>CM052292.1:1020194-1065603 GCA_028455765.1 Lasioglossum oenotherae | reverse complement strand
TGTGAAGAGTTTGTACACCTATCTCAACTCAGTACATAGTAATCAAAGCATTCCATTATCACTACTTTTCAAGAGTTCGGATAACCTGACGACAAAATGGTTCGAATAAAATTTGAACAGTATTGAAACATGTACAAAATTATATATTTGAAATTTCAAAAAAAATTTTTCTTCGCCAAAAAATAACAATTATTTTGATTTTTTAAACGTTAAAGTACAATTTTGATTTCATAATCTTATAGCTGGCGTCAAGACGAATCCAACGACCTACTTATTTGTGACTGTGAGCCCATAAATAACGCTACAATATTTTATTCCCGTTTTTCAGCGAAATACCCCACTGTGCGACGGACACGACGACACGAGCTGCCGCCCACCCGCGAGTCCATCGATTCAGCGAAGTACTATTCTAGATGACTACGCTGTCGGAGAACGGGATTCATCAGGGATTGGTGATTGTCGATTTTTTTTAGCCACCTCTGCAATTTCTTGTCACCAATGCAATTTACTTGATGAAATTTTTTACATTTATACTATACTGGTAAAAGTATTTTACAATTTTTACAGAAATGATCCAGTCGATAAAAAACGTAGCTAGTGGAAATTGTAGGTTTCTGCAGGTTAGGAACGCAACGTGCCGCATAATATGCAGATCCAGTTAAAAGGATCCACTGTTTGGATATTCCGAATAGAAATACTTTCTTAAAATGAGTTCATTGAGGGAGCCGTGCAGTGTTCGGATCGGGAGATTTTTTGGCAACGAGCTGAAGAGCCCTGAGCTCCGTTTGTATAGAATCGGGGTCGTATATTGTGTAGACTTTAAATGAAAGTTTTCGTAGATTGTTAGTCTAGGCCAGGATGATCCAGAAAATTATCGAGTGCGAACGAAATAGAGTCTCGACGTTCTACTATCCACTAAATTGCTTCTGAAATAGTTATGCTCCTTTCGTCGGTCACAATGCACTATATTATCCCGCATTATGGAATTCGTTTATAAAAAAAAAACCGATAAAACGCTTTCTAATTAACTTCCCCGAGAAGATCTTCAAAGAAACTGACTCTCCAAAGTGGATCGAAAACTTTCGCGGATCCTAAAAAACAGACTTCTTCGATTCAGGAATAAAGACGCAGGATCCTTTGCTGGAACGTTCCGATCCTGAGAACGGGTATTCATTAGCATCCTTTGGCAGAGCGAAGCGAGCCATTGGATGAAAAACTGTGGCAAAAAGTACTAAATAATTTGAATTAAATGTACAAAATGGTCTGTACAAAAGCTGAAGAAATATTTGTCGTAGTATATCGAACAAAAAAGCCGATGGGCAAATGTTTGCAGAAAATGTTCACGAAAAATTAGAATTCTCTGTTCGGGCAACGATCGACGGACAATAATTCCGGGAGCGTTCCGCGCGTTTAAATAAAATTGGCGGGCGAAATTGGAAATCGGTGTCAACCTGTGGCTCGGCGTGTTCCCCCCTCCGCCCCTGCGCAGGCTTCGAACAATTTCGTCGAACAAATAATCCGCTGCCGAAAAATCAATTTCGCAAGCCGTCGCCGTATCGGTTAATGCGCGCGGATCACGTAAAATCTAATTAATTATCGCGTGACGCGCGCCGTCCGTCCGCAATCATCGTTTCTCCTCCGGCGTTTCCGCGCGCAATGCGTGCAATTATGCCGACTGGAACGGACGCCGTCACAAAAAGCCAGAACATTCGAGCGCGTCCCCGCAGAACTGCAAATTAACCAGCCTCCGCGAAATTCTTTCTGATCCGATTCCACCCCCTCGTCGTTCACCCTCGGCCACGATACTTCCATCGATTACGCCGCTCCTCGCGGACAAATAAATTACAGAGATCTTCAGCATTTCCATAGAGAACTATTTCTTGGTTCTCTTTCGCGAAAGACGAAATGAACGAGCGAAGTACGAGAACCTGCGAGCAAATATACGAAGCCAAGGTCGCCCGGGAATATTTCAAATTTCGAGTCGCTCCGCAGCATGGAATGAGCACGTTAGAGGTGCAAACTTCCTGCAAATAAACTGCGGAGTTAAGCATCTTGGGTCTCCAGGTCTGTTTAACTAACTTCCGCTAGCCGGCAACCGTGGATCGTTTGAATGCGCGTTTCATAAATGTCGCCTGGTTTCCAGCTTACATGCTAATAAAAACGTGTAAACGCACGATTTCATTTCGAGGCGCGTACGACACCGGGGCAGCGCAGATTATCCTTTCGAAAAATGTTTTGCTCTCCGTCGAATTCGAGGCGGATATAATTAAAAAGCAACGTTGCACAGTGGGGTACATGCCCAATCTCAGCGGCCACAGCTAGTTCAAAATTCGCTCAATACTGAAACTGCTGTAACTTTGTTAAAATTGATCCAAAGGGTATAGCCGGATAAGCATGGGCCAGCGGCCCCCGCTCCGATTTTCCTGATTCCTGTCTTAAAACGTAGTTTTATGTCTACAAAAACATTGTGTGAAATTTTAAATCTCTACCCCTAACGATAGGGGTGATATTGAGGTCAATTCCCCCGCACTCAATTGCAATTTGCTCTAAAACGAGAAAAAATATCGACAAGGGATAAAGGGCAAACAAAAGATATAGATACACTCTATATTTAAGATTTTTTTCAGAATTTTTTGCTAATTATTTATAGTTGAAAATAATTAATTAATTTTTTGGGAATTTTTTTCACTATCTTCCCCTGGGTTGACATCTACCAAAAAATTCTATTAATCTATTCAATTAAATTGTTTTACATGTTTCTAATTTTGCGGATATATAAATTCGTATTTAATTGTAAGACAATTTAATCTATATGATAATTACAAATTAATAATTGTGTTTGTAATTTTATCATATAGAATATTGAAGTGCAAACAATAAAAATCGTTTAGTTTACAAATACATATAAAAAAAGGAAAAAAAACAAGAAGTTTAAATAATTAGTCTCCATTAAATACTATTTAATATAAATAGTTTAATTTCTGCAATTGCGACGTAGCACAGTGGGGTATATGCCCAATCTCAGCGGCCACAGCTAGTTCAAAATTCGTTCAATATTGAAACTGCTGTAACTTTGCTAAAATTTATTCAAATTTGATGAAAAAACAACCATTTTAAAGCTTAAGATTTCTACTTTTTGTACTGTGTCCCGTTTTCTGCGTGGGTGGAGCCATAGAGGAGATTTCAACGTCACCTTGATTTTTTTTAACAGAATGTCCTTTTTTTATACCATAGATCGATAGAGTATAAAATTCTGAGTATAAAAGTGTTGAACTTCGTATGTCCTAAACCTAATAGTTAACGAGATATTATCAAAAGAGGAAAGAAAATTATTTCGATAATATCTCGTCAACTATTAGATTTAAGACATGTGGAGCTCAATACATTTTTACTCAGAATTCAATAGTCTCTCGATTCATGATACAAAAAGTAGGTCTTTCGATTTAAAAAAATCGAGGTCACCTTGAAATCTCCTCTATGCCTCCACCCACGCAGAAAATGTTTATGCCACAACATGTCCCCCTCTGTTCCGGGAAAATTTTGTTCATAACATTTTTTTCATATTATTACAAATGACGACAATATTCAAAGTGAACATAGTTATTGCTCCACCCTGTATATTATTTAAATTTCATGTGTATACTGTTTTCTTATTTTAGTGTATATTGTGTGTTTATTATTATTATTTAATATTTACTTAAGTAAATACGAAAATATAGCGAATGCGAACATGCAGGATGTGAGAAATGCTGCGATTTTCGCGCGCGCACGATAGCCATTTTTTCGTAAATCAACTATAAAACACGAAAGCAGACGAAGGCAGATACAATTTTTCTTGCATCTTAATCAGAAGACTTCAACGAATACAATGCCACAGAAATGAACACCGGGACGCACCCGGAAGTATAACGAAATCATTACCAAAGTCTTAGAATCATCAAGAAAGTGACTCATCGTTGGTTATCTTTAAGTATTAATAATTGAAAACATGTATATGGTACAAAAGTGAATTTCTCTTAAAAGTATACCTTATACTTAGCTAAAAAAACTTCTACCAAACAGAACTCTGTTAGTGTATGTAAATAAGGTAACAATTACTAATAGGTGAATTCGTTGAGAAATGAAAGCGGGTTAACGGAACTTCAACTTCCGACAAATGTCAGTGATTAATGTATACATGAATGGGAAAATGAATGATGGGAGATTGTTCCTCAGACATTCAACTATATAACTCAAGCCACAAAAATTTTACAATTTATCTAAAATTTTTCAAATTGAATTATGACCGCTGAAATCGAGCAAATACCCCACTGTGCGTCGCAGCATTTATCATTTCGAAATAACACGTGTACGAAAACATTCCGCGCGCATAATTCAAAGCAGCGCGTCGCTCCCGGCGTAATTCGTAACGATAAGCAACGATTACGTGTAAATTATGAACGGAATGGCTCCGAGTAACGTTAAAGGTGCTGTAATCGTGCTGATAATTTCACGCGAAGCGAGCTGGCAAAGCAGCCGGCGATTTTACATTCTCTTGTAACTCCATCGATCTCGGGACGTATCGTGGACCTAACGCGACACGTTCACGCGAAATCCTTGTTCATCTCGCTCGGATATACGGAGGAACATAATTCAGAAAATTCGCGGCGCACGCTCGGCGTACGCTGTTCCTCCGGGATCGTAAATATAGTCGCGTGATTTTCATTTAAAAAGTTTCAACAGCCGAAGTTACTTGTAATCGTCGAGCTACGTAGGAACTTATATTTTTAATAGCTGTGTAAAACATTCTGCCTTGTACGACTGCATGAAGGATTACGTGTAATTTCTGCAAGAAAAATGAGATTGCGAAAATTGTCGAGTAGCTGCCTTTCAATTATATTGGTACGCTGCGTCTGACCATGGCGGACTGATTCTACTTGTGGTAGATACACTCGCGTCGGCATTTAAGGATGTTCTGGAGGTATATAAAAACGCAAGAAAATTTTTGAAAATTTGATAAGATATAATCCTTACTAAATTAATGCAATTACCAAAGTTTGGATTCGATTCACTGCACCGTTTAAGAATTATAGGAACTTAAAGTTTGCACATGTTAACACGTCTTCTTATGGAGAATTCATAAAATTCCACTTCAAATCCTATTTAAACCTTGAAAAAACGCAACAAAATTTTTGAAAATTTGACAAGATATAATCCTTACTAAATTAATGCAATTACCAAAGTTTAGGTTCGATTCACTGCACCGTTTAAGAATTATAGGAACTTAAAGTTTGCACATTTTAACACGTCTTCTTATGGAGAATTCATAAAATTCCACTTCAAACCCTATTTAAACCTTGAAAAAACGCAACAAAATTTTTGAAAATTTGACAAGATGTAATCCTTACTAAATTAATGCAATTACCAAAGTTTGGGTTCGATTCACTGCACCGTTTAAGAATTATAGGAACTTAAAGTTTGCACATTTTAGCACGTCTTCTTATGGAGAATTCATAAAATTCCACTTCAAACCCTATTTAAACCTTGAAAAAACGCAACAAAATTTTTGAAAATTTGACAAGATATAATCCTTACTAAATTAATGCAATTACCAAAGTTTGGATTCGATTCACTGCACCGTTTAAGAATTATAGGAACTTAAAGTTTGCACATTTTAACACGTCTTCTTATGGAGAATTCATAAAATTCCACTTCAAATCCTATTTAAACCTTGAAAAAACGCAACAAAATTTTTGAAAATTTGACAAGATGTAATCCTTACTAAATTAATGCAATTACCAAAGTTTGGGTTCGATTCACTGCACCGTTCAAGAATTATAGGAACTTAAAGTTTGCACATTTTAACACGTCTTCGTATGGAGAATTCATAAAATTCCACTTCAAATCCTATTTAAACCTTGAAAAAACGCAACTAGAAACTCCAGTTTTTTTTATATGTAGTAAAAATTATGTAATTAATTATGTTCAAAATTTATAAGGATTCACTAAACAGTTACAGAGCAAAAAAATTATAAACCGTTACAAAACGTCAAATTTATCGTGTTGTCTCTCACTAGCATGGAAACGCGACAAGTGTAGACCACTGAATATAGCTACAGAGGGTACAGTATTCGCAAAAGTTTAATGCAAAATATACTCATGAACGGCTTTCATTACCATGTATTGATGAACATCCTTAAGGATGTTCTGGAGGTGCAATGCGAGACAAAAGTACAAGAAATTCGAAATCCATCAATATATTGGCAACGAAAGCCATTCATGAGTATATTCTGCATTTAAAAAATAGATTAACTTAACAAGCTTTCGTTTAATTAGTGAATTTCATGTTATATTTATTTTTTAATCAAATTGTCTTCGTATTATAAAAAATTTTAAGTGACTTGCGAATAATTGTACCCTCTGATTTCCATGCTAGTGAGAACACTTTTGTAACAGTTTATGATTTATAACTGATTCAACACACTTTAAATCAGAACAACCTTTTTATGAATGGACCAATGATTTCAATTTTTCTGTAAGGGTAGAAGAACTAGTTTAGTGAATGACGTCTAAAAAATATTTTGAAAAAATGCATTTGGTCGAAATTGCGAAAAACAATAGTAAAAATTGATTTTTACTACTTTTTTAGCTGGACCAATAACGAAGATTTAAAATATGTGTTTGGTCAACTCGTATAAATGATATAGGCTCTGAAAATTTCATTGAAATTGGTTTTCGGGCTATAAACGATCAAAACTGATAAAAATTGCAATTTTTTAAGATTTTCGGCCTTTCTGAGATTACTGCTGAAACATTAGAAAAATTAATACAGAATATGCCCAATCGCTTATCAGAAGTAATAAAAGCGAAGGGTTATTAAACCTGTATTAATTACTTCGGTATTTATTATTCTTATATAGTTAAACATAATATTATAACATTATATTTAGCGACAACTTAATTTCTGACATCAGCAAAAATATTAAAAATCTTTAATGTATTATCTTTATTTAGATTTAATGTAAATCTTTAATGTTTTGATATAAAATATATAAAATTACTGTTTCTGTTGAATTGATGACTAAATAGATATATTTCTGTTACAAATTCGTATGTCATTTACTTTTATTACACGCTTTTATCTTCAATTTTCTGAAAATATAAGTGTCAACTTAAATACCAACAAGAGTGCATGAGCCAATGTCGCCTGATCGAGGAAATTGAGGGGAATACAGTTTAGCCCCTCTCTGATAACCAGATTAATCAAGATCATGGAGCTGGAATGGGATAGTGGAAGGGGAAAATGAGGGGAGTAAAAATCGACCAATTTTGATCGATTCTGGCGACGCTGATATGAGTAGAGTACAGCCGTAATTGGTGGTTCTATTTTCTAGGCGATTATGATGAGGATTTAATTATTTTTCCGAATGGTGAAGCAGAAACAGTCGACAGTGATCAGATTTCGAACGGGATTTCATATATGCAAAACCTTCAATTCCAATTATTTGTATACACGGAATTAAAACGTTCGATACAAACAAATTTCATCTCCCGGCGGGATAAATCATTTTTCCATGTATTTATATCGACCAATTACTTCAACAGGAAAATCGGGACCGATAACACCGGTCTACATACGATCGCGTATTTTTTTCGAAAATTAAATATACACGAAAGCATACGCTAGAACGGAAATAAAGCTGTTTCTTGCCGAGATGTGTGCATAGTGTAACCACAATGCTGTAGTTAATGAAGAACGAGCAACAAAGCAGCACGTAACGTATCATCAACTCGACGTCAACCTCGTGTGCTTTTGGAATTACTAAGTGTCGGCCCGAGACACCGACAAAGAATCGCGTGTAACCAACAGTTCACGCGATGCCGGCGATTCCGTGTAATATGTTCAAGGAGGAGAAGAGGATTTATGTTCAACGAGCGGTCGGGTATCCCGTACCAATTTCCTGGGTGTAGACTACCGGACCTACGCCAACCCCAGACGTCTTCATTCCTCCGCAATATACATTTTCACGTAATTAGCTCTTCGCAGTGTCGTGCGCGACCGTAACATTTCGTTATTCCTTGAAGAAGCTATACAGGGTGGGGCAGTAACTATTAGCACCTCAGATATCTTCGAAACTATAAGTTTCACAGAAATATTTGCTGAAATAAAATTGCACAGTACGAAGGGGGCCATACGGTGACGATAACAGTTTTTTTTTTGCAGGTGGAGGTGCTTCGGACATTTGAAGGTCACCTTCATGTTTTTAAACGGAATGAGGTATTTTTTAATACATCAATCGATGCAGCTGGACATTCGTTATAAAAAAGTACTAACCTATGTACGTCGAAAAGTTAGTAGTTCAGGAGATATTTCAATTTAAGAAACCCTAAAATACCATTACTGTCGTACTAAGACGTTAGTGTTTACTTACTTGTGTAACATCTTAGCACGACGGTAATGGTATTTTAGAGTTATTTAAATTGAAATATCTCCTGAATTACTAACTTTTCGACGTACATAGGTTAGTACCTTTTTATAACGAATGTTCAGCTGCATCGATTCATGTATTAAAAAATACCTCATTCCATTAAAAAAAAATGAAGGTGACCTTCAAATGTCCGAAGTACCTCCACCTGCAAAAAAACTGTTATCGTCACCGTATGGTCCCCTTCGTACTGTGCAATTTTATTTCAGCAAATATTTCTGTGAAACTTATAGTTTCGAAGATATCTGAGGTGCTAATAGTTATTGCCCCACCCTGTACAACAAATACAACACAGGTAGGATCTACGAAAAATTTCAATCGAGACCACAGAGGACCTGTGCACCTTTGATCTCGGTTGATCCAAAATCCAGCTACATTCTAGATCAGTGTGCAGCCCGAAAAGGGAGTCCCACGGTATCCGGGCAAATTCGGAATCGTCGAAGAAAGAGTAGATTCGGTTCACTCACCTATTTCCTGGTTGGTGATCCTGGCTCTGCACCTGGATACAGCAAGGACGAGGATCAGCGACAGGATCGCGCGAACCGAGGCAGACAGCTCATCCCGCGACATCTCGACGGCCGGATGTCACGTCACGTCACGTCACTGGTAGTCACGTCAGCGAGTAGTCCTGACGCAGGACCGTCGGGTCCCTTAGGGTGTCCTTTTCTGTTTCGGCGAGGGTGGCTGGGACCCTCTTTCTGCCGGGGAGCTCTTCTTTCGCCAGCGCAGACAGAGAAAAGTGGAGTAGCCTTTCCTCTTCTAGCAGGCTCAGGGTTTCTGATGCTCTCCTCCGGCTCTTTTCACCGAGCTAACTCGCGCCGGCACGCTTCCTCTTTCTCTCTTCCTCTCTTTCGCACCGCCTGGTCCGTTCTCGCTCTCTCGAAACCACTTTCTGCGACTCGAACTCTCATCTGTCGATTGCCGGGGCTTTTCGCTCTCCCTCTAGCTAGGTGCCAACCTGTCAACGGTCGTCGACGCTCACTCCTCTGTCTCTTTTTCTCTATCTACTCCGTAGTTCCTCTTCTGTTTTCTCCTTCTCGTTCCAAGGCCCGGGGCTCCAGCAACCCCCTGGGTTTCTCGCGCGAGCCGCAGGGATGCAACCCTTCGCTTGTTTTCTCGTGCTCCTTCACGCCGCACCACCTTCGAACAGAAAATCAGCTCGGTCAGAGGACTGTGCACTCTGAATGCCACCCGGGCAGCTTTTCAGGGACCTTGGGGAAAATATTAGGACCTTGAATAAGTTCTCGCTGTTTCTTCAAAGATGGTAGTAGCAGTACCCTGTTCGTGGAATTTCGAGTGGCAACACACATGCAAGGCAGTAGTGTATCTAACCTTAAATTTCAGTGTATGGTAGTTCACTTTAGTGTAAACAAAGTAATTTTTTCTTAGTTCTGAAAATGTCTACTTTTGTGCCGAATAAAGTGTATTTGCAGGGAATTTTATTGCACTACTTTATTCAAAAGAAATCTGCAGCTGAAGCACATAGAATTCTTGTTGAGACTTATGGTGGCAATGCTTTGTCGGATACGACATGCAGAGACTGGTTTCGATGCTTTAAAAATAATGATTTTGAACTTGAGGATAAAGAACGTTCTGGCGCACCGAAAAAATTTGAAGACGAAAAGTTGGAGGAATTACTCGAATATACTATACTATATATATTATACTTTGAATGAAATGTTTTTGTTCCTTATAATTTAAATAAATCTTTTATTTTGTAAAAGAAACAGCGAGAACTTATTGAAGGTCCAATATGAAACAGCCTGTCGTCGATTCTCAAATTCGACAATTTAGGAAGATTGAGGATCGTATTAGACCTAGAATAATTTTTACATTTCATGGATATGAAATTGATATAACGCAGAGCTGGCCAACACGCGGCCCGCAACTTTTGTTTCTCGTTGTATGTATACAAAAATATTAAGTAAACGAAAATTTGCATGTGTCATTGTTATAACGCGACGTATAACAATAAAGTTTTATTCATTTTGTCTTTGTATCACATTTTTTAATAGCACGTTTACCTAAAGTGCGGCCCGCTGTAACGTTAAACGTCATCAAAGTGGCCCGTGAAACCATTTGGGTTGGCCAGGCTTGATATAACACCTCATATAATACAATACTTAAATGTGAGTGAGTTTCACGCACCTAAGCAAGTGAGTGAAAAATATTAAAAAATTTATTTTCCATTACATTCAAACATTTAAGAATTTAATACTCTGTGAAAATTGTATGTAATTATATTATATATATAATGTTATTTCGGATTCTTTCTTAAGCAAAAACACAAGGTCGATTCGTCTAATAATATAGAGATTTATTATTAATTACATAATAAATAGTTATCACATACATACTTCCACGTGTTTCACTAACCTAAAAATATAGAGAATCAACAATTAAATGTTGTGCTTCCCTATATTCTCTCAACATACGATCTTTTTATAGGAACCTGCACTTGTAGATTCTGTACTACAGGTTTCATTAATTCGTTCTCACAAATTATCAATGTAATTAATTTTTGTATCAATCAATTTAACTGTCACTCTGTCTATCTCTATTCTCTGTTTACTTTATCTTCTCAAGTCCTGACCTCTCTCGAGCATCTATGTAACTCACCAGCATATACACAAAGCTTACATATATAAATTATTCTGTTTTTCTTACAGACGCAATTCATTTAAATCTTGAAAATGGTCAAAACCAATGACCGAAGCGTCGATTAGTTGAAAATTAGCAAAACTGCTTAGTTAAAATTTTGTTATTGTATTTAATGATCGAACCGTAGCGCCGATAGCGTTCAACAATTGTTATTAACAATATTACGATCGATATACAAATTCTAAATACTTAAATGTGTAGTGGTCGGTTAGATACCGACATACTTAACACGCGTAACATTCTTTCCACGCGGTAAGAGCGGAAACGCAAGATCCAAAAATTGCCAGACAGCTCCACGAATCCCGGGGTAGCGCATAAAATAGAAAATCGGCATTCTCGATACACAAAGGCACCCTTGTATATCGAGAGCCCGTTATCGCGAGCATGTAGCGATCCGCATCGCGTTCTTCTGCGGAATATGTAGGCGGCGCGGCACTGTCTGCGAGCGTTAACACATGAATTTCAGTCGATTGCGCCCACCATTCATGTTTCCCACTCTCTGTGGTCTTTCGTCGTCGTCGTCATGTCGTTTCGCGCCCATCCCCCTGCTACGCTCTCGCTCCAACCCCCGACGGGCCCAAACACGCGCTCTTCTCTCTCTCTCATCCTCTCCTTCTCACTTGTACCCTATTCTGCTGAATCCCGTTGCTCTCGCGTGCGATGCCTCGCATTCACTCCCAACACCGGTTCCCCACGCCCATTGCTGCCGCTGGAAACTCTCTGGAAAGCTCGAAACCACCCCCTCGAAGCCCCTCAGACCACTAAAACCCCCCGAACCCCGGATCGTGCCCTGCTGACGTTATGCGTTCGTTGTAATCGCGTGCCTAGTTTTTCTATCCACTCGAAAGCGACGCTTCCATTTTTTTCTTTCCGCTTCTTTTAGACCAGAGATTGCCATGTTTCGGGGACGAGAAACTTGGCGCTCGACGAGGACTTCTGTGCATGGTGTTCCCGAATAATTCTGTAACGCTACTTCTGAAGATTGAATTTTGTACGCGGTGAATGCATTTACACTCGGAATGATCTCAACAGCGTCGCCTGCCGGGTCGCAGCGGATCAACGAAACAGATAAAACAATGACGCCGTCGTCGCGAACAGGAATCCCGAACAAAATACCGGGGATTCTTCAGGGGGGTGATCCGCCGTATCCGGAATCTCCGTAGGAGACGGCATAATGCTGGGAATGTAATCGACCAGGTAACCCGAGATTTCCATGTAAATGCAACGGGGGTGCACTTGCGTGCAGCAATTCCGTACCGGTCAGCTCCCAGCTCCCGAGGATCATGGGGGCCTAACGATCTTCTCTTCGCCGATCGCTATACCAACCATAAACGCGACCCGCTCGCAATAAGAGCACCGCTCGACAATGGAGAAAGGTTCGCGGGCCGATCGCGAGCAGATATGCACTTTATGCACTCGAAATGCAACGTCAGTAGTCTTTCATCCGTGGCAGGAATAGCCCCGAGCCATCGTAAGGAGAACCCCTTTCGGAGGCGCTTTATGAATATTCTCGGAATTTTAATGCGCTTTTTGACGATCCGCATTCACGCGGATCCTGGAGGGACGCCTCCCCGGCGTCGTTTCATGGACGCCGGGCGTCGGTACGCTCCTTGGCACGCTACCACGCATGCAGGACGTGCCTCAAATTCGCCGGCACGTTCGCCGAATACAGATTAAAACGAATACAAATGACTGCCGGAACCAACGCCCGCACCAAACCTCGATTCCTGAAACCCTCAACGGATTGTCCGACCACGCACACGCGATCGTGTTTGTGGAATATCTCGCGGAGGGTGGGTGAAAGTTCATCCGAGTCAAATGTTGTTTAGCTTGTAGTATTGAGGTGGACGATTTTAATTATTGCGTGCGGCGTAGAAAAGATAGAGGCAGGGGTAAAAGACGGGAATTCAGATTGTCGCATTCCGACGCAGATGGCAGCAGGCAGCGTCATACCATCATGGTTCCCTTGACAACCGATGCAGGGTTGAAGCAGCTCGATTTAGTCGCGAGGAAAGTTTGGACAGCGAGGAATTACTTCGCAAATAATTCGTCACTCGACAACGCGTGTCGATTCCCGAACCGACTTCGACGGTGAAATAAATTATCTATCTATCTTATTATTATTATTATTATATACGGACCGAGGTCCTTTTATACAAATGTATACAGTTTTTACAGTATAACTGATAAAAACAGAAAGAAGACATGACAAAAAAAAACGAAAAAAAAGTCTTAACCTTACATAACTTATATAAATTAATTAATTATTTGGATTAATAAATCCTATAAATCGAATTATTGCGAACTCCAACACTCTATATAACAGTATTGACTATTTTAATGGGTCGATATACAAACTTTCAAAAAATAAAATTACGCAGGATTAACGTATAATATCAGTGCCTTTATACCAATAGTTTCTGTTTTCTTTTTATGCATGTCCTTTCTTAGTAACTTATGTTAAGTCTTCGTTCTATTGTAAACATTTGTATAAATGGACCTCGGTCCGTTCAAAATAAATCAGTAATAATAATAATTATCGTCAGACAAGAAGCGTTTCTACCGTCGAACAAGATCGTTGGCATTCGCGTAAATCGCAAGCGGACTTCTCCGTCCGGAATACCAAAAATTCCGAAGAAGTCGACTGGAAAACCACAAATCTTCCCGCAAAGGTGCAACAACGGGCGTCGATTAATAAACGCAAATGATCGTGGGAACGGCAGACCCATTTACCAATTTCACGACTGAAAAAAAGGGAAAAGTAAATCCGAAAATAACCGGTGATTTGACTGGTCCAGGTATACCCATACGATCGCCGACAAACGAATCGGTGTCCTTCGGAAGAGAGCGCGGTTCGACGAGCGTCGAAATTGTTTTCTCGGCCGCGGGGCCTCTTTCGAGAAAATGACCGGTTAACGAGTGACAAGTGTCTAATTTAGCTCCCCGGAGAGCGTGACTGCGACGGTTCTTGGTATCGTGGCGGTCAAGTCGCGTCTAGTCGGGCGAATCCACTATCGAGCTGGACAATCTACGCGAATTGACCAACCTATAAATATACGATGCTGTTCAAAACGCGTCGCAGATAGAGAGCCAGTCAATTTAGGAGATCGTCCTCGAAACTTGCCTCTTCCTCCTTCAACTTCAATATACGAGATTCCACGAGTTTCGATTAATATCCGATACTCAAAATGAATAAGATTTCGGCGAGTGTGCTTGCAACGTAATCGAAGTTTAGGTGCCTTGCAGGTTTCAGGATGTGCTCGTGAGAAACTTCTCCCTAAGCATCCTCCCTTCGGTATGGAAAATAAATAACAGTTTCTATTTCAAAATTATGGAGATTTCAGATAGGAAGCCAAAAAACATGTCCTCGGAAAATTGGCCATAAAATTTTACTTGTTCATCAAATTACTAAATATTTTGCATATAAAAGTTGCGTATTTCCTTCAGCTTTCCAACGGTATATAAAACTCTTTGATATCTTCGTCAAGCAAAAAGTTACAGCCCAAAAACGAAACCCGTCTCACAACCCAACCACCTCCCTTACATAATTGCAATTTTCACTACTTCTTCTATATTTGGATAAAACATTTCTGGCTACCCTAGTTCCGCACCACCTTGGACACCACAGTTTAAAATGGCACATAGAATATTTCCAGAGGTGCCTTTTCTATGTTCTATTGGTCCTCACGCGGCCGGGTTATTGAATATTCGGCGCAGCGTGCTTGTCGTTCGTTCATTAATTGAACCCGTATTTAAAAGCGGCCAAATTATCTGTACGATTCTCCCCGTCTTGTTTGAACAGCGACCCGCCTGTTTGGACACGATCTCACTCGCCGACTGCTCCGCGGGTTTATCTCGTTACGAGTAAACGTCACGCACTATCAAACTTTCGATCGTTCCCTACGATCGCTAATTTCGCGAAAAATCTATCGTCCGATGGATCTCGCAGTATCGGCGCAATTTGTGACGACAGACGGTCGATGTATTTTATAACGAGATCCCTCGCGCCAGGTTTGTTTAATTTCAATATTGCGCGACTTTCTCTCCTTTGGGAAAATTGGAATCTCCGACGCGAAATTTCTAAATGGATCCGAGTGTCGAGATAGTATTTCATAAACGAATCGGAAACTGAACGGTTCGAAAGGCACCGCTGTGTAAAGAGATAATCGTTTTGATTTCGAAATAAATTTGATCGTGAAAGTTACTTGATCGCGCTTCCACTTGCAACCATGTTAATTGCCAATTCACCGTGCAATGTCCGATAAAATGAAACCAGTTACATCGTAGTGGCACAGTATTAGACAGATCAGGACAATGGAGTATCAATATCGTGATCGTTTGAAGGAGGCTGGCAGTATTCGCCTAACGCGACGCCCGGAAAACTTTAATTACGGAATTATTCGTGGCGGGGGGGCCACAAACACCTGCCTGAAACGAAGGGGGGCTTTTCTCGATTAGGGTGTCGTTAATGGAGTAAGGCTGGCGTGGCGGCTCGCTCGCACAATAAGGTGTCGATCAATCGGAAACAATCAGCGCGAATAATAACAGCCGGCGCGCCCGCGCGAGTGCGAAGAGCGTGTTCCATTCAGCGGCGCCCGGCGAATTGAATAAGGGAGAGAATGCCTGTAATTCACGTCGGTCTTTCTGACGTCGCTTCCGCTTTTCTGTCGCGCTTATTCATTTTTACAGCAGTTGCGTCCGATAGCCGGGCGCAAAGATGTTCACGACCCAGTTTAAAAGAGTCGAGCGACGTCTCGATGTAATTATGATTTAGTCCCTTTCCGTACACATCCCCTCTTTCTTTCGACACTAGTTTTCCTTCGTCGCTTTCATCCCCCCACCCCCGAACCTCTCATTTTTCTACCTTTGTTTTTTCTCTCGCGGTGCTCCTTCTTTTCTACTCGCGCTTTCGTCAACGAGAGACACACCGAGAATGGAAAAATACCCGCCGTGGAACACCTCGTTGTTGCTCGCACACGACACCGGAGCGCGTCGTATCGTTTATTATTCCGATGGTATTCTTTCGGCACATTATTATAAAAATGTGATTCGCGAGTTCTGAAGTTCGCTTATTTTAATATTCCTGTTTCCCCGGGGAGCTGCATCGCGCTTTTCTTCCGAGAGACAGAGAGAGAGAGACACTGAGGTCGTCCACCTTGCACCAGCAGCGATGCGACACGCGGTTTTTTTCGCGAAAACTCCGGCGAACATCGGGAAAATGATCCGACCGAACGAACAACGTTTTCGTGAAATGAGGTCGAATACCGAATACCGAGGATTTTTTCGAGCAAATGCTCCTTAAATCGTCCGAGCTATTTCGGATTTTTGAACGCCGGAACGTTTTCGTGGGATTATGAAGGTGCTGGAAAATTAGGTGGAATATTAACGCATTATGATAATATGCCTCTCGAATTTTTCACCAAGCCCGAACATCCACAGCTAAATTATTCATCAGATCCGTTGCAAGCAAATTCGATCAATCTCAAATTAATTTCTCAAAGAAAAATGTATTCCATCTTTTGATAACTTCGGCGTACCACATCCAATTGCCGAAAATAATCAGCACGATTACCAATACGCACTGTTTCGCTTGATTTGTATATTCACGTTCGTCGCGCGTCCATAAATAATTGATCGCGTGTATTGGTGTGCGTTGAATAAAGTCGAATCGATCGTATAAAATAAATTACGCCGATAATGAAATAAACAAACGTTTATTCATTCTCCCTGTCGCATCGCAAAATATAAATCGAGTGGCTTTCAGATCTTCCGCGTCTCTTCTGTTCGGGCGTTTATTCCGTTTAAACGTGACTGTTCATAATTTATGTTTCTCTGCATTGCGAATAATTATTTCAATTCTTTACGATCGGGACGAGCTGTTTCGTCTCTTATTTCATTAGAACAATTCGCGTTCTACGGGAGAGATTGTTGACGTGATTATTGGAATTTGCGATTAATGAGAAGAATTATTTCGATCTTGCTGTTTGGGTTACGAAGCTAGTAAAGCCAAGAACACTGCTAGTGTGGATCTGTACGTCGAGCTTTAACACCATTCACGGCCAAGTTGTGCTGAATGGTTGGACTGAAACTATTAGTACCATCTGGGTAACAAAATCAGTTGGTACGTCTGGTGTTGCCATTGAGATATGCGTGAGCATGAAAGGTGGAACCATTAAGGTCCAATGCGAGCCTCTTGAATGCTAACCGCTCCTGATTGCAACCAGTACGAAAATATTCTTCGCTTTTACTTTACTACTTACAGCTTTTACTTTACTTTACTTCACCATTTAATAAATTAAAACTTTCCAGAAGCTATAGTAAAATGATGATTGTAGATTTGTGTACTCTAGAGCATACCCTAAGACTATCGATTATTTTATATTGCCAGAGAGATTATTCTTGCAAACAAAAGGGTTTAGTAATGTATTCTTATTTCCTCCGGTCGAGGATTCGTGAAATCACCAAAACAGGATAAGCGGGTTTCATGGAAAAGGATCCTCCGAGCATTGTTCATATCAGTATTCAGCATTTCACTCCGCGCAATATCCTGTCGCTGACAATAGCGCGGTGCATACGCATTTTCTTGAATTAGCGTGCGCCGCGAGATCAAATGCACATGATTCACCCGGCTTGATGACTTCAAATTACTCGTACGCCGTTCTCTGCTCGAGAGTCCTCCAAACAGGAGTTCATCGATTTCAATGTCTCCACAAAAAAAATTGTATAATAAAAACATAATCGATGAATCTACATTTCTATATATATAAAAATGCAGTCCTGACTCATTCACTCACTCACCGATCAACGCCCATGCTAAACCCATGGACCTAGAAAGCTGAAATTTTGCACAGAGCTTTCCTTTATGATCTATACAAGGGATAAGAAAGGACATTTTGAAATTCAACCCCCAAGGGGGTGAAAAGGGGTTGCAACTTTTAAATGAGAAATATTTTGTTCGTGGTCGGATTTACTTCATACTTGGTCTTAATGCTGTTTGATATAATTAATCAAACATCTATTTCAGCGTTTCAAAAAATTCAACCCCCGAGGGGGTGAAAAGGGTTTGCAACGTTTGTATGAGAAATATTTTGTTCGTGGTCGGATTTACTTCATACTTGGTCTTAATGCTCTTTGATATAATTAATCAAACACCTATTTCGGCATTTTGAAAAATTCAACCCCTAAGGGGGTGAAAAAGGATTGCAACTTTTAAGTGAGAAATATTTTGTTCGTGGTCGGATTTACTTCATACTTGGTCTTAATGCTCTTCGATATACTTAATCAAACACCTATTTCGGCATTTTGAAAAATTCAACCCCTAAGGGGATGAAAAAGGGTTGCAACTTTTAAAAGAGAAATATTATGTTCGTGGTCGGATTTACTTCATACTTGGTCTTAATGCTCTTTGATATAATTAATCAAACACCTATTTCGGCATTTTGAAAAATTCAACCCCTAAGGGGGTGAAAAAGGGTTGCAACTTTTAAATGAGAAATATTTTGTTTGTGGTTGGATTTACTTCATACTTGGTCTTAATGCTCTTTGATATACTTAATCAAACACCTATTTCGGCATTTTGAAAAATTCAACCCCTAAGGGGGTAAAAAAGGGTTGCAAGTTTTAAATGAGAAATATTTTGTTCGTGGTCGGATTTACTTCATACTTGGTCTTAATGCTCTTTGATATAATTAATCAAACAACTATTTCGGCATTTTAAAAAATTCAACCCCTAAGGGGGGTGAAAAAGGGTTGCAACTTTTAAATGAGAAATATTTTGTTTGTGGTTGGATTTACTTCATACTTGGTCTTAATGCTCTTTGATATACTTAATCAAACACCTATTTCGGCATTTTGAAAAATTCAACCCCTAAGGGGGTAAAAAAGGGTTGCAAGTTTTAAATGAGAAATATTTTGTTCGTGGTCGGATTTACTTCATACTTGGTCTTAATGCTCTTTGATATAATTAATCAAACAACTATTTCGGCATTTTAAAAAATTCAACCCCTAAGGGGGGTGAAAAAGGGTTGCAACTTTTAAATGAGAAATATTTTGTTCGTGGTCGGATTTACTTCCTACTTGGTCTTAATGCTCTTTGATATACTTAATCAAACACCTATTTCGGCATTTTGAAAAATTCAACCCCTAAGGGGATGAAAAAGGGTTGCAACTTTTAAATGAGAAATATTTTGTTCGTGGTCGGATTTACTTCATACTTGTTCTTAATGCTCTTTGATATAATTAATCAAACACCTATTTCGGCGTTTCAAAAAAATTCAACCCCCGAGGGGGTGAAAAGGGGTTGCAACGTTTGTATGAGGAATATTTTGTTCGTGGTCGGATTTACATCATACTTGGTCTTAATGCTCTTTGATATAATTAATCAAACACCTGTTTCGGCATTTTAAAAAATTGATCCCCTAAGGGGGTGAAAAGAGGTTTTGAAGTCTAAGATTGCGGCATGACATAAAACTAAAACTCTGTAGGGGTGAATGGGGGGTTAAAAGGTTTTATGGAGAAACAATATCAATTTCCGAGGGCATTAAACGGTTTTTTGTGCGAGCGAAGTCGCGGGAAAAAGCTAGTATGTAATAAGTGTTGTGGGATGTAGATATGAAACTGCACCATGAAAATTTACGCACACGATCCCGGAGGATCCTATTCATATCGGAGCTAGTCACCTGTCCAATCCCTAAGCTAATCCGAGCCAAATGACAATAGCAGAACAACCATTATCCTCATGATAAAGCCATTGGCAGCGTCAGATGCGGTCATCGATACCTATTCGCCTAATCTCGTTGCATCACAGGTAGGATCGAAGATTCCACACGTTGCGATCATCTAGCCTAAGGACCCACTGACGTCCCTGGCACACCTAGCTGCCACTTACTGCCATACTCGACTCTATACGACCCCGTACACTATGCTCGGATCTATTATACCGTTTTCGGCTTCTCTTCGACACGGTTGATCACGTCTACTCGTCGCTAAACTGCGAATTTGATGCTTTCATGATAAAAATCGTAAAGAAATTAACACATTGCCGACCGGTGATTGTTGCATAATTTCGAAAAATCTATGGTACATGGCTAAACACTTTTTAATGGAACCTTCAATAGCAACAACAATTTTCATTGTGAACAAACAAATCACCCTCAATAACGTCATCTAATAGTTTCATTTAAGATTGCAATGTAAAAGAACATTTCTATACTTTCCTTTGGCACAGCACAATTATTAAAAATCCTATTAATAGGCTTCCGGTAGGTAAAGCGTTAAAATAAAAATTATTCAGCGAAGAAACCAATTTCGATGTACATAACTCCCTTTCCTTGTAATTGCTGCAGACAACGGCTGTTTAGCATAAAGATTCGCAGTCTACTCATCGCGCGCACAGCATTTCCACTCGCCGAAGCAGCCAACTCCACAACTAAAGCGACAGCATAACTTAGCGGATTGTTCCATCTGCGCTTTCTGCTCGACGGAGCTTCTAACTACTCCCGGTCTCGTCATCGATACCCGTCCAAGTCGGGGCACGTCCTCTCGCAAAGCAAACGGATCCGCTGGTATCCGAAGCGGACCTGCGACCCGACCCAGCCATTAAATTCTGTCGCCGTGGAAAGAGAAAGTCACCTTATCGATCCCCGCAACGATATGATGAATCTACCACCTCGCGCCTCACCCCTCTCTCTCTCTTTCAACCGAAAGAATATAACACCCTAAAACCACCCTCTCGTCAACGTAAAAACCGACGGCTCTAGCAAAGATTAACGATGCCGGAGATGAAAGCCGTGTTTGCGATCATCGGACTAAAACCAAATGATATGCGAAACGTAACAAGAGCAATAAAGCAATTCCACATGATCCGAACCACTTCCACCATTCAAGGTTCTCGATATTCCCCCCGATCGTCATAGGAATCGCGTGACGATCAACTCGCGACAGACCCAACGCATTATCTCATCGTAAAAACCTGGCCGCTTTTCCTGCGTTTACCCAGTAAAAAGTCCAATCAGTCAGGAAGGGATCATCCAGCAGAGGGTTCTCCAAGTAAACAAAACGCTTACCTGTTCTCCCTCAGGCCCAAGTCCCCAGGTCGACGATCCCCTCGAGTTATCGGAGCAGGTCTCCTCAAGGTTCTGCAGAGGGCGGCGACGATATCCGTGGGTATCAGGGGGTGTTCTCCGGGCCAATTAGCGGGCCGTTAATCACAGCGTAGCACCTCCGGGCGGATAGTCACCCGCCTATACTCACTGGGGAAACGGATCACACTGCGGTTGTAACCCGGGTGTCACCGATCCCGATTCGTCCGATTCGGCTTAGGCACGGTTTAGCACACACGCGACCACACAGCAGACACACGCGCGATCATTCGACCCGGGCGGGGGCGAGACCGTGTAGCCGGTTAGAGGGTGGGTTCCTCCAACTTGTTGAGAAGTCCTGACGAACGGCTCCGCGTGTTCCGCATAGTCCGTCGACAGACGGGGATGAGAGACGACAGACGAGACGTCAAGCACCCTGGCCAGGCGCTATTGTCCGTCGACCCTCGCCACGCGAGCAATCCATTATCCCCTGGGCAGAAGGGGACGGCACCTAGGCGACGGGACACCTCGAGGAAGCGAGAATCTTCCCTCTCCTGTCAACCAAACCGAACTTGCCCCCCAAGCCAGGGGTTGCTATTTCGGAACCAGATCCTCGAGCTTCTCAGCTGAACGTACCCCTCTTTGATAAGGGGTGCAAAGATGGTGGGGCAATGCCCTGACTTTGACGAGTCCGACAGGTGTTGCTGCCTTGGAACTAGCTCTTCGAGCCTTTCCGATCGACTGGACCAAACCTACCCCAACAGTGCGAACATGCTGACCGACAAGTCCGACAGGTGTTGCTGTTTAGGAACCAGACGAATCAAGCTTACCCCCTTCACCAGGGGGTGCAGAGTTCTGCTGAAAGACGTTGCCCAGATTTGCAAAGTCCGACTGATGTTGCTAGTTTACATAACAAAAAGGTAACTTGTAAATAAAACTATGCTGAAGACGATGAATAGAATACGAAGAGGACGTCGAAGACGCGAAGCACTGCACGCGGCGGAGGATCCTCTTAGGACGAAGCGTATTCGCGCGGGCCGGGCTTCCCACAGTCGCAGATCGTGCAGGAGCGTGTGTCGCGCGCGCGCCGCTCAGCTTCCTACGGGAGACAGGACAGGAAGCCAGAGGTCGTGTCCCAAGGACTGCACGGTAATCACTGAGAGCCTCGTTCCGCGAGACACGAGGCGCGCGCCGCTCTCCCGATGGAGCACGCCCGGAGAACGCCGAGGATACCCGAACGGCCACGAGCCAGCCGCGAGAGCGCAGCTCGTCAGAGAGCCCGAGCTCGAGAGCTGTATTCGAGAGACCGATGGGCCACCGGCCAGACCGACCGCCTCCAGCCACGAGATTTCCTTGTCGCGGCTTTCGAGGATGCATGTACTCGTACTCTCTCCACCGACGCGGCGTGCAGCCACCGACGCAGCGCCGCGCCGAGCGGTGCAGCGGATGCATTCTGATCTATCGGCGATGCGCTCTCTTTGACGCCCACTACGCGAGACCTGGAAATCATGCGACCCGCTGATCCGAACCCCCTTCGATGCGAGCGGTTCGATTTTTGGGGGTTGAAGGTTTCTAGAGGATTTCTGACGAGTTTCGATAAAGCACCTTTGTTGTGGATGAATTTAGTCTGGTATGATTAGAATGCAGATCTTTCTGAAATGTTTCTAATTTATGATCAAGAAATGAATTTGTTGTTTCACGATCGTAAATATTTGATAAGAGTAAATATGCTCACAGCGCACAGTTTCGATCAGAGAAAAGACAAAGCAAATTTGCAGAATTTAACCTCTACGTTTCGATCCGGGTTTGGATCATTCTCAAGAGTATGCGTCTGAAAATATATATCGAATTAATATCATTGGTATTTAATACGGAAAAGAACACTGTTTATAAATGAACCCTTAAGACACCTACTTGCTATGTATAAAGAATTTTAGAAATTTGAATTAATAGAAATGAATTCCATGCTGGTCTAAATTGAACTGATCTATTGACCGTTATGAAGAGCAACCACAACAAATATTGGAACGACGCATTTGACATTCAGCCAATCAGATACAATGATCGACACGTTATTGAATCGATTCTTGGCGGTAATTTCAAATTGAACGAATGCGATACCCGACAGAACACATCCATTTGAATACCATTTATGAAAATGGTAAGAATATTGACATTCAATGGTTTAGACCAACAATGTTATAAACATCAGATGTTTATAGGTGGAAGAGAGAACAATACTTTGTATAAGAGTGGAAACTTCATCATAAATACATTACTGGTTTAGTAATGTTTTGCGTAATACTCATTAATCAATATTCATATGATTAAGAAATTCTGACTTGACACTCCTGTTGTATCTTCCCGGAAAGATATATTCCCCAGGTTTTTTAAAAAACTGTTTGTTTATCAGCGTCAATGTCGAGACAATTTAGAATTGAAACTGTAAGGGTTCTCAAGGACTGGTCCAACAGAAAAAGATCAATAGCTAAGATAAGTAATAGAAAGTTATTTTGATTAAAACGTAGATCAAACAATATAATTCCGAACTTTATTAGAAATAGTATCACCAACAAATTCAACGCTTTTACCATTTCTACTTTCACGTATCACAAATTGACAAATTTACAGAATAGATACATGAAGAAATTATTAAACATTACCATCAAAGAGATAGACATTTCTTACAAGCTTCACTGCGCAATAGAATCTCTGAATTAAATGATGAAATCCTTTTCATACTTCCTCAAAATTTGTCCGAAAGGTTTTTCACTTTAGAAGATAGAAAATTTAACAAACTGTTCAAAGAATATAAAAAAAAGGCACAAATAAATGTCAATAGATTAGTAGAAACAAGCAACATCACATTTAACAACGATAATGACAATCTTTCGGATGTAAATAATAAAATTGCTGGCTAAGAAACCTTACGAACATAGAGATTCCAAAGTGTATTGAAAAAGTTTCGAAATTAGGACCCAAGCATGCACTTGACATTCCTAGTATTACTAAACCAGTCATGTTCTATGATGCATTTTTCCAATAAACCTTACTTTTGTCATTATCTAACAATTTTGAACTAGCTGTTTCTCACATACAATTGACTGTATGAAACTGATTCCAATAAAAGTTGAACGTTAATAACGATTTACCATCAAGGTATATTCGTAAGAGTGGATTTAAGAACCAGTATCTTACATCAGTATCTTGAAAACAAGCATGTCCGACGCACGTAACACACGTGCCACACAATCATTATAAATTTATTTTCCCAAAAGCAAGTGAGTGAATTTTTATGAACAATATTCCTTATATTCAATCATTTAACGGTTTTTTAAATTAGTATAACATATTTACTTCACAGACGCGTTTAAAATAAATCTTGAAAAGGATCCAAACTACGATCGAAACGTTGCTTTTGTCTGATAATTAGCAAAATTGCTTCATAGTTAGTAGTAAACGATAGAACCGTTGCGCCGAAAGCATTTGACATTTATTAACTGTATTTTCTATCGGTCGAAAGGGGAAGTTTTTCCATTATGATCGAAAAGAGTGGAGTTCGTTGCCTCGCGCGCCAGGGCGAGTTGATTTTCAATGGGGTTGCCGATCAATATTTTCGTTTTTCGAAGCCTCGCCACGAGTAACTTGTTTGTGGTTATTTAAAATACTGGTGTTTTATATTTTTGATTTATTAACGGAGTGACGTATGGCGATATTTTCACCGTTCTTGGCTGACTGTGCTTTCCCAGCACGTCCGCCGGGCCGGGCCGGGCCGGGCCAGACGTCACATATTTGTGACGAGCAGAGTTTCGTGTTTTGCGTAAAGAAAGCTAAACGAATTTTACGTGCGGTGTTATTTAAAGCCGTAACACGCATAGTGTAACATACGGGAAGTTAATGAGATTCCCCTGTCACGTTTTTTAATATTTCGTACAGAGAGTATACTGCGTTGCATTGTTAAAAGTTAAAACATTGTAACTATGAAAAGTGTTACGAAAACAAAGGGTAGTAACGAACGGGATGCTGTACCATTGTCAACCGCCTTTATCTCTATATTGTCTTTTTTTTTTAATGCTAGTATTGTGGACGGAACCGTGTACTTCCGAACGACAATATAAATTCCTAATTTCGTTGGTATTGTTCTAAACAAACATCTGCAGAATAAAACATTGACATAGTTTCTATACTCCATTAAGAACAAGTTAAATTTCAATTTGCTAAGATTGTGTGCTATTTTAATTACGTTGAATTAGCATCTCTAAAATTGCTTAAATTCCGAAATAGTAAGCATCGATTGCATTCATTTATCGCGCGCACAGTTTCATCAGAGTGCGTAACGCATTAAGCTGACCTATCGGAGTTACGAAAACTGTTGAGACGCACTGGCGAATGCAGAATTCATTAACAGGGTGGTGGAAAATATAATCTCGTTCTGCTTGGATATTACAATTGAGTGAAATAACCTATCCAAGCCCTGAATAAGCTGAAGTAGCCGCAACGGAGTTGGGACGACCAAGTAAAATACCCTTGGTGGCGAACGTGTTAACCCCTGAAGCACGACGGGCCATGCACACCGCCATAGAAACCTTTGTGTGCAGTCAACGTTCGTGGTAATAGCATAATTTTTTCGACGAGAAGACTGTCCATCGCTACGAAGCAGCTCGAACAAATTCTCTGCACTGATCCGGAGGAAATAAAAAAGCCTGCAAATGAAACTTTCGTAAACCGAAAGAGATTAGACAGACAGATTCCAAGTTTAATTTATTTTTGGCGACGCGTTCTTCGAGGCAGAGCACGTAGCTCGCCGCAATCGTTCAGAGGACGCATGATCGATAAAGGGTCTTGTCGGGGGGCGTCGATTTCCCGTCGCGCGGTTTAGAAATCATTTGTAAAGCCTCGCTGGATCATCGATCGCCGCGTTTAGATACGCGCGGCGTGCCGGTTCGATATTTCACGTGGAATAAAAATTTCGCGTGGTTCGACGCCGATAATATATCGACAAGTCGGTTATGTATGTTTTTCGGGGAGGCTGTGTACGCCGAAAATGGCGGCGCTAATGCAGAACATGTGTTCGATTTACGCGGATGTATTTCCACGATGGCGCCAGCCCGTACCATATACGTACATATACGTGTGTGCGCCTAATACGCGTACACGTTCATGGACGTTTTGTTGTCTTTTTTTGCTCCTCTCTTCTTTCCCTCTTTTTTAGTGGACGCATCAGCGAGCCGGACGTCCCGTAAAATGTTTTATTTTATCACTCGCGGCGAGCCGGCACGCGAAAACCGAAAACGGCCGGCCGTAATGCGACCGAAGCGAATTGTAACGTGGCCGGCATTTGCGTCGCAGCGCGGAATCGGCGATAAAAGACCCTTGCACGGAAATTATTACAGCCCCAACGAACTGCTGAGGCCTGCCAGGCGATCGCGAATACTCTCGATCACCGATTGATTCGCTTTATTGACCGGTGTATTTTTATTTACCCCTCGAACGCTCGGTTTCCTGCGTCGCGAACGGGAAACCCGACTCTCCCGCCATATTCTATTGAATTTATCAATTTAACCTTTCACTGAAACATTTAGCTCTACACAGAATTCACGGTGCAATAGACTGGGCAAACTCGCGATCCCGTTTAACGGATGTTTTCACCCCGAGAAACAGGACTGCAGGTTAAAACAGGATTGGATACTCCGATCGAGGCGATCTCCCGCAACCCTGCGGAGTACAGAAGTAATCGGAACTTTTAGATTATCGAAGTTCAATGGTCAGGGTGACTTCGATATTTGAAGTCCGCCTATCTACGTTTACTGCGCGGAGATCTCACTTCGATTATTGCGCGATGGAGCATTTTGTATGACTGCGTCCGTGAACATGGAAGTTTATTCCAGCTGCTGCTACGGATTTCGAGAGTTCTTGCCCAAATAATGGCAAACTGGTCGCTTAAATAATGAAACAAAATTTAAGGAATGCTTGGAAACGCATGGGTCATTTTTCTAAAAGCATTTGGAATTCAGGTTTAGTGGTGAATTTTTAAACAATATTTGATAAGCTACACAATTCTTTTTCGATTATAACTCGAGTCTCGGCGCATAAAATCGGCATCAACATAAACATCCGTCTATCCCGTGACAACTTCACGACGACAAGCCGTGAAAGCGTCAAATTTCCGTGCGAAGACCGCAATGAATAAATTTCACACCCCTATAATGCGCCGAGGCACGCCTAACAGCGACAACCTACCGCAAAACGATTTAAAAGAACGCTTTAATTCGCAGCCTGTCCGTCGCGTAAATTATACTGTCCATAAAACTTTTACCTTTTGTTGCGTTTCAATAGCTACTAACAGAGTTGTGCAGAATTACAATTGAATTACTCCAGGAATTATAATTACAAAGTAATTGAATTACATCGTAATTCAGTCATATTGGAATTTATATTCCAATCCATCTTCATTCAATTAAATTACAATGTAATTCACAATTGCAGTTGGAGTACAATTATAAAATACTTTGTAATTAAATTACATTGATTACGAATTACGACGTAATTAAATTAAAATTAGAAATTACAATCAAGAATAATAAAGTAATAGGTAAGAAGAGGTTGAAAAATTCATGTGAAGGTTTCGAACAGAAGGAAGTTATTATTTATAAATTTGTAATATCTGAACAGAAATAACTTCTGCGTTACACATTTTTTAAATTCCAATTTTAAACATGGATAGCAAAAAAAGGAAACATGTCCCTACTTTACCTAGCTTACGATATGCATACATATATTAAAGAAAAAAATAACGACAATCATCTAATGAGACTCATTAAACAAACATTGATATTATTGTATGTGAGTAAAATGAAATACATTATCTAATAACAAAAAACTGATAAAAGAAAGTACGACGCACGGACAGCATACTATGTAGTATATGGAAGAAAAACATAAAAATATCTGAATATCCGCAGCGTGTTTATAAGAAAAATGTAAACAAATGGTGGGCCGGGACAGGCTTACGTTGCCGTAGAGCGTGCAGGAATACAGAAAATTCAATAGATTATTGGCGATAGTTTTTCGCAAATATCTCAAAAACCAAGGCTGAGCGACGCTAACATGTATAGGAAAAAGTTGTTCAGAATGATGAGTTTGACAACATATTTAAATTTTATCAAAAGGTGGGACCTTTTATGCACAATTACCAGTTTTTCTTATATTCTGCAATGATATAGCAAAATATACCGGTGTACTAAAAATATTCAAAATCAAAAATCATTCTCATAGAACTTGCGATTGGAGCAGCGAAAACTCTCAAAGTTGAAGCTTTGATTTTCTCGAGAACTCGATAGAGGAGAACGATTTACGGATTTTAGTTCGATGTGCTAACATTTCTGAAGAGAGCGTTGGACCGTGTCACCGAAGGCAGCGGGGCGTCACCGGCAGACTGTTAAAAACGAGTGTCAGAGCGAAACGTCAAGCCCGGAACCCCTAAGTACTATCACGTCAGAGGAGTTGCTCTGATTCCGCGACACGCGTCCAAGTGTCTCCTTTTTATTCATGGCCTGGCAGATTCATATGGGCGTGAAAGGAAGGAAGCGCGGCGTGCGAGTCGCCGAACCAAGTAGGTATACGTATAAATAAATCGTCGTTCGGATTACACGTGTCAGAGTCACGAAATATCATGATCAGTGGCCGTGACGGCTCGCGACTTCTCTCGAGATCCCAGGCACGTACGAAGGGACGACGAAGTCGCACCCGTCGCGACGGATACGCCCGTGATTCGGTTGTCGCGGCTTATGAGAATGCATGCGATCCAACCCCCATGGCGCCCACCGATGCACCCCTCTGCATCGACGAAGCGAGTCGCGCTTTACGCGAATCGTTGCTACTCGAACGATTCGTTCTGGACATTCTTCTTCTCACACCTGGAAATCAATTTTTCGAGGATCAGTAGTAAGGTGGGATCTGCTTTGCGTGTCTCGACGCAGCGTTTTGTTATCCCAGCGCGTTTTATCCTCCATTCGCCATACTTCATTAGAACTGCGTCTAGGCGTGAGCCATTTTTTGTACCTTTTCTATCAGGTATAATTAAATTTAATGTATGGGTGTATATAAATCTCGAATATAACTGAGCTAATTAAATCAAATTTTTTTTCTGGCATAAAAATTATAAATATTTGATTTGATGTGAAATGTAATACGAATTTTTAGATATCTAGTTTTTTTAGGAATGAATTAAATTCATATATTTTAAACATTACCGTATTATCCTTTCAGGAATGTTCCTCGGTAATGTTTTGTCAATCGTGGCCTCCCAAATGTTGCAATTTACCGATTGACGAATTTACATGCGTATCCGCGTTCAAGCAAGCGTGTACCGGGTGACGCAAACCCCTTATAATAGAGTCATTCCACGCGAAAACGAACACTTTTTCAAGTAAAATTTCGGATCTTGTTCAAATTTAAATATGTTGTAGTCCTTAGTAACCTACGAACGTATCTCAGAGGATTTTTCAAAATCTTAAAAATTATTGGTCTCACAAACGTGTAATAAAATAAAGCGTCAACATTTTTTACATTAAATAATAATAGCAGCATTAGCAAACCGAGAAAAATGAGTTTTTATGAGCTTGTCATGAAAACATAAGAGTATCCACTCAAAATATTGTTATCTGAAAAAATGTAGTGGAAATTTCATCCCAATTTCAAGAGTTACAGTAAAATGTCACGATCCAGCCCATTGCGTTCTTCGGCCGTCCGAGATTGTATATCGCAGTGCAGCGTACACTTCAAATAGTTTAATTTCGTCAATTTTCAAACGTCCATTTTTTAAAAAAGAGATCCGTTAAGGGGACACTTCGGGCTATATCCCCATTTCTCCAATTTTTTAAAAAGTGGCCCGCTGTGAAAACACGGCATCTGTTCAAAACAATCGCAAAGTAAATGGTAAAAAAACATTTTTTTCAAATAACATTTTTAGTGGATACTCTTATGTTTTCACTACAAGCTCCTAAAAACTAATTTTTCTCGGTGTGCTAGTTCTGCTGTTATAATAACTCCTCAAAAGAATTAAGGGATCACTTGTGCGAACCCAGGACCCACCTTCTGCGCACGAGATCAGGATTTTGCAAAATCCTGAGGTCGTAGACTTTTGAGACCAGATTTGAAATCAGCATGAAAAAATGTACGGGAAATGATATATAGCATGTTTAAAAAAAATTTTTTCCGCGCGTGGTACTGGAGAAGCCACATTTTCTTGAAATTCTACATGTTTAACGAATTTTCAGAACATTAAAAAACGTTCGTACCATAATCTCCCTATTTTTTCCATATTCTGCAAAGTTTCAGCTTTAATTTTTAAAAAGTTTCATCGCTCTACCTTATTTCTATCGAAAGTTATTCCTTTTTGAAGCGAGGTAAGTCACTTTTCCGCACTGTGCGGCGCGGCGGTAGCGTATTCAGAGACGTCAGGCAGCCGCTGCACGCGGCGCGCTAAATTCAAACACAGCTGCCATCGGTAAAAAATTATCGCAGCGAGTTCATGGGATACTGAATCGAATCGGCAGAATCTCCGCTTCAATCTGACGTTCGGATCATGGTATTACGATCATTTCTCGCCGAGATATAATGAGTTAAAGGAAAAATGGAAATTGTACATTTTTTAAGCATATTTTCAGAAACACCTGGCATATTGAAATGTTAATGAAATTGAAAAAACAAAAGGAGTGCCTCGAAGAGAAAGACGCACTCTTTCTATTGCTTTTTTGCACAAGATTCTACGATAATTTTTTCGCTTCCTGGAGCCAGTTAAAGTTAAAAAGCCCATATTTACTTCAATGTTGAATAACTCGAATAAAAAAAAATCGCACATTATTCAACAATCACACAATTTATACAGGAAAGATAGCCCTTCCAAATGATATTAACGTGATTTATCAAAAAAATTTGTTGCTCCCCGTGTGACGTTCCAAAGTTACACAAAATTTTTGTTAACCGTCAATGTTGTCTTCATCTCGCTATAACTTTGTAAAAAACCAACATAGCAAGAATGTGAAAGAGAGCATCTGAAACTAGAGGTTTCAGGCTTTCAAACCATTGTTTAACGATATCGATACAGCCATTTTTGACGGAGTTAAACGCTTGCGTTTGGTCCTGGCGCAACATTCAGAAGTCTCGAAGCGAAAATACAAACGCAAACGTGTGCGTCGAACACATATCGTAAATCGTACGACGCAATAGTTTCAGTTTGGACGATGCTTTTTCGCTTTTCTTCGCAAGTGAAATACAAGGAAAGACATACCAAAGCGCATAATAGGAATTATGCGTCCAGAGGCTCAGCAGAGTCCTACGACGAATGGAGTATGGATAAAAGGAGATCCTACCTTTAGGTAGAAAATGGATTATGAACGTCTCTTTTAAACATATCTTATAGTGTAAACAATATCGTGAATAATGGTACAGACTGAATTAATTTCGATCTCGTGCGGTCTATTTCTAGATGAATGCACGAGCGCTCGGCGTGCAGGAAAATGATGAGTTCCATGCTAATTTAATAAAGTTTTTATTCGATCGACGATTCACAAAAGAAACCAGCAAGAAAACGTGTTTCCCCATCCAATTATAACTTCCGTAAACCAGTCGATCCGAATACGAACGTCCGCGTTCTATTCTAATTATAATTCCTCCCCTAATTTCACTTACTCTCTACGTTCATCCGGGTTATCGAAGCGAACCCACATTTAACCGTGATTACATGTTACGTGAACGTCTCCGACGATAATTATAGCAGGTTCTAGAGATATTTTCAAGTTAGCACTGGAGGGCTGTGATTAGCCGAAAACCAACATAAAAGAGCACAATCGCGAAACCGAAAGCAATTAGCCGGCCGTCGTTCCTGATTAACAGTTTTAATAATTGTCACCGTGTTCTCGACCGCAAATGAGGGTAATGGCGCGCAACGGCGAGTCAATGATGTCTCGTTTATTTCTGAAATTATAGGGACCACCGGCGCGACGCGAGGCGGCGCGGTGTTTCCATTATCGCGGGGGGCGTTTTTCAAATATGCATGACACTGTGTTCCGAATTTTAAACGATGTTGAAACGGCGATAATGATATGTTGAAACGCGCCGGTGGGAGCGTTATTTTGTTGCTTGACGAGAGAGAAGAGAAACGACCGGGACCGGGCCGGCCCGGGCTGCTGCCTGCTGTCGTTTACATGCGGTCTGAATTTCTGCGATGTAATGGTAATAACCGGACTGTAGATTTTATGCATTTGTAACAGGGATGCTGTGCTGCTGCACTGCACCCTTTCGTACAATAAAAGCTTGAATAAAATACATGTAACGAACTGGTTATCTCGCTGCTAACGCGGCCAGCCTGTCTACGAGCGAAATAATATTTTCAGTTCATTTTCAACTAGCTACATTCGCGATTTTACATGGTCGACCGCTGTCAAACGCGAGTCTCTTTCGCAGCGTGAACAGCCGCATAATAATTCACAGAGACGCATGTACTAAATTAGTGCACGTTATTCTTTGCTCTACATTCTCACGCAACTTCTGTCGATCTCCAATCCTTTTGTTATAATTATATGAGGGGTTACCGTGCCAGGTTGTCGAAAGCTAACAACTTTTCGTTGTGAAAATACTCTCATTTCTCTCCGTTATTCTCAATAATCAGCGAGAAACGGGCGGAAGCATAAAAAGTAACTAAAATAGTAGCGAGTTAGACTGCCGCCATTAAAGTTTCGATATTCACCTGCCGGATTTAAGTTCTCTAAATTCGCCGGAGGTTTTACAACCTTCGAGAGGGACTTCTTTCTTCCTCTCTTTCTTTCCTCTTATTCGCCAGGCGGCCGGCGAAAAGAAAACTACTGCGAGAGGCAGTTGGCGACCAGTGTTTTTTTACCACGTTTTTATTAGCTCGCTTTCTTGTTTGTTTGTTTGTCTGTCTGTCTGTTCGGTGGCAAATTTTGCAATTGATTTTTAACTAACTTCCCGATGAGCTAGAGTCTTGAAATTTTAAACATAGCTCAGAACTGGATGACAATGCAATATTTTAAAAAAATTTTAAAAAAGCCTATGCGTTTAGGAAATATAAACTATTAAATTTAACCATTTCACCTTCCCGTGCGACGCTCGGCAGTACGTGATCTAGTTCAGCGATCCCCACTCCGCGCGATAGTGCTCCCTACTCCACTACGCGTTCCCACTCTGACTCATCCCCACTCCACTGACCCGCTTCGCACCGAAGGAGCTCAGTGTGCGTTTGAGCTCCGTGCGATGTTTACAATGTTACTACGTATTATTATACTATAATGTTTGTTTACCAATCGAAAGGACAGTTACACCGAGATTTTCGGTCGAACCTTATTATTTTTGACATTTTACCACGGCGTTTGTTTTCGATAGGACGCGGTTGGAATACCGTCTGAAATTTACTACATGTCTCTGTTATAATCTCATCAAAATGTTCAAAATCGATTGTAAAATTTCACACATACAAAACTAAAAAGCAGAAAATAATTATTTAAATAAAAATAAATTTTTTAAAAACACCACGTTTTTAAAATGGACTAAAAAGTATAAAATAATTTTTCCCAGCCCTACAGACTCCTAACCACGTACAGATAATCCTGAAAATTTGTGATTGTGAATTTTTAACGGCTACGCAAATACTTGTAAGATTTAAAACGAAAATGTGGGGCGCATGCAATAGATAATTGATGCATGTATAGTTCACCCAAATTACTAAAAATTTTATTGCTTCGCAAATGATATGAACTGTTGTGTGAGATTTCTCAACGGCTGCTACTCTCTACATTCCTTACTATTATCTTGCGCCCCACGTTTTTCGTTTTAAATCTTACAAGTATTTGCGTAGCTGTTAAAAATTCACAATCACAATTTTTCAGGATTATCTGTACGTGGTTAGGAGTCTGTAGAGGGCTAGGAAAAATTATTTTGTACTTTTTAGTCCATTTTAAAAACGTGGTATTTTTTAAAAATTTATTTCTATTTAAATAATTGTTCTCCTATGAATAAAGGCGAACACAAGTCACCGCAAGTAGCACAGGGGTCTACGAAGATTATGGGGGCTGGGATCTAGACGATAGAGGATCGAGAATCTGTTCCTGGGATCCGGAGTGTCAACGCAGCAGGTGCTCCCGTGAGATTTCCTTGTAGGGCTCTTATGAGGCCGTGCCTACTTTCTCTCTCTCTCTCTCTCTTCTCTCTTTTCCCCGAAGAGATATCGATATTATGAGTATTGATATTCTATGGGCCGCCGTTCGCAATAAAGAATAAAGCGGAAGCACATCGGTCGACTACGTTCGAGATAAATCGAAAATCCATCCCCGTAACCTCGATCTTCCATGGATTCCACAATTTTTAATAAATTCCTGATGTATTCTCGATATTTTCTAGTAATTTTTGGGATACGGGCCTGCATCTTTTGCAGATAGGTGTATAAATTAAGAATTGGCTGCCTTTCTTGATAAATGATCCAGCTCATCTCGATATTTCGTAATAATTTCGAGATACGGGGCAGCATTTTCTTTTAGACAGCAATGCTGCTGTGTAAACCGTGGATTTTTATGCATTCGTGGACGAATTCTTCAACGAAAAGTTTGCTTGGTAAAAAATATGGGTTTTAGTAAAATAAATATAGAATTTATCGTGGAAATTGCAGTTCACCTATTTTCTTGCACTATGGACATTTTTTCTGTATTTCCTTCTCTCTTTTTTTTATCACTACGCTTTTCGTTCTTTATTCGAGCAAACATTTCTCACGTCTATTACAACAAAATTGTAATAACAAGATAATTTAGTCGGCCCACGTACTCGTGCCGGTGCTTCAAACATGGATTTTTACGGGCCCTTGTGATGAGAAATGAATTAGTCTACAGATTAGAGCAGCCGCCGCTTAATGTGAAGTGTATTTAGGGTTGTTCTCCTTATCCATATGTATGCTCTCGCTGTGTTTACTTTAATCTTCTAACCTCGGCATGAGATGCCGCGTTATCTACCATTAATTCGTGTAAACAAAACCTATCGTGCTAAGTAGGGAGGAGCACGGCATGGGAAAAGTCGATTTCCAAAAGTTCTATAAACTCAAAGCACAAATATTCATTTAGAAAAAAAAAAATGCAGTAAAATTGGTATTCTCCGAAAATAATTAGAAATTCAATTTCAACGTATTCGCAAAGAGTCGACCACAGATATGAACAACTAAAAAAAAAAATCGGATTTCCCAGGAAAAGGACGAAACAGCGCTCTTAATGCGGAATAAATTACAGAAATGCATAAATGAAATGCAGAAATGCATAAATCATGAGTGAAATAAATAAGAAGCGGTGGAACCGAGTGAAACGTGAAGTCGATTACTACCGGTGAGTTAAGTCGTCCACGCAGGTTAGCCAGTTAATTAATCTTTCGGGAAGGAGCCGGCCAGCATCCCCACCAGAGCTATTCATCATCGAAGGAACGGACGTTGTTTCTTCGAGCATGCACGGACACGCACGCGCACACACTCGCATCCACGAATCTTATTCCCCCCCCCCCCCCCCCCCCCGCCCCCCACCCTTTTCCCCCCCCCCCCCCCCATTCTATGGACCGTTTCTACGCGCAGGTGAATAAATAAATTCAGCACGGAATTACACGGGCACCGGCCACGTCCTGTCATTTATGCGAGCACGAGAGCGAGAAGGAGGGAGAGAGGTACGTTCGTCCGGTTAATCCGCGTGTAGTCGGGGTGGCCAATTATTCAAATATAATTGAATACATACATAAAGAATCACGGGAAGCCGGATGATCCGAGGCCGGCCCCGGCCACGATGATATATATTCGCGAAGTCGGCTTTCTTGTCCCTATAGCACCGAGAAACCTGCGGATTCTACTCTTACTCGCCTGCCTGAAAAAGATCCGCTCGAAATCGTTCCCGGTAAAAGACTATCGCAGCGTATCAGGGAAAACTGGACCACCGTTCGAGCGTTCGCGTTTTTCTATTTTATTACGTAATTAAATCATCCTAAGTCCCTCTGGGAATTCCAGCGTCCTCGGCAAACTGATACCGCCATTTTAATAGCGCTAGGATTCATTGTTTCACCCATTGGCACGCTCCGATGCACTCCTCTGAATGAGAACGAGTCTAAACGAGCCGGAGGGATGATCGAAGACTGCGAATCGTTGGCAGAGGGAATTCGGGACCCTCGTGGACGCGTTTTAGAGAATCTGAGGAGTACAGGAAATTTTTGGGCGAGTTGCGATGCGGCGCACAGTGATCTAGATCTATATGTAGCAGTTCTGATGATATTAGGTGAAGTAAAAAGTTCTGAGCTTTTCTCGCTTTATGTATAATGCGAAAAACGCTCAGAACTTTTTACTTCACCTAATATTAATGAAATTTAACAAAAATGATAAAATGATAATTTTAATAAGAAGAAATAATTTTCTCATACTTGCAACATACTTTCTAATATGATTGAACCGACTTCGAAGACACGCACTAAAAAAATTCACTAAAAAGTATGAAATCACAATTTCCATTTAATTTATGTGAATACACACGAACTTGAGTACCATATAATCTTTTCGGAGGGGCGCAAAATTGAAAATTTTCCAAATGACTGATGTTGCTGATTATGATTTCGTTGGAATATGATGGACTTGGAAATCAGTAGGTGGGAAGAGAAGATACATTAATATGTGAAAGCATGTAGAAGAATTTAAGGATTTTCGTAATTTCCAGTGTCAAAAATTTTTAATTTCGCGCTGCCTCCGAAAAGATTGTATTGTATTTAAGTTCGTGTGTATTCACATAAAGTAAATGGAAATTATCATTTCATAGTTTCTAGTGCATTTTTTTAGTGTGTTTTTGTCGGAGTCGGTTTAATTGTTTTCATACATTTTTTTTATTTCACACTTTTCAGTGGAACGAGCAGAATTCGTAGAACACCGTAGGATGGTTTTTCGGTCTTATTGGTTACTTGCAATCAAAACCGCAAAGAATGAAAAAATGCAAAATTTGTTTTCAAGGGATCAATCGGGAGACATATCCTACAAAATGCAGAAGGTTTCGTTCTGATTGGTCCATCCATCTCGGAGTAATCGGTGAACATTCATGAAATAATTCATTTCACGCAAATATAATCGTAGGAATAAAAAAAATGCAACATCTTTTTCACGGTACCACCCCGGGAACATACTCTACATAATGCAAAAGGTTTTGTTCCGAATGGTCCATCCATTTCGGCGTAATCGGTGAATATACATAGAAAAAAAAGCGAAAAAAGGCACATACAGATCGAATTGAGTAACCTCCTTCTTTTTCGAAATCGGTTAAAAATAGTATGTCCATATACGAATCTCATTGTAACAAGACTTATGACTGCGTCTACCGCGCCGAGACTTCAAACGACGAGCCGAACATAGAGAAGGACAAAATGAAATAGGATCGCGTGGCCGAAGCGTGTCGCCGTCGCCGGCACAGTTTAAAGGCCCGTGCGTCATCACAATGTAACACCAATATTTAATCTTCTTTATTTGTCATTATTTTTTAATGGAACTTTCACCAACATATTCGTGGCATTTCTCTGATTAAAATGATACCAAACACGATATAATTTGGCCAATATTTAGTGGTTTAATCGACGATGAAAGTTTCGAACGCAACGAAGAAGAGCGTATGGGAAAGAAAGAGACGCGGACAGTCGACGTCGCCGGCACAGTTCAAAGGCCCGTGCGTCATCACAATGTAACACCAATATTTAATCTTCTTTATTTTTTATTTTTTTTAATGGAACTTTCACCAACATATTCGTGCAATTTTTCTAATGCAAAATGATACCAAACACGATATAATTTCAACTGTATTGAGTGGTTTAATCGACGATGAAAGTTTCGAACGCAGCGAAGAACAGCGTATGGGAAAGAAAGAGACGCGGACAGTCGACGTCGCTGGTCTTCGTTGCCTTCGAAACTTTTACCGTCGATTGAACCACTAAATAACGTTGAAATTATATCGTGTTTGGTATCATTTTAATCAGAGAAACGCCAGGAATAAGCTAGTAAAAGTCCCATAAACCGATCATTAAAATTAAGGAGTTTGAGAACTCGATTGACTCGAGACAATGTGTGGTGTTCACGCCGATATACCCGAGCCGAGATCAATCATCGCCGCTCTACTTCGATAGAACAGGCGACCCAGGACTTCGATGGAAGAATTACGTATAAAGAATTTTCCGCAGTCTCCGCCACATCGGCGACATTGTCGAGCCAGCCCGAGCGCAGTTAACCGGTCAGGGATTAAGGGGAAGGATGATTTTGAGCGTCGATCGATTAAGAATTCCGGTCGGCGGTGGTCCCGAGCAGATCGCGGAAAGATTTGCCGACCTGTAACGCGGACAATCGCGGGAAAGTCGTGGTCGGGGGCCCGCGCTCTTTTGTCGGCGGCTGAGCACGGAAAAAAGGGAGCTCGATCGTTCCGGAATAAGTCGAGAAATTCTTTTCTTCCGGTTTCCAGGAATACGGTTTCGGCAGTGGGAGTCGGTGCGCCGCTTCGGGATATCCTGCAGCCTCGTCGGTTCGGAGTTTATGAGAATGCATGTCATTGTCCCTATTGTGCCAGCTCGTGCAGGCACCGCACCACACCGGTGGTGTTCGCTGCAACCCTGCTGCTGCACGGTTTGCCGACCCTGCTTCCCTGGAAGTGCCCCGTAAGAAGCCCATGGACATTCTCCACGCATGATCTCCCATTGTTGTAGACACGCTTAACTGTGTAGGTACGCGTAACACTGTCTCCTACTGATTACCCACGTTCGACCACGTTCTACGCGATCGAACTTCAGTCTCATCGTCAACCGAATGTAATCGCCGCAAGAAAAATTACGTAAGACTAAAGTGGCCCCTAGACGATCTATAATGTTGTCAATGTAATTCCATTTGTAACTCATCCGGAACTGTTCCCACTGTTCTATTTTAAATGGTGAAGAAAAAATGTTAGAACTAAGGACGGTTTCTTCTGACCTAAATATTTTAAATCGCGATTCAAATGCCGTTATCAATTTTTGCAAATGCTGGGCATACTTTCGGGTTTCTGAAGGAGTAACTTTTCTTAAGTGTGCAAAATGTGACGTGTTGTTTGACAACAATGTATGTTCCAAATTTTGAGTTTGCTATCAAGAGCATTAATTTTATCAAACATTTTATGAATAAACTGGCTTTTTCTTTGAAATTCCATGTTTGATTCAAATGCTGATTTATATCGACGAGAAAGGCATAATCACACATCCATTCTTTATCTTCGAATTGGGGAACGGATGTTCTTTCATTTCCACAAACAATTGAATATCATTTTTTAAGTTATACAGGGTGTCTCAAAATTCCCTCGGGACCCGGAAATGGGAGGTTCCTGAGATCATTTCAAGCGACATTTTCCTTTGAAAAAATGTCGTCCGCGCCTTCGTTAACGAGTTATTAACGGAAAACACGGACCAATGAGAGCGCGAGCTATTTAGACGCGTGCAATCAAAAATTTGTATTTGTAAATCGATCGATGTACATACTATCTCTTCGCCGATTTCGATGAGCTTTATTTCAAAGGAAAAAGATATTTAAAACATCGAATTTATAACATATTTCAGTCATCGAAATCGGTGAGGACCCACATCATCGGCAACTTTACCCGAACGATAGAAGAAGTATGAACTGATTGAATTAAAAACACTTATTCAGCCGTAAATCCATTTGGTTGTTACACCAGTGAAACAGGAAACACCACACTTTCACAAAATTACTGAACACTACACGTAGCACACTTTCGAATTCGTGGTTATAGCGAACGGGAAGAAATTAGAGATACTCCGACGCGGAAAGATGGCCGTGCTCCTGGCGATTCCGCGGGAAACTGTGCTCTACCAGCCCAGCTTATGGTGCTAGATGGGGTATCAGTGCTTCGATTGTGCCCAACATTTTTCGTACGATGGATGGCCGCTAGAGGCGTTGCGCGGAAAAACAGTAACGTCGAAGCACTGCCTAGACGCGAGATGCCACAGTCGGCCAATAGCAGCCAATAGACAGGTGGCGCGCCGCACCGGGCCGACTGTGGCAACTCGCGTTTAGGTCGCGCTCTGATTGGTCCGTGTTTTTCGTTAATAATTCCTAAACAAAGCCGCGGATACCATTTTCGCAAAGGAAAATGTTACTTCAAATGATCTCAGGAACCTCCCATTTCTGGCTGTTGAAGGAATTTTGGGAAACCCTGTATAATACACCGTGAGTGGGGCGAATGGGAGACACGTTGCGCGTGCGCGATGGGGACGCAACAATGACTGACATTTCGCAGGTTTTAGGTTATTGCCGCGTATCGTATCGTACCTATTATGTATATGTACCTACTTAATGTAATGAATCATATGGATCGTTCTCATTTTTCTTCTACACGATAAATTGGCAAATTATGTTTTATTTGCAACGTCACATGTTAAAGAAATAATTAATAATTACATGGTATGTGAAATAAGTAAATGGGTGAATTTTACGTGGCAATAACCTAAAACCTGCGAAATGTCATGACATTGTGGCGTCCCCATCGCGCACGCGCAACTTGTCTCCCATTCGCCCCACTCAATTCTCGGTTAGATGACGATGGAATAGGATAGTGAAAGGGGAAAAGGAGGAGAGTATTTCCGAGAATTTTGACATGGTTTCATACCCCATCTGGCACCATAGGCTGGGCTGGGAGAGCACAGTTTCGCGCGGAATCGCGAAGAGCATGCCCTCTTTCCGCGTCGGAGTATCTCTAATTTCTTCTCGTTCGCTATAACCACGAATTCGAAAAGTGTGCTACGTGTAGTGTTCAGTAATTGTGCGAAAGTGTGGTGTTTCCTGTTTCACTGGTGTAACAAGCACATGGATTTACGGCTGAATAAGTGAGTTTTTAATTCAATCAGTTTCTACTTCTTCTCTCGTTCGGGTAAAGTTGTCGATGATGTGGGTCATCACCGATTTCGATGACTTTGAAATATGTTATAAATTCGATGTTCTAAATATCTTTTTCCTTTGAAATAAAGCTCATCGGAATCGAATAGGAAATAGTACATCGATCGATATACAATTACATACAAGTTTTTACAATAATATCGTGAACTAAAGACGATCGACAAGAAACTGTAAAGGGAAATGTTGTTCAGAATCATGGTCTTGACAACATATCCAAAGCTCGTCGAAATCGGAGAGGATTCACATCATCGAGAAACTCTTGTTCGTTGCGGCATCGCGGCGTGTCACCGACGCGACGCTCAGCTGCCGGCACGCTGGGCTGTACGCGTCAAGGTCGCGCTCTGATTGGTCCGTGTTTTTCGTTAATAGCTACTTAACGAAGCCTCGGACGACATTTTCGTAAAGGAAAATGTCGTTTGAAATGATCTCGGGTACCTCCCCTTTCATTTACCTAAGGTAATTTTGAGACACCCTGTATATTCTTTTTAGCATGGCACCTTCAAGTGCGTTTCTAAAAAGACCTGATGTCAAAATTTTTCAGGTTAGTTTAGAACAAGCGCTTGGATAATTGTTTATACATCTTTTAATCGGAACAAAATCCGATAAGAAACTGCATATGAAAGTAGCTGGAGGTTGATTCTATGTTATCCAATTGCAAATGTTCACAAATTAACTCTAGTTAATTAGTTATTAACAATTGTTGCGCGGGCTGATTGTTTCGGAAGTTCCCATAATGCGTAAGACAAGGAGGGTCGAACTGTGCGACAAGGAAAGACATACATAACATACCACTTCTCCAAAATTTGTTAATAATTAACAATTTAAGCATCAAACCTGCATAAAACTGAAATGGGAATGTAACCAAGGCTTCATTTTACATTCTACAATCTTAAAAGTTCACCAATGAGGTTTTTAAAGTTAGTGAATTAATTATGAAAATGTTACTTGTCATCACTATTCTAGGTTATTCGCGAAATTTCGTCACTTCCGTAACGCTAGAAAATTGTAGCCCCCTCAGCAAAGAAGTTTCACTTCAAAATTGTCGATGCATTTAAATAATGTAAATCAAACTGTACGGTTGAACAATGAAAAAACCGACGCCGGCACGTCTGGAAATACTCCATGTGCTCTGTAAACTGTGGTGCCCAAGGAACCCACCTTACAAAAACTGTAGGTCCCGTCGCGAAATAACTCCTGAATATAGGAGTTCACAAAGCGACGTAAAATAGGCAAAAAAAGAAAACAATTTTTAAAAAAAAGAATGAAACAGCCCCGACCATGCAGCACGAATATTTTTGCCAGAATGAGTATTGGTGAGAATATTGATGCGTTTATTTGATGCGAATATTGACAATATTATTGATCGTCTAGGGGCCTTAATAACGACGACTATTCAATATTTTGTCGAGCATAGAGTAACCGAGAAATAATAAGGAACTTAATCATTGCAACCGGACGTTGCTTTTATTACTGGTAGATCGTCAGAGGATTATTTCTCGAAGTATGATTGCTCCGGGACAGTGACGACCCAATGAACCAGTAAACAGTTTCACCTTACTCGAATCTCTCTCCGCCTGGGCGGTGCAGCATCGTGCTAGACGTTCCGCTCGGGTATTAAACCGTAGAGGGGTTAATTAGCAGCAAGAACATCTCAATTCACCGGTATGGAACGCCGGATGACGTTTGGCTCGAGATCCGACGCGATGCGACGCGTCGGGTGACACGAAACGTAAATCGTCGATCAAACGTCTTCCCCGCACGGCAATCGAAGCGAACTAGTGCGTGTCGCTTGGATTCCGATCGTAGCACCGTTCCTCCAAGAGGTAATACCTCTGTCTACATAGTCGGGATCAGTCTAAGCGCATTAGGCGCACCGTGGAACCTATAGAAGAGTTATCCGGGTCAATCAGCCGATCGGATCACACCTATCCCGGCGGTTACCAAACCATCAACGCCGTATTTTCGCCCCGGATCTTGGAATTAATCTGGTTTGATCCGTGGGGCGGGTTCACATTCATGGACAAGCGATTGACCGACAGGATCATTAACCGTTTACGGTGAGTCAGAATTTATGGCCCGGCGTTGGACCCCAAAGACCAGGCACAATAGGCAACGGTTCATCTTTCGGTTCGTTGTTTATTTTTGTTTTGACAGGCAGGAGTACATCAAAGTTTATTCACTGTATCAAGTGGTATAACCCGATATCTTTCAGAAAGTACTTTTAATACTTTCTCGCAGGAGTTTTCCGCTTGTATTACAATGTTGCGCATTGTACCTTGGACGGGTAACCAAGATATGCTCTTCGTATTTCCTCGTTTGCCTCGTGTCTTGAGAATTCTCCGGACGCAGGCCAGCGTAATTTTTTTTCCGAGGATTCTCGTTTGTTATATGTATTCATCGAGTTCCGATGAATACATTTGTTTGGAGGGACGGGGATCGAGATCTAGGATCTTATTCGCGGGGTACACTCAACTGTTTAGTGGTCTGCCGAGGAACGCGAGAAAGAAAATTGCTCGGCTTAATTAACGGTTACAACTCGCCTCGAAAGAAATTTAAGTATCGCGAGGGCGAGGGAAGACCGCTAGAAACTTGAAACTTATTTCATAATACGAGCAGTCCCGGCTAGCGGGCGGAATCTGTGCATCGGGATGTGGGTCAAGTGTCTCGCGTTTTTATTTGTTAGGTGCGTCCGTCCGACAGCTTTTTATTTAGTAAGCCGCGGAGTGTACACTTCTACCGAACAGACTACCACTTTTATTCCAATGAATTTAATATATGTATAGAAAATGCTATATTCACGGGAACGTCTCCAATATAGGGAATATAGTTTCAATGCGTTCCAAACGGAAAATGTCACACTGAGCATTACTGTGTTTCTATTCAACTTTCCTCTGAAACGTGAAACCGGTTTTTTTAAAAATCAGAAATCATTTTCCAGACACCCATCCGAATAGCATCTGAAATATCGAAAGTAAAATGGTGTTCGATATTAGTGTGAAATCTTCGGATCGTTTGTGTGCGGGGCGGCGCGGATTGCCCGCGCGGATAGACGGTCGTGAGTGAGATTTTTCTTCGCCGCTTTGTTGATCTTCTGGATCGAGAGCGGCCAACACGAGAGCTAATTAACTGTTACGCCTGCTTAACCTCACGAGATATAGACACCCCGGAGGGTGCTTGCGACTCCCGTTCTCCGCTTGCGCCAGCGTAGCGCCGCGGTGAACTTATATCCAGGCGAAAAAGAAATTCTCTTCGAAAGTTCCGGACCTCCACCGCCGCTCCGGTAAATATTTGATCGCCGCCGGTTGCCCGGTTTATTGTGAATAAAACGCCATTATCGCCGCCGATACTAAATAATCGAACGGGAACTTTGTTTTCGGTCGTAATTAATGGCAGATCAGCCTTCAAACTTTCCGCTTGGTACAACCTCTTCGGAGTCATTACAACTTGTTCATCAAACGCTAACTACACATCTAACATCCTTTAACGTTCCTAGGATGCCTAACAAATCCTGACCCTTCTTCCCTGAGCGACCCTTTGGGGCGATGGTCCTCTGCGTTCTTTCTAAACCTTGGGAGTGGTCGCCCTTTGCATTCCTAAGGTAACTGTGTGTCCCTTCGAAGGACCTTTGGAGTACTGACCCCTTTTTCATTCTTTGTTATCTGCGCATAATATTCATACAGGTATCCCCAAGCTTTTATTACATGAATCTTTACATTTCCAACGTATCCTTAACTGAAATTAGTTTATGTTATCGGCGGACAGAGTCGATCCAAAATCAAGACAAAGCAGTTTTGCAATTTAAAAGATTTTTCTCAACGTTTCGATCGAAAAATACTGAATATCGTACTGAGTGTTTCACAAGATCAATAATAACCACAACATAATTTTCCACCGTACCTGCTATGTGTAAATTGTTTATAAGTGTATAAATTTGCAACATAATCTCGTTAAAATCATGACCAGAGCGCACTGCACCTAACCTTTCTCTTTAGAATGAGCCCTCAGCCAGCCCAAAATCTGCTCAAATAAGGTCATACAACCGAAGCGCGCAAACCCATGTTTCGACCCATTTTTTCTAGTAAGATTCTAGTTATTTGCTAGTTACAATCCGAGGGTATACTACCGCCTTAAGGGGGTAGTATACCCTCGATTTGCAACTAGAAAATCAGTATGACCAACTAGAAAATCAGATGGCCAACGTCTGTGCAAAAAAA
>CM052292.1:972991-1020094 GCA_028455765.1 Lasioglossum oenotherae | reverse complement strand
ATTTTAAAGAGGAAGGTTTATCCCATCGCGCTCTGGTCATCATATAAGTCAAAAAGTCTTTGGGAGACAGAAAAATGCATTGAAATCTGCGGGTTTTTTTCCTACATTTTTGGGCCCTCATATTATTAGATATAAACATAATCTCGTCAAAATCATGACCAGAGCGCGATGGGATAAACCTTCCTCTTTAAAATGAGCCCTCACACAGCTCAAAATATGCTTGTATAAGGTCAAAAACTGTCCGGCCGCAAACCCATGTTTTGACTCAAAATCTAGTAAGATTCTAGGTATTTTCTAGTTACAAATCGCGGGTATACTAGCCCCTTAACTCCCATTACTAGAACTATACTAGACCAACGATATTTCCAAACAACCAAACAAACAAATGTCAAAGCTCACACACGTTCTCGACGAGCCGAATCGCCAAATACGTTTCGTGGACATCGTCTATCGCAAAGAATCGTGGCCAGCCGGCCGGCTCCCTACCATTTATCTTACCGCATCATGATAGCAACCGAGTATCTAATCCCAGCGTGTCCCACCGAGATTCTATTCCCAGCAAAAAGAACCCGGGGCCGGAGGAGAATCCGCGGAATCCTCGGGAATACGTATCCTTCTTCCGGTGTCCCGATTACGAATAAATCCGGTTAAGAGCCTAGCCTCCTTGATTCGGTGTATAACACATCTAGGCAAGCCGAGCCGAGCCGAGCCGAGCCTCCCCGAAACGGAGAACCTGTGCGAAGCCGAATCGCGAGTATCGTTAAACAATCTTCGCGAATATCGTCGGTGCAAATATCAGCCGGCGGGTCTCTGGTTGGGATTGAGATTCCGTTTCAGCGACGTGAGTTTCCTTCGGCTCCGGATGGAAGGAAATACGAGGGCGACTGTTATTGGAGATCTCCGCTCCCCCCTCTCTCACTCTTTCTCCCTTTCTCTCTCTCCCAACCATCCCCAGCTTCACGCTTCCAGTCTGCCCATCGTTTTCTCTCTGGCTCGACATTCCTCCGTCCTCATCCCCCGACGACGTTCCTCGATCACGCTTACAGATTCCCCGTTCCTCCGTCTTTGTCTTGCCAGGAACTCTTCCTTCTTCTTCTTCTTCTCTCCGTCCTACTCCATTCACCGTCGTCTCTCCTTGTCTGTCTCTCTTTCACCGCAATTCAACGGAATCGGTGGCTCAGTCACTGTTCCACTCGAGGGATTAAGTGTATATCAGATGGTACGAGATTCCGCGGGACGTTCAATGTGCCAATGGCGGTTGACGGATTATTGACGAAGAATCGGCTCCCTTTTCCTCGGACCCTGCGCGTTTCTGCGCCCCGGGCTACCACGATGGACGTCGAGCAGCCGATTGATTCGCTTCGATCACGACGAAGATGATTGTACCCATAGAAGATGCGAATCTGTTGATGGAAAATGTTCTTTTTGTTTCAGCTTGTTCGAACAGGCTAACTAAATACAAGTCTCGATATTACCATAAAGCTTCTAATTCCGTCTTAAATCTTATAATTATGTCATAGTAATGAGAAGCTGATGCAAGATAGCGATTATAGCAAGATAGCAAGATAAAGATTTAGGATTAATAAAAGAAACCATTTACACGATTACATTTATAGATATATTATTTATTTACAGAAGAAGAAAGCCACACGTTTTTTAAGTAGACAACATCAAGATTATCGAAAATTTCTTCTATATTTACAAATTAATACTTATTGTTAGGATAATTGCCATTTCTTCGAATTACGTCGAAAATTCGATTAGGCATTGATGAAATCAGAGTACGAAGAGTTTCTGCTTCGATAGATGTCCACTGTCCACGCTCCGTTCACCGCAAACCATATCTCCGAAACAGAGTTGTACTATTTACAATTGCCATATACTTTTCTTGCAAGTATTCCTCAAAGATTCTCAATTGAGTTTAAATCTGACGAACAAGCTGGCCATGTCAAATTCCTCATATTTTACTACGTTTTTATTAGTTCGCTTCCTTGTCTGTCTGTTTGTTTGTTTGTTCGGTACAAATTTGCAATTGATTTTGAACTAACTTCCCGATGAGCTAGAAACTTGTAATTTTAAACACAGCTCAGAACTGGATGACAATGCTATATTTAAAACAATTTTTTTTTTAAAAGCCTATGCGTTTAGGAGATATAACCTGTTAAATTTAACCGTTGCACCTCCTCGCGCGCGCTCGGTAGTGCCCACTCGGTTCCCACCCTGAGGAGTCAAAATCCATTGGATCTCATTGGATGGACAGTACCGACTGCGTCAAAATGATAGCACAAAGTCAAAGTATGTTAGCGTCAAGACGTCAACGTGTTCATGTCGACAAGTATTTAATATTGTGCATGTTCTGGAATTGAAATATTGTGAAATTTTCAAATATTGACTATTCAAAATTTGCGTAAAGGAAATTGTTCCATTGCTAAAATTGCGAAACTGTTGAAATCTTGATTGTTATCTATTCGAAAAACGTGTGGCTTTATGGACATTTCGCAGTTCGTTTTTGGTTAGATTATATAACTTTACGTTTTTTCTGTAAATAAATAATATATCTATGAATGTAATCGTGTAAATGGTTACTTTTATTAATCCTAAAATATTAATCATTACTCATTACTATGACATAATTATAAGATTTCACCAAAAAATCAGGTGGCTTTATGGTAATTTCGGGCAGTGTATAATGTTTGGCCCATTCAACATACCCCTTGCTCGTTATTTCTTTTCATTTTAATTTAACCAAACAGCTATTCCCAGAATAACAAACAGACCGATACTAATTCTATTTGAAGAGACACTTCGTGTAGTGGACATACGGTCGCGAATAGTTTGTGCGCGAATATTCCGGGAGGAATGATAGCAGGATGGTTTCCCCGACAGTAAAGGAGTGCAAACGTCGAACCTAATGATTCGCCCGTCGAGCAGATTCGGTCCAGATGTGTTGCGCACGAGAGGAAAGAATTGTTTACGCGTTTCGAATTTTCGCCGGGATACAGAAAGGACTGTAACCGGCGGGGTGCGGCGCGGCGGTGGTAAGGATGCAGTCGCATGTGCATCGGCGATATGGCTCACATCCCACCAGGCAGATAGCGAGATCACGGAAGCGAAACCAGAAGAATGGAGTTCGAAAATAGTGTCGCGGATCTGTTTTCGTGCGAAACTAGCTGGCTCGGCAGATGCGTTTCCACCGCCCGGAACACACTCGTACACACACACACACACAGACACACAGACACACAGCCAAACGGTGAATATGGTCGCGTGATAAGAAACGTGCTTCGATTTAATACCGGAAAGATTCTGCGATTTCCGCAGAAATCAGCGAAGTGGCCGATTCCGATATGACGCTTCGCTCCACGACCACTGGGGCCACTATACTAACTCACCGAGTCGAACGCGAGTACTACCGCGAAAAACACCGTGTCCCGAACGATCGTGCCATCAATTTTTAATATATTCTCATCGGCGATAAATTTTACCGCGCGCCTTTCTTCTGCAGCACCGGCTACGCCGATTAAAGGACTGTTTAGTTTGCCACAGCATCCGTCCGGCACCAATGCTTAAGGATAGGGCGCTCGGCATCGGACAAGTCGGTCCGGCTTCTCTCCGAAATTTTTTTTCGCGCCGGGCCGCATCCGTCAGGTCATAAACTCTCGACGAGGGTCGCGGCTGCCTGCTGTGCGTGGCGCAAAAAAAAAAAGGTTTTTATGTGCTCTACAACTCCTTAGGTAAACTATCGGTAGGTCTCCTTTATAACACCATGGAAGTAGGAAACGTTCCTACCGCTTGGTGAATTCTTCTTAAATAATGATTTAAAATAAAGGGTCGCAAGCGTTTCTATATTGGGCGGTACGGAATCGCAATACTAAATACATATGTAGATCGCGTAACTGTGCAATACGTAAATAATATTATTTCACAGTTATAATAAGTAATAATATATTTATTTAGTGAACAGCTACGTGATCTATTTCACCGTAATTAACATGTAAAATAATTTCTTCCAACTTTTCCATCCAGCCATTTTGACTTTTTAAATGTGGAAATAGGTTCTTCATAATGCTACAGCTTACGATAATAATGAATTTAACGATCTACTACATTATTACGTTACCCTTTAAATAACGCCAAAATAGTTCGTCCCGACATTTCGGGCCAAACACCCCACTGAGCGATGGCTTGTTTAACATTGGTCCTCGCGAGTCTGATTTTTTTTGAAAAGTTAGTACAATTAATTGACAACATGACGTGAAAAAGATTTGTAGAAAATTGCGATTGGTCGGAATTGCAGAGGAAATACTATCAGTTGTATTTCGCAATTTTTTGGGGTGGCCCTTTATTGAAAATTTGAAGAGCACATTGTGTGGATCTATACAGGGTGTTTCACACTATTCCTGGTCAGCGTTTTTCTTGCAAATTATTAGAAAAAACATGAAAGAGGAAAAAGTAGTACATACTGTGTTTTATACGCACAACGCAACGACATATGTAATTTTGTTGTGTTTATGATATTTTGTTAGATACGAAGGTGACCTTCAATTTTTTTAAATAGAATTCTTTATTATTTCTTATGTCACATAAGAGCGCGTGTCTAGTCGAATTCATTCGTATACTGTGCAGTGACCCTCAAGGTCATGCAACGTCAGAAACGAAAGAAGCATTTTGAAATACTTCCAAAGACATTGGTATTAAATATTCAAAATGCTTCTTTCGTTTCCGACCTTGCATGACCTTGAGGGTTGCTGTACAGTATACGGATTTACATCTAACAAAATATCATGACCACAAAAAAATTACATATATAGTTGCGTTGTGCGTATAAAAAACAGTATGTACTACTTTTTCCTCTTTCATGTTTTTCTAATAATTTGCAAGAAAAACGCTGACCAGGAATAGTGTGAAACACCCTATAGATCCACACAACGTGCTCTTCAAATTTTCAATAAAGGGCCACCCCAAAAAATTGCGAAATACAACTGTTAGTATTTCCTCTGCAATTCCGACCAATCGCAATTTTCTACAAATCTTTTTCACGTCATGTTGTCAATTAATTGTACTAACTTTTCAAAAAAATCAAACTCTTCGTTATAACGTTTAAATTCCTTAACAACGTATTCGCCACCTATTGACACGACAAACTCTGACAAGTTCTAATTAATAGCTTTTTAAATAAATACAGCATGTTATATTCTGCCTATGCCACGCCGGACCGGCGGGCGGAAAAATTTCGGAGAGCTTGGAATTTCTCCGGCGTCCGTACCGGCTCTAGCATAGGCATCTCCTGAGGTGTAGAGGGGAGTAAAAGATTCAGGGAACCCCTGGGGTTTGTCCGCGAACTCCTGGGGTTAGACACGATCCCCAACGCTTGGCCTTTGTGCGAGCCTCACGAATTACGGCCAGCCGGCCGGACACCAAACTAAATGGTCCAAAATGTCCGCGCGTCCGCGGCGGACCAAACTAAACGGTCCATAATAAGTGGAATCGAAATCTTTCGATGGACCGAAATACGATACTTTTTTTTTCAATTATTTATTTAAGGTCGCATCAACATCTAGGTCATTAGCGACCACAAGAATTGTAACATGTGAAATACAAATTTAGATTCTTAAAATTAGAATTAATTACAAGTACATTGTGGATAAATCAGTTAGTAACAATTATGCATATGCAATGATTACATAGTGTGGAACAAATTAATGGATTTTAGAAATGTTATGACATGGTTGATATTCTTATAATCATTAAGGCATTCACTTAAATTGTTAGGTATAGCAAATCGATGTCTTTGGAAGGTGAAAAGGGGACAGTGCAATATAATATGTTCAATCGAAAGTATAGTATTACATCGAGTACACATGGGAGGGGGATCTTTCAAAATTCTATATAAGTGAGTTAGGTTAGTATGTCCTATACGAAGTCGTGTGAGAACTACCTGATCTCTTCTGTTAGTAACTTGGGGACATTCATTATTTAAGAGGTCTTGCCTTACCAAGGATAGATTAGAGGGAGGGGAACTAGTCCATCTCGCATTCCATTCAACTCTAATTTCTCTTTTAATTTGTTTTACCATATCTGTGTGAGAATAAAAACATTCTGTTGACATTCCTTTAGAAGCCTCTTTAGCCGCGGCATCAGCTATGTCATTTCCCAATATCCCTATGTGAGAAGGGATCCAGGAAAAAATGATTACTTTGTTATTGATTTGAGCTTCAATTACGGCAATGAAGATGTGAATGATAATTGGATCTTGTTTTTCTGGATATGATAGACTCTCAAGTACACTGACGGAATCGGTGAATATTATAAAGTTGGAGTCTTGAGAAGAGATAATAGATTGAACAGCTCGTAATATGGCATAGGCTTCACAGAAAAAAACAGAACAGTAGTCATGAAGTTTAAATAATTTACGACAGTTAGGGAATGTAACACAACATCCACATCCATCGTTAGATTTGGATCCATCAGTAAAAACATGAATATGATCAGGATATTTTTGGGTAACCTGGTGGAAGATATTTTGGAATATAATGGGGTTAGTGATATCCTTCTGGCATTCGCATAAGGATGAATCAATTTTTGGAGGGGTAAGAGACCAAGGAGCTTCAACTAAGGGAACAATAGGGAATAAAGGAGGGAAAGATTTAATAGTATCCCTAACATAAGTTTTGATACGTTGAGAAAAAGGTTTCGGAAAGCTAGAGGGAGAGGAGGAAAAAAGGTGATCCAGGTGGTTGGAAAAAAACATTGGAATGTGTAGGATTATTGGGAGAAGAAATCAATTTAGCAGCGTAAGTTAGACTGAGCTGTTTTCTCCTAAACTCCAAAGGAACAACACTACTCTCCGCCAGAATACTAGTTTTGAAGGCACCTAACGCAAGTCTCAAGCACGTATTTTGGACAGAGTTTAGAGATTTGAGAAACGAATCCTTAGCGGAGTTAAAGATTACGGACCCGTAGTTCAACTTACTGCGAATAAATGATTTATATGTGAGAATTATGATATCTTCATTGGCACCCCATTTTTGGGAAGAGATGATTTTTATGAGATTTAGTCTTTTTAAGGATTCATTTAAGTATTTTATGTGAACAGACCAAGTGAGTTTGCGATCAAAGATGAGACCTAGAATTCTTATTTGGGGTGTCTCCTTGATTTCAAGATCATCCAGAAATAGTTGGAAATACGATACTGTTTTAAAGGACCATACACCTCTGCTGAAATATAAACAATTATTATACTATCGGGTTGGCAAGAAAGTAATTTCGGTATTTCAAGGTGAAATGAAACCCAATCTCTTTATTCAAGCAACGAACTTTAATCGATAAAATATTTTCCATTCTGTCCGGTGGACTTTGGCCATCTGGTAGCTTCATAATTCCGCGCTCATGATTCATTACATTATTGATTAAAGTTCTCGTTGCTTGAATAAAAATAATTCAATTTTATGTCACCTCGAAATACCGAAACTACTTTCTTGCCAACCCAATGTACATTGAACGGCTTCTATGCTTTACAAATTACTACGAACGCACTGCAAATGTCTGTTCAGATTTAAAAAAATTCTCTTTACCCATTCATAAAGTAAAGCCGTGCTTATTATCACGGATCTCCGTATTTCACAATTTTATGGAAGCTTTTATGCGTTATAAACGTCGAAAGTTTTACAATTTACTTTTATAATATCCCCCTCGTTACACGCGATAGTTAGCCATGTTTAATTCGAGTTACAAAGTTCAGGAAATTATAGCACAGTCTCGTGCAGCTTACAGATTATTTCTACGCCGTTTTAAAATAAATAGTTCTTCGAAAAGTTTCCTGATCGGTGTCAGAAGTTTTTCGACCGTCGACGAATAAAACAAACCGAATAATAATACCAACACCGAAGTACCGTTCAAAATGAAACATTTGACTATCTCATTTCCGTACGGAAAAAATGTTAATCCCTTAAAAAAAATACCTATCCGATTCTACACTAGAAATTCCGAGTTCTCAAATATTTGCGGACCTCCCGATACTTTTTGCAAATACCGTCGACCCTTCTATTGAATTTCGGATATTCGATACGCGATGTTCCCTGCCGTAAAAAAAAACATGCAAATAATTGTCTCCCATTAAAAATTCTTTACACCAACATCGCGAGCCTGCTGCACGTGCCGCGGGCCATCTAACTCCCCGAAACCAGCCTACCGATTACCACACCTCTCGAAAATTCCCGAAAATCTCATTCTTCATCCCCAATTCGCTAATTCCGTTCCGATGGCAAAGTGATTAAAACCCGTGGCAACCAATAATTTCGAACACGTCGACCCATATAATTACCGAAGCTCGATAAATCATTCCGCTCGCGTCAGCGCCATTTCACTCGTTAAACACACAAACCATGCCCCTTAAAAAAAGGATTCGAACATCTCTGCAACGGATTCGCCGGCAATAATCTCACGGGTCAGACGACACCATAGCACCAGCACGGTGTTCAGCCTGAACAATTCAGGGGCCCAAGAGTTAGGCCCGTGTGTTTTTTCGGCGAATGGCCCGCGGAGGACTTTTCGGGGCGAGAGAGCTATTGTCGTCTATTGGCAGTGGCCACTCTCTAACACGCGATCGCACGTTAATCTCGGCTCGTCTGGAAACCGGTCTAACGACCGCGTGTAAACATAATTGTCCGATGATTGCCGGCCGGCACGAGGTTAGCTCGTTTATGATTCAGACGTGTTCCGCCCCCTGGTAACGTAAGTTGTACTCATGTATATCTTTATGCGGCCCCGTCGTCTACGTAAGTATATCTATGAGAGAAGGGGGGAATAAAATTTCTGCCACGCCGAAAATATGCACGCCCACATCTTCTTCGTCTTCTTCAACCCCCTCTCGCACACCGGGCCTCGGCAACCCCTCGATTCGCTAACCCTCCCGGCGCGTTCGATCCCTAGTCATCGATAAAATAACAGAATAATCCTGGATCCTGCGATCCCATGCTCTCTCCCCGTGCACCGTTCAATCCCGAGGAATTCGATGCATGCTTCATCCCTTTGGTGCATAGCTTTATTATTTCTTCTACCTTGAAGCCCCTGCATTTTTGCGGGCTGTTGTTTAGAGCTCGCTTTGGGGATGTTATAATGAACGATGCAGCAATTTAAACATTTGCTATTTAATTATTTAAAAGGAGCTATTTTCGTATTCTAGCTAGCTAGAATAATTCCGTTCTATATATGATCTTTTCATTTTATGGATATGAAATTTTTATACTTGAATGTTTCGTAATCGATTATATAAAATCGTAGCACCAAGCTACCGAGGGAGAAATATGATTCGAATGATCTTCGTGGTAATGGAAAAGCTGATGAATTAGCCAATACTGCGAGGAAGTGTGACATTTTATCGGTAATCGGCAATAATTTATTGTTAAGATAACTGTTTCAATTTTTATAGTGCATAGAATAATAATAATAATTTATAATACGGCGCACTATGGGCCAAACCGACGAAATTTGTGTTAAAATCGAAGAACTTTCGATGGAAATGAGATAGAGCGATGAAACTTTTTTTAAATGAAAGCTAAAACTTAGCAGAATATGGAATAATTATGGAGATTGTGGTACGAACGTGTTTTAACCTTGAAAGAATTCGTTAAACTTGCACAATTTCAAGAAAAGTGTGGTTTTTCCAATACCACGCGCGGAAAAAATTGTTTTGTTAACATGCGACACGTTATTAACTTCCCGATTGTATAGGGAAGTTATTGTAATGTGCATTAGCGAGACGTGGTTTGTCAGATGCCGGACCCTTGCAATTCTGTGTACGTATATGTGTCTAGTATCATTAACCACACATTAGCACAAGGTTCATTGTAATATTATGTATGCAATCCTGACTGCAGAATAACCTCTTATTGGAGGTTACAACTGTACAATAAAAACAAAAAATTCAAACGATCGAGTCTTTGAGGGTTTCGGTGATCGATCGGTGATTCTTTTTTCATGTGCAGAAACTAGCAAATGGCCCGGCGAAATTGAAGCGTACACGGATTACATAAACACGGCTCGCGGTATTTTCGCAACGCGGAGAATGAGGAATAACAGAGAAATATGAAAGCCACTGACGCGCGGCACAATACACTCAAACGTATTTTTTCGCTTGTCCTTTTGCATACTATTATTCCGAGAGTTTTTATGAACATTCTCGCCGGAGCAAACATTATTTTAACGCTTGCATATAAACGATCCGCTCCTGTTTTATCAGTATTCCCGCGGAGCAGACGAGGAACGCTTTTTTTTTTATTTTCTGCGGGGCCATGCTTTCACGCTGTGGACTCTAGGACCGATGACTTTTATTTGTTCTCTTGTGACGTTACATCTTCGAATAGTATAATACCGCGAGAGCAAAATATCACCGCACGATCGAGATGTTGTGAAATTCGGGGGATGGAGAGTTTAAATAACGGACCTCGTACACCCTTTCAAACAGAATAAACTTTTTTATAATTATACCTAATAACTTTGGAGTAATAGTAATTTTTCTCGGCGCTATGGTTCGATCAGTTTTCTACATTAAATAATAGTAAACTAATAAGGAAGGAAAGTTCACAGCGCACAGGTTCGATCTTTACAACTAAGTGGGGGAACGAAGATGGTGTTTCCTTATTAGTTTGATAAATTGTACGATCGAGATTAAAAATTCGTACTTTATTAAATAATAGTTATTGGAACGAAAAGAAAGGTGGTGTGTTTCGTCCTAAACCCGCTAGAGGACTCATCAGTAAGGCTATCTAGCGGGCCTTGCCTTATACACGGGGGGTCAGAAGACTTAAATGAGGAAAGTTATTTTATACTATTACATGACATTTTAGTAACTTAGTAACCAATAACTATTATTTAATGTAGAAAACTGATCGAACCGTAGCGCCGAGAAAAATTACTATTACTCCAAAGTTATTAGGTATAATTATAAAAAAGTTTATTCTGTTTTAAAGGGTGTACGAGGTCCGTTATTTAAACCCTATTGAACTCTTCTTTATACCTAATAACCTGATGTTTTGTAAGCAATTAGAAGCATTGGTTTACTGAATGATGTGCACAACATGTTATACATATTTTTAAAACTTTTTTATTTGGTTCCCTAATGAAAATTTAAAATATATACTTTGTAGATGTATGTTAGTTATTTATATGCTAAAAATTTCATCGAAATCGGTTGACACAGGAAAAAAACGACACGCATCGAAAGATGTACGATTCTGTGGATTTTAAGCAACCGATTCCGATGAAATTTTCAGCAGGTGTGTAACTACTATAGATCCACAAAACATATATATATATATTTTAAATTTTCATTAGGGATCCAAATAAAAAGTTTTAAAAAAAGCTTATTTTATTTTTGCATGTAACCTGGTCAATTGTAATTTTTAGAAAATATTTTTTTGCACATCATTCAGTAAACCGATGCTTCTAATTGCTCACAGATAATCAGATCGTTTGGTACAATTACAAAAAAGTTATTCTGTTTTAAATGGTGTACGGAGACTTATTTTACTCAGTGTACATAAATATTCATAAGTCCCGTGTTCCCATCTAGTTTCCACGATATATTAGGAGTCACGAGGATATATTCGAACCCGAATAATTTTAAGCTTGTTCCCGGTTCCATCTTCCTGTTGCGCGCGATAGCTATCGACGACCAACGTCAAAGTTACATTTTTTAATCATTTCGAATTCGCCGTTTCGAAAGTTCCCCGCGAACGCCGCGGGTTTTGATGAAAACGCTTTTATGAGTTCTGTAACTCGCTGGAATCGCATACCCGATTTTTTTTTTTATACACGGGAATTAAATGGTCGAACCTTTTCCACATGAAGGGCGAAGCATCTTACTGGGAAATATATAACCACATGAAAATCAGTACTTAATTTACACTGAATGGAATTGAAAGGGTTGGTACTTCTCCTATTATCAAGTTTCCTAGCCTGGCAAGTCAAAGAATTCTCCGGACATCCACGTCGAAGGGTAGTTCAACGTTTTATAGGCGACATTAACCCTTAAACTTACTCACCGGTCTCCTTCTCGACCATTCTCGTTCCGTTTTACCACCTCATTAAAACAAAAAGTTTCTATAAAAATATAATAAAAGAAAAACTACCGGACCATATCAAATATTTCCGCCACAACAGGAATCAGCAACAAAACACGTACACGCATGTACAAACACGTAGAGACGCACGTACGATACATTTTCCTTATCAAACCGTACCATTTCGTCCGCAAGATTTGACCCGGGCCCCAAAGACTCTGAGTGATGATACAGGACTTTTTTTCAGTCTATACGTCACGTATCGAGGATTAACGAAACCTCGGATCGTGGCTGTCAGTAGGACACGAGCGGCCAGGATCCGTAACAAGTGACCGGGTCTTCTTTTTATCGGGACGCGGCCCTTCCCACGTCCGGATGAACTTTTCGGCTCATTAGACGAGAAGACGCCCTCGGATACTCTGTCCACCTTGTTCGGATCGTTTCCCTGATTTTCCATCCACGACTCCTCGATTTCCTTCGTCCTACAACCTTGAGGAACCCGGTTTTGCTTTTTCTTATACGCACAGTGGTGGTCTGTTTTCTCTGTTTAATGATAATTAATTTGTAGTCAGCGACACAAAGATAGGACACCCTGTTTTGCTTTATGTTTTGATATCATAACTGAAGAAAATATATGTACATTTTAGCACGTCAGCTGCATTCTACGTATCGATAACCGTAAGCATACCGAAGATCGTATACTACTAGAACTCTTTTTTGTGCCATAAAGATCTGGATTTTTAACTAATTTACTTGTTACCTTTCTACTTCTGCTCAACGTTTCTGCAATTTTTGCTATAGAAAACTTTCCTTCAAATAATTTTAAAGCTGTATGCACTTCACAGGCACTTAATTTTCTTCCACGACCAGTCCTTTATCACTACGTCGCAATTGCAGAAATTAAACTATTTATATTAAATAGTATTTAATGGAGACTCCTCTCCATTAAAGTATAGGTTTTAGACTGGCCTTCTCAATCTGCGGACTTAAATCCAATCGAGCATCTGTGGGGAGAGATGAAACGTCGAATGAAAAATCATAGCAGTTCTAGTAAAACAGAATTTCATTAAAATTTAATAAAAGAATGGAATAAAATACCACACGACTACATTACTCGGTTGAGTTAATCCATGCCTCGTCGCTGTGCTGCTGTTATTGCGATATTATTGCAAGATATTAATTATAATATGTTAAATAATGTACCGCAAAATAGTTACACAATCAAAAACTAACGTAATTGTTTTATTAAACATACTGGCCGGGAACTTTTGAACACGTTCATTTACTTATTCTGCAAATAAATACGTAAGAAAAATAAATAGAGAGAGCATTGATTCTTTTTGTAGTATCCCCTCACATAATATGCCCTTATATATGGTGTGATACTAATCAAAATTTCTTAACGCTTTTCTTTTGAAAGAAAATTCGCAAAAAGCATCTGATCGGGAACTTTTGCACGCCACTGTATAACTAAGAGGAGAAAACGCATCCCATGTCGTATCATTTGATCCTACCACAGGACAGCAATGTTCACTTTTACCTTTATAATATTTCTTAGAAACGGCTACTGTATACGATCTTCGGTATGTTTACAGTTATCGATACATGAAATGTAGCTGACGTACTAAAATGTACATATATTTTCTTCAGCTATTATATTAAAACATAAAGCATAGGGTGTTCTATATTTTTGTCCCTGACGTATCAGTAACAGTAGCACGAGTAATAGAGTAAAATGCACATGAATAAAATGGTTATAGTGAAGCGTATATTAATGTACGTAAAATTAAATTAACTGTATATTATCGTATGTACATTTTCACCAAACTTAATAAACGTCTATGAATCGATTAATCACTTCGTGCATATATGAGAACCGTATGTTCATATCATTATAATTACGTTCGTCAAACATTGACAAACCAACTACCTAAACACAAAGGATTAACTGAAATTATTGCCGAGATTTACTCTAATAAAAATAATCGCGTATAAAGAGAACGCAATGATTCGAACACTCACGCAATTTTCATTTATATAGATAAACCTTGACTCGTCTGTACCAGAGTTGGGCATTAATCGATTAAAATTTTAATTAAGATTGATTAATTAATGTGTACGATTAAGAAAGGTAATCGTCGAAAAATCGGCGTTTGAATCAATCGATTGATGAAGTTAATCGTCAATCGTTGATTAAATGAAGAAATCGTGGAAAAATCGGCGATTGATTCAATCGATTGACTTAATCTTCAATCGCTGATTAAAAGAAGAAATCATCGAAAAATCAGCGACTGATTCAATCGATTGATCAAGTTAATCGTCAATCGTTGAGTAAAAAAAGAAATCATCGAAAAAAAAACATAAAAGCACGTAAACAGATTTGCATTATTATAATCACACCTAAACTCAGTTTACATTGTTTTCAGTATTCATATAGTTTTGATTCCGTGTTTCATTTCGAAATTTTAGCAGTTAATCATTAATCAATTATCCGATTGACGATTACAATTGAAAGTAATGTAATCGTTAATCCCAATTAATGACTAAAGTGGAAATTTAACCGTTATTCCCAATTAACGATTAATAAGTATTTAATCGTTAACCGCAATTAACGACTAAACTAGGAGATTAATTGTTAATTGCGATTAACGATTGAAGTAGAAATGTATTCGTCAATCGTTGATTAAATTTTTCCTATCTCTGTTCCACCAATTTACCACTCCTTTGTCGCACCGTGACACGATAAAAAACACCGTGCAGAACTCGCTTTATTTTTTCTGTAAACATTGCGAATGATTTTACGCCTGGAAGCACAGACATTTCATCTTCCATTCCATAACGGTTAATATATATATAAAATTGGAGATGAAATAAAAGTTCGTGTATTGGCTGCGAAATTTAATAAAGGTGTGATCAAAAATTTGTGAGTTGGCGTGGTAATTTAGCGTGGTTACCAAATGTTTCGTTCGGGGTTCAATATTTCACAGCAATTAAAATTCGTTTCGGACCGAATGAAAGTTGGGACCGGCGAAAAGGAGCTCATTGTCAGATGTGAAAATCGCGTCAGATTCGTGGAAAACGTGCGATTCGAATCAAGCCCTGCGTCGCATCCGGCCCTGGGGCGACAATAAAGGAAGTTATGGTACAGTGTCGATTCTAAAGTGTCAATTAAAATATGCGATGAAAAATGTCGAAACAATGAATCTGCCAGTTAGCGTGGCCGTATATCTGGCCCGGTGACCGCGGCGGCGGCTATTGACCAAAACGTGGTAGGTAAACCGAATTCCTTTTTTCCATTTTTCCCTTCCGAACCGTCTGTCTGTTTCTTCCTCCAACTCTCATTCCCCCTCGCCTCTCTCTCTCTCTCTTTCTCTTTTCTATTTCTCACTATTGTTTCGGGACAGAGCAAAGTGAAAATCCGTGGCCTGCTAACTGTATTTTCACCGGTGCACGTTTTCGATTTCGAATCGCACCCGGACAGCAGCGGCGAGAATAAAATCGCCGAGAGACGATATTCGCATTACCGTGACAATTGGCCTAAACCGTGAACCATGTAACGCAATCGACAAGAGTTAATCGCCTCGCCGATAATTCAACACGGCTGCGTGCTCGGTCAGGCTAAAAAGGAATTAATTTCACATAATTAACGGGGAACGACCCGAGAAATACTTCGTGTCGATGCGCGCCCGCACCCCCACCTCCTACCCCTCGCTTTATTAATCCGTTTTTGCCTGTTACACCGACACAACGAACGGATAAATCGAGGGTACAGGGCCATTCAACGAAAATAGAATAGCGAGTGTCTGCTTGATGCTCTACTCGGACTCATTTTTTAATATACAGGGTGTCCCGCATTTAAATGGCAAAACTTTGCAAATTTGTTTAAAACAGAAAGTCTTTTAGCCAATGCCAAATATCACCAAGAACAATGTTTAGCTGCAATTCATCTAGTCAGTGCTAGATGTAATGCTTGCATTGCTGCAAGAGGGCAACATTTTGAACAATATCTACATTAAATAGATGATAACGTAAATAAAATATAAATAAACAAGTACAAAAATGAAAACTTGTTTTGTTTCTCTTTTTGCGATTTTCTCCAAAACGAGCAAATCTCTGAAAGACTTTTTGTCTTAGTTTTTCGGTTCCCTACACAGTGCTGAAGTTTTGGCATTTACATTCGGGACACCCTGTATAATAAACAATTAGTGAAAATTGATCTGCAATCACGAGCAAGATCATAGAATTTAGCGATTAAAGACCACCCTTGGTGTAAACTCTCTGCTCGTTTCTCAGAGATCGTCCCTGTCGGAAAGGTTCCGGTGATTTCATGGATCGAGGACTGGATCCACTCGAACGACGAGTCTCTCAGTTGCAGATCGCAGACATCTCAGTAATTTCGAGATCCCGCGGAATGGAGTTGGGTACCCGGCCCTAATTGCCGGGAATACGGCCAATAAATTACACGTGTACCGCGTAGGGCAGCCGATCCGAAAGTGATCACGGGAAACGGACATAATTCTCCATCAGACTGTTCCAGCAGAAGGTCGTGGATCTGATCCGTTTGTAAGCCGAGTCCCCAAACGTCAGCCTATCACTCGGATCGAGTACCGAGCGATACTCTTAAGATTCCTTAATTAAACGATCTGACAGCTACATCACTAAGATCCCGGCTATCTAGGGTCCGATCAACCGAGAGGTAGAAAGGCTCGGGCCCCCTTTGGACCATTCGAATGGCCTTTTGCTCCCTCTTCTTCTTCTTCTTCTTCTTCTTCTTCTTGTTTTCTTCCTCCAGTGAATCGACTGCGCAGTGAGCAAGCGATTTCTACCGCGAGAACATCCTCGTCCTCGCTACTTCAAATCCTTTACTGACGGTCCTGGGACTGTCGGACCCTTTGATAGGCTTCTTTACATCCCATTCGACTATACGTTCGTAAAGAGACTATTAGGAACGGCTCCCAGTTGCACGCAACGTCGCCGTCTTCTATGGGCTGCTCAAAGCTATCTTGGAAATCAAATTTTTAAGAAATCCGAAAATTGGAATCAATTCAATCGTCGACTATATGGTACTTTTCGGTATTCCAAATTAAAATTTATATTTCGTTGTTTCTTCAGATCATCTTCGTTCGAGCAGTAATACTTGAACCGGCGCACAGTGGTCCGGATCGAGAAATTCAGTGACATTTTGTTATAAATTTTGAACCGTTAGAGATATTGCAATGAAATTTCCACTAAAAATATTTAAAAAATAGTCATTTTTAACTATAGATAATTAAATATGTTTTTCATTTGTTAAACAATATATATTAATTAATTTTCATTGATACTTTTTTCTTAAAACAAAATTGTTTACATACATTATAAGTTTACAAACTATTTTTTCTAATAATTCATAATTAAAATTTTTTAATGGTCCGTATCGAGAAATTCAGTGACACTTTGTCAGCTTTTGAATCGTAAAAGTTATTGCGATGAAATTTTCACTGAAAAATATGAAAAAATAATCATTTTTTTAATGATAAATAATTTAATATGTTTAATTATTTTTAATAACATTTTACTTACTTTATTGGCTGATTGACTTAATACTATGTAAGTATCAATTCTGCAGCTTCTTGATCTAGCGGAAATAAAAAAATAATAAACAATAAACAATTGCTTGTAGGCAACAATGGAAACAGTCCGCTCTCGCGCGCGTGCGAAGAGATTCTTCGCGTCTCGCACGATCTTGGCGCTCGCGCTTGACGCAGCGATGGATACACTTTAATCATTAATAACTTGCGTGGATGGACGATGTTGGTAGTAAATCGTGCATAACTATATAGGGAAAAGTGTACCGAATATAGTACAATTTGTAATCATGCGGTGCTACTTGGAACTCAAAAGATATTCCGTATCAAAGATGAGGAATTTTGACAATTTCCGTGCCTTCACTGTGCATTACTTTTTTAATACATTATTTAAATTAATTGTTAATTGAGAGTGTAAATTCTTATCGTAAAGGAATTCTCTTCATTCTAAAAGAAGAACAGAGAAAAAATATTAAACAGGTGAGTCAGGGCATCCAGATAAAGATAAGCATCTTTCTTCTGCGAAACAACCTATTTTATAAATGTCCAACTTTAAGTGTTCGTCACAATTACAATTTTCATTATATTTTATTCATTTCTTTATTTTCGAGGTAGATGGATATTTAGGAAGCAATACAAACTTTGTACATGTCAATATGAGAAAGTTCATTTTTCACAAAATGTCACTGAATTTCTCGATCCGAACCACTGTGCGGCGCCTGCTGTTTGTAGATAAACTAGTCTGGGCTGTTTCTATTTCCACGTAAAAAAGCACATGCGATTTCCCCACCGGCTGTTCAATAGGTCTTTTCAAAATTAATAATTAATAGCTAGGAGTTTCTTATAAAATTGTAACAGCAACTTCCATCGGTGATGAACCATTACATCCTCCTTCTCCTTGATATAATGGAGTCATTAAGAAACACGTTAATGGACTTCCTTTAACATGTTCCTTTGCATCGCCCTTGCCAATGATACTGGGACCACTTGCTGTTCTCTAATTGCGCGTAAGATTAACTTCCATAAAGTGAAGACAACTTTCCTGTTGGTTATTGAACAACCTTCTAAAAATCCTTCAGGGCTGAGAAATATAATCTTTCCGTTTCAAGGATTCCTAAAATCGCCGTAGCAATTTCAATCGCCAAAAATAGTCAAGTTCCTTTTCCATATAACATAGAATTCCTGTGATAGATTTATTCACGCTCTCTTCAACAGCTTCTAATTACATGTCCGCACTGCCGCTGGTAGAACTTGTTCATTAATCGTTTAAAAATCAGTGATTAACAGCCGAGGGTCTCCTAAGAAACTGTCCGACCGTCTCTCACAAAATCCAGAATGGCATGTAACAAAATCCTGGAACAGAGGAATAATTCAAAGCCCCATCATCGTCATTCATTCAAATTCCTACACCGAACGAAATCTACAAAAGGTAAACTCAATGTTTCCGGATAGGCGTTCTCCGGGCGACAAGGCCGGTTTTCGCGAGGGAAAAATAACGGATAATGATCGTCGTAATGAAAATCTTAACGCCATTAGGCCACATCGCTGGTTCTATCTACGAAATTATCTAAATCGAGGCAGGGATATTTTTCAGTGGGTCCAGGAACCGGTCCATTGTGGGGTGGGGGAGGAAAAAATAAGGCGAACACGAAGCGCAAGCTTTCCTGGGGCTCCTTTCTTCGACGGGGCCGAATCGTTAGCGTACAAGTTCCTTATCTGTTTATCAGTTCGGGCCGCGATAGCCTTTAAACAGGTTTAGACGGCAGTCTGATTAGCATATTACCACCTGTCTCGGATGGGTCCCGAAGGCTCGAACCGTTTTCCTCGGCGCTGTAACTTTCCGAGAATACGCGGGAATGCCGGCGTGAGCTGTTATCTCGCTCGATAAAGACCGCGATCGTTTATTTCATTCCGCGGGCCTCTAACGGAACTTATTGGAGTCACGTTGTGCCGTGACAACGGACCACTTTATAACCCAGAAGAAGTGCTTCGTCGCGGCGAGCTAATAAACGAACGAGGAACTCGCCTTTTCCTTCAGCCGCGTTGCAACATGTGCAGCTTCAGATTACGGGAACCGGGGAGGATTCAACATTGAAACAGTCGCGCCACTGTGTTATTCATGGTGACACAAGAATCTAGTGCCTAATAAGTGGCGCTTTTATTGGTCATTTTGTTTTTTTTTTGGGACAAGTATTCAGGACATAAGTGAAGCTTAAAGTAGGAATTTTTAATCTCGATCGTACAATTTTTCAAACTTATTTATAAGGAAGGAAAGTTCACAGCGCACAGGTTCGATCTTTACAACTAAGTGGGGGAACGAAGATGATGTTTCGTCCTAGGCCCGCTAGAGGACTCATCAGTAAGGCTTATCTAGCGGGCCCTGCCTTAGACACGGGTGTCTAGATATTTTTTGGGGGAACGTTATATACTAAATGATGGTGGTTTAGCATCTTGCGAGAAAGCTGTTGACGATTTGTCCCTCGGGTGGCCGTGGCCGAAACTAAATATTCGACATATAATAATAATATTCGCTAAATATTCGAAATAAGTAAAGCTTGTTTCAGACGCCTTAAGGGGGTAGTATACCCTCGATTTGTAACTAGAAAATCAGTATGGCCAACGTCTGTGCAAAAAAAAGAGTTTGGTAACACTAAGAAACACGCACTGTCTGATGTACACGAGATGGCGTTGCTTGCTATTTCCATATTACAAGGTTACAAGGTTACTTTATTTAGAGTGATAGGTGTTTTATACACCTGTTACACTGTATACACATAGCTTTTTTACATACAAATCATTTATGCATATAATCCCTTCAAATCCTCCCAAGCAGACTTTGTACTTTCAATGTTACGGTACAGTAGCGCATTAGTCCACCTGACTGGGCGCCATCTCGTCTAAACTGGCTGAACTAAATTTGGCTCTAGCTTGCTCTGGACCTTCTCTGGACTCTGTCTTGATGAACGTAATATGGGGAAATTCTGCTAATGTGCGCCCAGACGTTGTTTGACCTTATACGAGCATATTTTGAGCTGGGTGAGGGCTCATTTTAAAGAGGAAGGTTTTTCCCATCGCGCCCTTCTCATTATATAAGTCAAAAAGTCTTTTAGAGACAGAAAAATGCATTGAAATCTGCGGGTTTTTTTCCTAGATTTTTGGGCCCTCATATTATTAGATATAAACATAATCTCGTCAAAATCATGAGAAGGGCGCGATTGGAAAAACCTTCCTCTTTAAAATGAGCCCTCACGCAGCCCACAATTTGCTCAAATAAGGTCAAACAACGTCTGGGCGCAAACCCATGTTTTGACCCAAAATCTAGTAAGATTCTAGGTATTTTCTAGTTACAAATCGCGGGTATACTAGCCCCTTAAAGTCGACCTACATCCCGTCGAAAGACGCGACAAAGCAGAGCAAGTTCTGGCAAAGCGCCGCACTGTGGGGTATTTGATCAATCTAGCTAACTAGGTAACACTATAGCAAGGAGAAAACTTTGTGGCGGCCTAACTTCCTACATGCGCCACAAGAGGGACAGGTAGTCGAAAGACCTTTCCCGCAAGTGCTCGGTTCCTCAATGATTTGTATATTGAAACGCTCCTTCCTTTTTCCTCCTTTCTTCAATTTCTCGATCCCCCAAAACTTGTTATTCGTTTTTCTAACAATATTTAATGCCTGCCAAACATACTTAATGCCTGCAATGGCGTTAATTTGCGACCTTTTTGACCATTATTTGCGAATGCTCTTTTATATTTAATTGCTCGCTTCGGAGAACGAGTCACTTCTCTCAATATGATGGACGCATCTCGCGTCCCCTCAGCTCGCAATTTCATTTTTGTGAGAAAAATTAAACGTTCTGTGCCTTCTTTGCTTCAAAAATTCAATTCGTTCGTTCGAAATTCAATAGTATTAAATATTAAAATAAGTTCATATGATATTGGCACTATTCAATAGTACATCTTATCGAATCAACATATATTTTTTTGTGTTTCGACAGGATCTTTTTCTCAGTGCACTATACTGAATGACTAAACTTCAAGTGATCATACCTCCGTACGGAAATTCCAGATGGGGAAAAACCGACGGTTTATTGACCCCCCCAAAGTTCAACTTCTCCAGGTAACAACTCATTTTTACCTGGGATGAGTTTGACGAAATCAACTTTTGGCCAGCTAGATCGGCCAACAGTGCGTCGATCAATTTGACCACTGTCTTTCCGAAATTCCATCGAGTGCTGAAGCTCGCAGGATGAACGCTCCATCTCACAGGACGTCTGCGTCGAAAGTAATCTCGCAGACATGAGTCTTGCTCGACGTTCGTGAAAGAGGTCATTAGTCTTGAGGCATCAGCCCACTTTCCTGCGAGTTATCAATCATATCCGCGCCAGCAACAAATATTCTAATGGGCCCGACGATGCGTTTCTCAACAGTTCTCCGCAGCTTTCAGTGTCGTCCTCAGGATTGTTGCCTGTTTGTTTTTTTTCCAGCAACCACGGTAATGTCAATTATAACCGACGATTAAGTGGATCTGCGAGGAGGAACTAAATGGGAACACTGGATGGTACTAAGTGCGGTTAGCTAGTTGCCAAATCCACCGTGGTTCTATCAAAGTAACCAAGTCGGAAGACTCCGACCTCGGGGCCACAGATGTATCGTGCCCGGTTAGCAAAGGCCCGGTGTAATCGCATCAATGATTCCGCTGGATAACCCATAATTCATGCTTTGACTGTTCCAGCCTGGCAGCTATTATCCTTTGTAATGACTTCAGTGTAAGCGGTTTAGCAGTTTACGTACCATCGACCATCGATTCGAACGGAAGAGCGAGAGACAAACGACTCGATCTTGAGTTCCATTTGTTACTGTCGATCTTTGATCCTTTTTTAACTGGAGAATGCCCCTCGATACCCTAGCCGCTCATTTTTCTAATGATTCTTGCTCTCGAAGCCTCGATCATCTAAAGTATTCTAAAGCGAAACTAAATGCACAGCTCCGCGATGATCGTCAAATGCTTCAAACAATAATTCAACGAAGGAACACCAGGAGATCCGGATTTTCAACACTACAGCCGATCGAATCACGATATCAGGGAAGATATATTGCTCTCCATCAACAACAATGACAATAATAATTGCATTAATGCATCCCGGAAATCGTCCATAAACGAGACGAAACAGTTCAGCCAGAATTACACGCATTTCCATACGTTTACGATAATGTCAATTGCGCGGCAAATGCTAAGGCACGGCAATTAGTATATAATTTTGTATGACAATTTAATTCCGTGATTATCAGCGTGGCCATCGGTTAGTCAGCCTATTAGCGGTATAACCCGAGGAACGATTTAATTAAAGAATCTTAACCGGCTCGTTCGAGATCCATAAAAAGTGATGTAGAGGAGAGATCGACGTCGATTTCTAGTCATCGTCATACAGATAAGGAAACTATTCCGTGTTTCCTATGGCGTCGGTCCCTTTGACGGATTGTTATTGGCTACTTTACAATCTATACTGTATACGTAGTTCGTTATTAAGCTAAACTGAAAGGAGGAGCGATTTGCCCCGACGATTTTCCTGATTTATGGGAGACAGCCGGCTCGGAATCGAATTGCTATGGATCCGTGGAATCCGGCGCGGAGTTAATATTCATCATTTCATCGAATCCTCGGCTTCGAACGAACCTGATGGCTCATTAGAGAGGAGAATCTATGGGGAAACAGATACCTCTCGAAGCTACTGAAACGAATTGCCTCATTCTTGAATGGTTCTTCATGTACCCCGCCTCAATTCTTCAGATTTCACATTTCATAATATTGTAAAACTCGTTTTACGTTAATATTTGGTCGTAACATAAATATTGCAACTAACAGCTTGTTGAACTTTTATTTAATAAGAAGTAGATGTGGCTTCGTACGTTAACAAAATGTAATCCAGTACCTTGTAATTGACGCACAACATTTTTGTAGCAATAATCGAATCCTTAAGGGACCAAAAATAACAGTTATTCTAAAATTTTCCACGATAAAACTCATTAATGAAAAATTGATTATTATTGAAATTTAACATTGCATTTACATTGCATCTTTTAACATTCTCTTGGCTGGATCATATTACTCTGCGCATGTCATAGATCGAGGAACAATCCATCGCTCATCGATTCTTCTGAAAAATCTTCAGTATTCAGTGGTGAACAGGCTTCAACGAATATTCGCTTACAATTTATATTTGAAAATGACTCAATCATTTAATGAAATAAATTTCGCTACATTTTTAGTTCGTTCAATGAAGATTTAAATTCGAAATGAGTTTTATCGAGTCTATCGCACGCAATGTGGTATAATATACGATAGTTTGACATTAATTATCAATTATAATATTTGATATTTCATTTCTCGTACAACGTTATTCGAGCAAGTATTCAATTCAGAAAATATTTATTATACACGATTGATTTCATCAATTATTAATATTGGCTGAACCACCGGACGTGACACGTTGAACGAACCTTTAAAATTAACGCTAGATGATTTGCGGTGTAATTTGTCAGGAGAAAATTTGGAAAAACTCATGTTTGTCACATTAAATTTTCATTGCAGCAATTAACTTTATGAGTAAAAGATTTATGAAATAATTGATTGTCTACCATTTGAAAGTTGTACTATTTAATAATAACTATTACAAATTTCCTTCATCAATAACTGTTATGAGCGATCGAAATAAGCTTCTCCCATCGATAACTGATATGAGCGATCGAAATAAATTTCTCCCATTGATAACTGTCATAAGTGATCGAAATGAATTTCTCTCAACGATAGCATTTACTTACAAGAGAACAAATTTTTCCATTTCCATTTTCCATGACTTTTTTCGTTTTGGTTATGACTGTTAGGGTCCCTGATTACAACGTTTCGATGCTCCCGACCAGACATGTTTACGTTACAACCCAATATATTAAAAAATCGCGTGGATATCCGTCACTCGATTTTTGTAAACATTTTTGCCAGAATTATTAAGGTCGTTGATACCGACACAACATTCACTTTAAATAAATAGATTCCCAATAGGTCGACGTCAAATGGAAATTTACTTTTTTATATGTAAAAAAAGCATGGATATGTTCGAAGTAATAAAAACATTTTTTTAAATTTATTTCATGCAGTTAAATATACTACGAGTGCATAAACATCGGCGATCTGGTTATTATATTCTGCCAGTTACGAATTGCACAGCATATTTTCGATGTTAAACAACAAAATGATTATTTTCAGTAATCCACTTCGCTGGAAGGATTTAGTACAGTAATTGTTCAATCGAAATCCTGGGTCGCCTGTGCAATCAAATTTTCAAACTTCTTAATTTTCATGATTTTTTTATGGGACTTTCACTAACTTATTTCTGGCATTTTTCTGATTAAAATGACACTAAACACGATATAACTTCAACTGTGTTTAGTGGTTTAATCGACGTTGAAAGTTTCGAAGGCAACGAAGAACAGCGACAACGCGGGCCTTTGAAATGTGCCGGCGACGCCGACTGTCCGCGTCTCTTTCTCTCCAATACGCTCTTCTTCGTTGTATTCGAAACTTTCATCGTCGATTAAACCACTAAATACAGTTGAAATTATATCGTGTTTGGCATCATTTTGCATTAGCAAAATTGCACGAATATGTTGGTGAAAGTTCCATTAAAAAAAATGAAAAATAAAGAAGATTAAATATTGGTGTTACATTGTGATGACGCACGGGCCTTTGAACTGTGCCGGCGACGGCGATACGCTTCGACCATGCGAACCTATTTCATTCTGTCCTTCTCTATGTTCGACTCGTCGATTAAATCATAAAAAAATAGCGTCTACTACACCACTGTCGTCCGTTCAAAACACGGCTGTTGGACATCGATTGAAGAAATTCTGTATACTGTAAAAGAATCGAAATGTCTTAGTCATTTTACTAAATTCCAATTCCGATCGATTTGATATTCGAATTACTATAACTTCCCTATAAAATCGGGAAGTTAAACAATTCGACAACTCTTTCGAATTCCGAATTCATCTGATTTCTGTGGTTACTGAGATAACTATGGGCGTGTTAAAATAAAACTAGAGAGTACACGCAACCAGGATTTCAACAAGAGATTGGATATCGCAGAAAATTTCAATAAATCCAGCTTTCACGACCATCAAAGGCTTCTACATGCAACTAAAAATATCCCAGAGATAATATTTACTCCTTACTGTCTCGACGACATAAAAAGCGTAGCCAAGAGCAAACAAGAAACCGACAAACGTTCTATTCTGCGCGTATAAAAGTTCGTACGCTCCCGAGTATATTATACATTCCAATTGCGTTCTTGAATAAATAAATGTTGGATTCAAATGTTACTACAAAATACGCTGCCGCCTGACCGTCTGTTTCTACCACGTGCGTATAGAAAACGGTAAGGAATATGTAAGTACAGTGAGCTGAATCTCTCGTAACGAGCTACCAGCCGATCGAACAGTTTACGTTTCCCGGGGAACGTAACCGTTTTCATAATGAAGAAATAATTATGGAAATTAATCGATTCGCTTATTCGAATGCGATGAATTTGCCCGTACTATCCTCTCCCTCTTTCTCTCTCTCTCTCTTCCTCTCTCCGAAATCACGAGCGTTATTTAATTTGATTAAATGGAACGTAGATCATCGTGATATGTAGCTTTGCAGGGAAACGCGCGTAGACCGGTGTCGCGTCCCCGATAAAATCTGTATAAGCGTGTCCATGTTAATTACTGCGAAAATACTCCGGCGTAGGTATCGGCCGCAAAAATCTCTGGAACGACAGGCACGATCAATGATAAACAGCGCGCGTTATTTTGTTCTAGTGGTACGCGTTACGATTTAATAAGCAGCGTTTCACACTCTTTTACAAATTGTGTTCTTGTCGTAACATTCTTGAAATATGCAGTTTCTGTAATTTTCTTTCTATCAAGATCTACAGAAATCGGACCGACAAACATGTATATGGAATGACCAACCTGTGTTGGACGTGATTTCAATCAAGTAACGCGCGCTACGTTTTACACGTACAGGGTGTCCCACATAACAGTTTTCACGTTTTTCAAGTACTTGCGATAACACTGTCCAACAGCCAATAAGTATTTCGATTCCCACTATGCGATTCTTATACATTTTTTCGCGCTGATTCCGAAACTATCCTTAATTTTTCTCCTAGATGTACAGTTTTTAAGAAAATTGTGTTTTAAGAAAAGACACGTTTTTCAACTATGAACAAATATTGTGATGTTATTATAAAAGATATTGAATTGTTCTTTACAGCAAAAGATTCTGTAGACTTTCCCGAATGTGGTGATATCCAATATTAATACATTATGGTCGTTTAAACATGTTTAAACAATCATTAATCATTAATCATTAAAGACGTAGAGACACCACTTTTGCACCAATTTTCGCGGATATTTTTGAATTTATCTAAAAAAATAATGGTCCAGCGGAAAATCGAACTACACCACGCGAAAGAGCAGACTTTTATCTTGAGAAAATCACTCTTTCAAGTTTGCATGGTCGAAATTTTTTGAACCAGAAAGCAAAATATATCTTCGCCTGACATGAGTTACCGCCAGTGGCCCTCACCACTGGAACGGGCGTTCGCCGCGCCGTATCCCGTTTAAACATGTTTAAACAATCATAATGTATTAATATTGGATATTACTGTATTCGAGAAAGTCTACAGAATCTTTAGCTGTAAAGAACAATTCAATATCTTTTATAATAACATCACAATATTTGTTCAAAGTTGAAAAATGTGTTTTTTTTTTTAACTCAATTTTCTCAAAAACTGTACGTCTAAGAGAAAAATTAAGGACACGTTCGGAATCAGCGCGAGAAACACCAGAAGAATCGCATAGTGGGAATCGAAATACAAGAAAAAAGTTGAAATTTGTTGGACCGTGTAATCTGACGAAAAATATTTTCAACAAAAGTTGATCTGTCTTCGATTGGCTATACATTGCAATGAAAAAAAATTTCGAAATTTTTCTTTTTTTTTTGGTATTGTCAAGGCCACCTTCATTTTTTTAAATGGAGTGAGGTATTTTTTAATACATCAATCGATGCAGCTGGACATTCGTTATAAAAAAGTACTAACCTATGTATGTCGAAAAGTTAGTAGTCCAGGAAGTTAGCAGTTTCAATGTAAGTAACTCTAAAACACCATTACTGTCGTACCAAGACGTTACACAAGTAAGTAAACGCCTTATAACGTCTTACAATTAGTACGACAGTAATGGTGTTAGAGTTATTTAAATTGAAATATCTCTTGAACTACTAACTTTTCGACATACATAGGTTAGTACTCTTTTATAACGAACGTCCAGCTGCATCGATTAATGTATTAAAAAATACCTCATTCCATAAAAAAAAATAAAGATGGCCTTGACAATACTAAAAAAAAGAAAAATTTCGAACTTTCTTTTATTGTAATGTATAGCCAATCGAAGACTGATCAGCTTTTGTTTAAAATACTTTTTGTCAGATTATTGCAAATTCAAAGGTTCAAAAGGGAACCGAAACGTTAGGAAAGAAGTAAATTTTTTGCAAAATTGCTATATTATTAAATGATCGAAACTGCAGCGCCGGAAGCATCTTCAAATTTAATATTCAACATTTACGATCGATAATTGGGATTATTTTATTATTGCAAGTACTTGAAAAATCGTAAAAACTGTTATGTGGAACACCCTGTATGTTCACCCTTCGTTGCGTTTCAAGAGCCTGCAGCTTTTTTCATTTTTGCTCATATTCCGCAACGCCGTTCGCCTGTTTTTAAAAACACGAGGGAGAAGACGGAGTTTAATTCCGGTTGCAAGAGTTTTCCCTATTTGTTTCTCTGTTTAATGTTTCAACCTACCCCTTTCTCTGTGGGGAATATATATTTTTTTCCTGTTCAGAATTTGTTCGAAATCCAATATACCAATTACCGATGCACTGTTCACTGTGAAATTTCGTATTCGTTCGTTTGGAAATCCGAGTACGTCAATTTCACGGAAATTTTTGTAGCTGGATTCAGAGAACATTATATTCGTTGCTAATTCGGTAAATGGAAATTAGTGTTTACAAAATGTTTGATTAATTTTCTTGCTGTATAATACAACCCGCGGCATAATGTTTCCGGATCGGAGGCATTGATACGGATGTCAGAGAAAACATTCACAATTTATAAGTATAAAATATTACTTTATGGAGTTAAAACTGATGGCGAATGAAATGGGAGGCCTATTGAAGAATGGAAAACAACAAAATAACATGAGCTTCCATTTATTATAACGAAGAAACGAGAAAATAAACAAAATGTTACACGGAGAAAAGTTCAGGATTAATAGAACAGCTGGAAGAAAGTTACCGATTCGATTTACTCTGTCCAACACCGTTCAACAATTACTGTATTATAAATCACTTCTCATAAACGAATTTAATAGTAACATATAGTAGTAAATTTCAGACGGTATTCCAACCGCGTCCTATCGACAACTAAAGCCGTGGTAAAATGTCAAAGATAATAAGGTTCGACCGAAAATCTCGGTGTAACTGTCCTTTCGATTGGTAACAAACATTACAGTATAATAATACGTAGTAACATTGTAAACACCGCACGGAGCTCAAACGCACACTGAGCTCCTTCGGTGCGAAGCGGGTCAGTGGAGTGGGGATGAGTCAGAGTGGGAACGCGTAGTGGAGTAGGGAGCACTATCGCGCGGAGTGGGGATCGCTGAACTAGATCACGTACTGCCGAGCGTCGCACGGGAAGGTGAAATGGTTAAATTTAATAGTTTATATTTCCTAAACGCATAGGCTTTTTAAAAATTTTTTAAAAATATTGCATTGTCATCCAGTTCTGAGCTATGTTTAAAATTTCAAGCCTCTAGCTCATCGGGAAGTTAGTTCAAAATCAATTGCAAAATTTGCCACCGAACAGACAGACAAACAAACAAACAGGAAAGCGAGCTAATAAAAACGTGGTAATAAAATGTGAATCATTATAATTTGAGCGACGAGGAAATAGAAGGAGACTTCCACCGTGAAACTATGCTATAAATTCATCAAAGTAATAGTGTATTGGCATTCGGTGGAGGTAATGGGTAACGGACTCGTCCATCCTCTAGCTGGATATGTATTTTACAGTCCCGTTACTGAGAGGAGGAGTACGGCGTGCCATGGATCACGAAACAAATGAAATCATGTCCTATGGCTGATTTATCCGGAACGATCTCCTTTAACGTCGCAATAACCAAGCACGGTGCAACACGACGCGACGTATTTATGAAAACTAATATATCACAACGAATCGTACCGATTCGAGGCATACGGAACCGGGGCTCCACCTCTATTATATTATCAATGGGACAATGCCCCGGCAATTATGCGCCATAATTAGTCGACATTATTGTCATTATTTAAATCACGCGGCAACGTATAATGTGTCACCGGTCACCGGATATTACGTGTCCAACAGCCGGGGCGCGAAGCGGTTTGGTAATCGTTTCGAACCTCGGGCACGACGCGGAGGCGCCGCGCCACGAGTATTAATCACCGGTCGATCGTAAATCGATCTTCGATCAGCGTCACGCTCGCGACCCCCGTTTATCCTGATAACGATCCGCCGTCGCTTATTGCTCGAACACCAAAGAAAACCAACTGGAGAAACCTAGCTACCAAGTGGACAGATGGTAGATGAACGGATCTCGTCTTTTCGATTTTATTATGTTACGTTTTCAGCTCGATTTTTATGGAGAGCAGATGTATTCCGAGGTGGAAGGTAGAAGTACGGTTGGACGAAGTACGCTTCGAAACCCCGGACTTTTCAGTTTGAAACCCGAAGGTTTTGGAGGGTGTTCTCGTTTCCAACGATCCAAACATCAATTTTATTTCATTTGCTCAGTTTCAAAGTGTCTATGAAAACATTTCATTCGTTTGAAAATGTGTTTAGAAGTAAATTAAGATTGGAAATGGTAAATAATCCGAATGAAGCGACGACAAGATCAGGAACAACTCTCGTTGCAGTATTTGCAAGACATTTAGACAAAATTGAATCGAGAATCGAGAAAATGACAACATTTTCAGTCGATACTCTGATGTTTCCACTACAATAGGAGCCCGTTGAGGCACGACGGAAGCCGCGCGGACCTTATTTACATTGGCGTAAATGGATGCGATCACACGTGACCGCGCGGTCTAAAGATCCGCGCGGCTGCCGCCTCTGAACCGCAGGAAATCAAAAATCCGCGCGATTTCAATCTTTGTACTGAGTTAAAACTTTGCCCCTCTCCTGTATGTCAGCGCGGTTACCGCCTCATCCTGAACGATTGTCAATTTTGACGCGGTCGAAAACGCGCGGATTCCGCCGTGTTTGAACGGGCCCTAAGTAGGACAATCCTACGTCCAGGCAATCGGAAATAGATCCCGTTCGGACACGGCGAAAATCGCGAGATTTTTGTTTTCGATTGTTCGACGGCGCGGTTGCGTGTGAACGAATACATAAACGCTAATGGAAATAAGGTACGCGCGGGTTCCGCCGTGTCTGAAAGGGCCCATAGACTGAATGAAAGGAAGCATGGCTGAATCGGATATATAGTTTTGGATGAAAGAAGCGGCTATCGGTGGCGCGTTTGCCCGCGAAATCGCGTCTCCGCTATTTGCCGACTGTAGATTGGCCCGGATCGGCCAGAGCTACACAAGAGATGGTACTAGTAATTATGACTGAGTTCGGTGAAACTGGCCGTTGGAGTGTCAGTCCGGTGAATGGTACCTGGGACAAAGTGGACCGAACCGGGTAAAAAGAGTACCGAATGGTAGGTGGTTATCGATGGGTGTCGATGGTGCGAGACCATGCTGTCGCATCGCGTGGCGTTGCGTAACGTGGCATCGCGTAACATCGGGGAGCAACACACACACGAGAAGGAAAACGTCAACAAGAGAGGGGGACCAGCCAGCACATTGTGTCGTTGATGCAGTTACTAGTGGCATTGATGCCGACGTCATTTGCGTTCCAGGTGGCCGGGGGTGTGTGCAGCGGCGCGAGGATGGGTCTACAAAATATCGGATACTGTTTGATCTGCTCCCCCATTTACTCAAATGGCGTGAAATTCAACAAAGCTGTTGAGTGGCATTGGCTACCGCCGATCTCGAATATCCGTGGCCAAGCGGCAGGCCAGTGTTCGAAACTCCGGCATGGGCTGGATCTCTTCTCGCGCCGCGAAGCGCGTTCCCTCTTCTCCTCGTCGTTCAACCCCGGCCTCGTTTCAACTGGCTCGTCTCTCTCTCTCTTTTATTCTCGTTTCCTCGCCCCCTCCGAGCGAAAGCGGCCTTTTAAAGCGCCACTAAATTCCATTCTGCCGTGGGCACCAGCTGATTAAATGCTTCTGCCGGAGATGTAAATTCAGGCGATGGAAAAAATGAAACGCTGACGCGATATCTGTTCTCCACCCCCTTTCTAGCTACACGAGATACCTGTATTTACCGGGTGAGCATACTCTCCGGGTATGCAGTCTCTTTAGAACGGGAAATTCTTTTTTTTTTCGACAGCGTTACAGAACGAACACTATCCTCCACACTCTCTCCAGCGTGTGTACGACGAGCGAGCAACAATCGGCCGCTCGTTAGCACTCGCGCTCCAGCACTCCTCTCCACTCGCCCCCCCCCCCCTATCGAATGCTGTGTAATACAGCGAATTTCTATGTAGCCCGCCGCGTGATGTTTTCGTTCCCGCGGATCCGCCGGAATTGGAACAATTTGCAACTTGATGGTAAATTTAAATTGGTAGGGGAGAGGGTGTGAAATTGTAATCGGATCCTTAGCGCTGCGAATGAGCTGGCTGCGAGCGAGCTGCCTCCGCTCCGATGATATTCTAACTATTAGGCGATGAGAGAGGGAGCGGGTATAATGTCGTTTGTTCGAACGGAATGACGCGCTCGATGATTTCTGCGAACATCTGGTTGCCGGAACTGCTGGAAACCGGTTCGAACTTTACTGGAAATTATTGTTCGTATAAACGAGAGGATATTCGAGAAAGTGGACTTCAACTTCGATGTTAAATTAATACCGAACAGTCTACCACTTGATTTTAGTGCTTGATGGGTGGTTCGTTGATTCGCGAATCAATCTGCTTTTGTATGTTTCACAGAGGAATCGTCGTAGAATTTCGTTGTAGGACGTACGATGATCGACCCTTTGACGAAAAGTTGGTTTCGCTGGATAGAAGTCGGTGAAGTTGGCTCGGGCGACCGCCACCTACTAATGAGCGGCCACTAAGAAATTTCACCGTTGAAATCCGTCGAACGAGCAACTCGCCGATAATATCATGGCCGCGGGGGCTGCTGGGTTCTAATGGAATTTCGGGTACGGTGGATTATCCTGGTGGATCGCGCCTTCGCGGCCACCGCTGCTGATACTCGCTAATTGCCGGATCGTTTACGTGTCACGCGGTCAGATCTGTTCCGTTTGATAGGCTAAATGGCCGCAACGGACGGAACGAGAGCGTATCTCTTCGAGCTCGAAGGAAACGCTGTTCGTGAATGAAAGGTTGTCAGACATCGGCGGATATCCCTTCGAACTGAACTGATCCTCCCTCCCTGTCCCCCTCTCTCGCTCGTCATCGATCCAGAGGTCCAGAGACTACTTCTTGGTATCTGGCGTGTAATTTCGACCGTGGCCGACGACCGTTCGATTACATCGGGTCCCTGCTTTTGACAGCCTACTCGCGACGCTAGATGATTGCACGTTCGCACCGGGCCAGCCTGTTTTTGTCACTATCCTGTTGCCGGCTCTTTAATCCCCGTCAACGAGGATACCTAATTATTCCACAGAGTAACAGAATCACAATTCCCGTGAAACGTAGCTCCATTTAAACGAAACTTTTAATAAGAAACGTAAACACGCATAAATACCGGGCGATAAGTAACCACTCGCTCGGAGAACCGGTGGAAATGTTATATTAGACGCGTTTAGTATCCAAAGGATTCGAATAATGGTGCACGCTGCCGTGCAACACGGTCGCCTCTGCCAGTTGACAGAGGTATTCGTGCGCCAAAGGAAAATTTATTTGACACCGGGCGCGTCCTGTGCATTTGGCCAGTCTATTAGTTTAACACCTCGATGGTGATTCATTGTCCCCGTCCGAATTTAACCTGACTTTCATAACGCGTTAGATTCCGGCCTGATAATTTTCTGGCCGATCCAACCCTCTCTCCCTCAGCCCTCCCCTTTCCGTCGCCGTTTCCCCTCCGGCTTTTCGCAGCGTGCACACACCCCCGCCACTGTTCTTTGTTTCCCACGGTTTTGTTTCGCCAACGCAATCAGTTTCAGCTTCGCGCCTCGCCGCTTCTCGTCGAACTTCCGTCAGCGATAAATACGGGCACCGATCTCGGAATAATAAAGTGGCGAAAAGAAGGCGCAGATACAGGCTCTACCATCACCCCCCCGTAGCGTCGCTTCGTGGATCCAGCAAAGCGGGTCAATAAAAAAGAAGAAGAAGATCCCCAGGAAAAAAAACCGGTCCATTCTATGCTCTGGCAGTTTACGATTTTGCGGAAAATGCTTCCCCCGGTGTCTCTCTTTCTCTCTCGTCGTCTCGCTTTCTTCGGGGCTTATTCTATTCGCGTCCTTCTCCGCCCGTTTACGGCCGAGCATATCTGTTGCATCGATACGATCGCGAATGATTCGCGCGATCAACGCTATGCTTTCACACCGCGCGTATAATTACGAGCCGCTACGGGGAGGAATGAATTTATGCGATTTATCGAAGTGGCTCCGCGGAACTTGGACGTTCCAGCCGCTTGTCCCGTGATTTCTTTCTTTATTCGTAGACTGCGGATCTTTATGCGATATAAAACTTTTCTTCGTTAATTACAAGACAAACCGTACATACATTAAACATTTTCACACAAATTGAATACTAAATTTTTGGGACACGTACTGGATCAGCTCGCTACGGGATTCATCTCTTCGTAACATTCGCGCAAACATCAGAAATCCAACAACCATTATTAACGCATAGCTCATTAGAGAGTCGCCTGGGTAGATTCTCGGCCAAACAGGCCGCTCCCCAATTAGCCGAAGGAATTACGTTTAATTAATTCGACAACAGGATAATAGGCAAATAGTATAGTCGGCTGACAATGCGGCGCTATGCGAGGAAGCTAGGGCTGAGCAGCGCGGCGTCGACCTTTCAAAATCCACACGCATACACACCGATCCGCATTCTTGTTCCCCCTGCTGGTCGTCGACGAGGGATAACTGTCAGGGATAACAGCTCGTTCCGTATATTTTATAACCCGTGCGCGTGTCGATGCCGGTGCTTGTTGTTATGCGTCCGCCGCGCTTCTCCTTTTCAAACCTGTAATCATCACCTACCATCTATTCCCGCGGCGCCGGGTCTGCGCAAGTGTTATACCTGCAGCGACGAATCCTTTCGATGCGCGATGGTGGAATGGGACACAGTTACCATACAGCATCCCGACTATAAATACAGCCGCTTCTGCAATCTCTCTCTCTTCCTCTCTCGCTCTCTCTATCAAGTTGCTTCACGTTATTCTGCTCACTTTATCCGACCGATCATTACCCCTCACCGCTTATCCGAGGACCCGAGATGCGCCTATTGTTTAGCTGACTATCTTGACCCTTCTGAGTGAGGGAAATTACCGAATTCGATTTACATACCTCCGTTTTGGAGTTTCTACGTACAGGGTACATAGAGTTACACGTAGACTGCAAATCTTTATCTATATCTCTATCTCTACAATCACTATCCCTATTTCTTCTGACGTACAGTAATTCTTCCATCGAAGTTCTGGGTCGCCTGTTCTATCGAAGTCCAGTGCCTACTCACTCCACTGCCGGCCAACGTTGCGCCGCGCCGTAGAGCGGCGATGATTGATCTCGGCTCGGGTATATCGGCGTGAACACCACACATAAATTCGAGTCAATCGAGTTCTCAAACTTGTTAATTTTAATGATCGGTTTATGGGACTTTTACTAGCTCATTCCTGGCGTTTCTCTGATTAAAATGATACCAAACACGATATAACTTCAACGTTATTTAGTAGTTTAATCGACGGTAAAAGTTTCGAAGGCAACGAAGACCAGCGACAACGCGGGCCTTTGAAATGTGCCGGCGACGTCGACTGTCCGCGTCTCTTTCTCTCCAATACGCTCTTCTTCGTTGCGTTCGAAACTTTCATCGTCGATTAAACCACTCAATACAGTTGAAATTATATCGTGTTTGGTATCATTTTGCATTAGAAAAATTGCACGAATATGTTGGTGAAAGTTCCATTAAAAAAAAATGAAAAATAAAGAAGATTAAATATTGGTGTTTCATTGTGATGACGCACGGGCCTTTGAACTGTGCCGGCGACGCCGACTGTCCGCGTCTCTTTCTCTCCAATACGCTCTTCTTCGTTGCATTCGAAACTTTCATCGTCGATTAAACCACTCAATACAGTTGAAATTATATCGTGTTTGGTATCATTTTGCATTAGAAAAATGCCACGAATATGTTGGTGAAAGTTCCATTAAAAAATAATGACAAATAAAGAAGATTAAATATTGGTGTTACATTGTGATGACGCACGGGCCTTTGAACTGTGCCGGCGACGCCGACGGTCTTGCGTCTCTTTCTCTCCAATACGCTCTTCTTCGTTGCATTCGAAACTTTCATCGTCGATTAAACCACTAAATACAGTTGAAATTATATCGTGTTTGGTATCATTTTGCATTAGAAAAATTGCACGAATATGTTGGTGAAAGTTCCATTAAAAAAAAATGAAAAATAAAGAAGATTAAATATTGGTGTTTCATTGTGATGACGCACGGGCCTTTGAACTGTGCCGGCGACGGCGACACGTTTCGGCCACGCGATCCTATTTCATTCTGTCCTTCTCTAAGTTCGGCGTTTGAAGTCTCGGCGCGGTAGACGCAGTCATAAAAATTTAGCTACCCTATTCTATCGAAGTTCGTTCAAAACACGGCTGTTGGACTTCGATAGAAGAATTACTGTATAACTAACAAGGGAACATATAAAGATGATCATTATAAAGAAAGATGAACATTATAAACATTTTGATGGATACATATCACAGCAATAATAACAAGGAAACACTCAATAACCGTTTTGCATTTCTTATAGGAAGCAGGAATAACATAAAAATTGGTTTCATCGCTTAACGACTTTGCTATATTAAAAGCAACATTACAACATTCTTGAATTTTTTAAATCTTTTACTGTTTCACATTTCGCCCAACCAATTTCTTCAGATTTATGAAGAATTCAAATATTCTTCATATTTAATCATATTTATGCATTTGCATTAAGATCCGCAGTCTAGTTATAAGATAGTTGAATAACGGTACAGCAATTTTTAACGCTTTACCTAAAGGTTTTTAAAATAGCATTGATTACCGCGACGTTTAAGTGTTGCACGGTATTACCACTCATTTCGCAGTACTGTTGTTTATCCTGCAATATTCATCGGCAACGCGCGGTAAATAAAACTAACCGGTGCGGCGCGGCTGGCCGCGTTTCGAATATAAATCTCGCGGATTCATATTGTATCCGAAAATAGTTGCCGGCCACCGTGGAAAGGGAGATTTAATCACCGCGTCGCGGAACTTCCGCCGCAGGACACCGACTCGGTATACGCGCTTGTACACATACATATATGTATATATCGGTAATTGATGTTTGCCAGAGTCATTGACGCACGGACGAGAATCAATCACTGCATGGTGCTTGCCTCGCGAATAGAACCCCGTGCGAACCGTTTAATTCGTAAAAGTTTCGGACGACGTGGATCCATGTATAATGGAACCAGCTACGAACTGATACCTTAGAAGCCTCCGGGGCGCGCTCGCATGCGCAAAACTCGCAACATAGTTCTGGCACCGTTGCCACCCGAATGCAAAGTCCTATCTATAATACGAGTGTCATGCAACTTCGCGAATGTTGCGCGTTAGTCGAATCGAATTTTAGTCCTCGAGCGAGGATAACGAAGAAATAATTACACGGAAGCCAACTAACCTCCTGAAAATCACGGCAAATCTTGTGAAATGTGCCCATAATTGTGAAAGTCCAAGTCAAAATTTAATAAAATCTACCATGGCTTAAATTATTCCCTGAACTCTAAATCAAAGGAAAATTTTTAAAAATCGCTTTTTTTTCAATCTCAGGGTGGCGTAACCCCTAAACGTAATTAATTCAACGTACAGGGTGTAAAGAACATTCTGTACATCCTCGATTTGATTGAAATTGAATGGGTCGCAACTCAATCGCGACGAGTGAAATACCGTGCAATTAAACAAAAGATTGTTGACCTTTTGACCTTAAAGTTCAAGGTCAAGTCTTCGGCACCTTCCTTAGTTCAATTTCAACGAAATCGAGAGCGTAGGATCATCCTAAGGTAGCCGCGACATATAATTTCTTTACACCCTGAACAGAGTGTTCCAAAATTATGCGTCGTCATTCTGGACGTCAGTATCGGCGGAGATGAGTTAAAAGAAATGGACGTTGAACTCGCGGGAAATTTTGTAATTTTCAGGTTCGCGAACGAGCGAAATACCGGACGAACAATTTATCACCGCGCCGGAACAAAATAATATTTGAATGGAGCAGAACGTTTGCCGGGGGATGATTGTTCGAAGAAGAGCCCAGACGGTTGCTTCTGCGATCCTCCAAGGAAATATGTCTCGTTTCGACGGGGGCCGGGATCCCCTTTCCCCGGGAACATTGAGAAAGATAAACAGTCTAATCGCGGAATAGAATCCCGGTGAATGCAGGCTCAATTTCAAGATTTCCTATCGCTAAAAATGACTATCCCTCCCCGGGCCTGTATCTCTATAACGTTTCAGACGGAGGAGTATACTTCGAATGTATCAATGGATCGTCGAAGAAACCTTTGACATTCAGTTACCGGTTGAACATACGCGGGGACTTGCCTCTCTACGTCCTCGTGCTCATCCGGCTCCGCTTTGACGTCTATTTATCTAGTATCGAGTACTTTCATTACTCGAATTGGAAATCCTCTTACCTCCGAGCTATCTCGTCTTATGTTAATCTCGCCGGATCTATTCTTTCACTGGGACCGTCGCTCGGATCGCAGTTAACACTGGGAAACGTTCGAATTATTCGCCTTTTTGCAATTTCTTCCTCGTCACATTTTACGGCGGGTTCTTCGAAACAATTTTTCTTTCTCAGCTAAATGTTCAAGCTGAATGCATTTCAATATCACAACATTACCCTTCAACCTCCAAAGCTGATCATTGTGTCACTTATGCAGTCGTTGAACGCAGAATGTTCCCCGAAAACGGGAGACGACAGTTTGCATCGATCTCGGGATGGAAACTGTTCGGCTCCGTTGGATCCGGCAAGGCTTCACAATAGCGTTCCTCGGCAGACACTTGCCAGGAAGTTCCCTTTAAAATTGACTCGCTTTTTTCATGGAGATCCGGCCCCTTTCAGGTGAAACCAGCCCATATTTCCGCGCGAGATTACGAGTGGCTCGAAGCGCAGCAATGAACCATCGCAATAAGTAAATCGCATTCGCCCGGGTGAAATGTAAATGCTTATCTGCTCGTAAACATTGTCGGAGGGTAGCTGGAGGGAAATAAAAGAGGGAGAGAACAGGGGGACAGAAGGTTTCACTTTTATCTGCACGACTATGGCCGGTCTCCTTGCCAGAGCTGACGCTGTTCTCCACTTTTCCAAGGGGATGAATATAAACTCTCTTAAACTCGCAGCCAGTGGCTTCGATCGCGCGCGATTCACGTGCTGCATCCCGTGCGACGATCTTTCAATTTGTTTCCAGGAAAGTCCCTCCTTCTTCACTATTATTACATAAACCACCAATGAGCGAACAATTGGTAGACGTTCGTAAGTGTGTGTAAAAGTTTGGTCTCTTTCAATCGTTCATGCTGAATGACTTCTAATCAGTCAGCGGATTTGATGCATTTATGGGAAAAACAAGTAGGTGTAATTTAAGACAGTCTTTTATATTATTTTCAACCTATTAATTCCGCTCCACCTTGTTGTATTTCGAAAATTTTTATTTTGTATAAAAATCCGTTATGAAATTTAAGGTTAGATACACTAGTGTCTTGCATGTGCGTTACCATTCGAAATTCCACGAACGGGGCACTGCTACTGCCATCTTTGAAGAAACAGCGAGAACTTATTCAAGGTCCTAATATTATATTACTGGATATCATTAATATTGAAAGAACAGGCTGGGACACTCTGGGTCAACAATAGGTTAAAACATTTAACATTCGTGCAATATTGAAACACGATAGCAACTATATGTGCACACGTGCCGAGTCCCACACGGGCATTCCAAACAGACTGCATCTTAATATTATATTACATTAAACCGAGCCGGCTAGGATCGGCGTCGGCCATGCTGGATAGGATGAATAATTTATTGCGTGCGATAGTTTCGAGCGTCGGAAGTCGATGAATGCTAGTATAACATGAATTCCGGAAGTGAATAATAATATCGCGGAGATAAATAGGCGGGCGCGAGCATAAGTGCGCGCAAATCTTGGAATAATATTGTAACGAATAACACGGGAACCTCGAACAACGTCGAACGCTATAATGGCGGATCCCCGTGCAGCTCGATTCGTTGCACGCTGATTAAAAACTTCTGCGACTTGTTTCCTCATATTTCTTTCCGGCTTTCTGAATCGGAACTTTACTCCGTCTAATTAATGGCCTCCGTAAGCTGAATGTGAATTAAAAGTTGTATTAAACTTCCGGGAGCTTGTGCTCCTTTATGGATGCGCGGAATTAACGGCGCAATAATGACGGGAGAAGGGCGACACAAAAAATAACAAACACTGCCAAACGGCTGACGGTAGAACCCACGCCATTTTGAAATCGCGCGTTAGTCCGTGTAAGTTATACTCACTTAAGATTACGTACTTAATTCCCTCGAGCCTCTGTAGTTCGGGGAGCGCGTGAAGCAACGCACGGCCTCCGGTTTTATGGCCGGAGGATCGAGAGAATCGACGCAATCGCTCGATCGCCGCGATCCAGCCGATAAATACTTCGTTAAAATACCCCGCGTTCCCCTGCGGCTCGATTCACCACGCCATTCGAGCCTCCGCTCTTTTACCTCGCAATTGTCAGCCTGTGACCGATATTATAATCCTACGTCTTCGATCCAGGACTCAGATAGCATAAATTAACGCTGCATGGTCGCTACCGAGTCGCGTCTCTGCTAAATTCAATTTCACCTCGTGCAATCGTCGTTGCTTAATTTTCCAGACAATTTTTCCGTGTGCTTCGGTTTTATGGAAATGATGTTTATCAGACGGGAAAGAGGTCCATTTTCATTGCTGACCAGAAGACGTCATTTATAGTTTTTATCGGACGTTTGCGTGCAGTCCATTTTTATCGCCGAGCAGAAAGACGAATTAATTCGTCGTTCTTTATTAGTCGTTTGTATTTCTTCGCAATTTCTCCGCCGACTTATATATCTATATATATTTTCGCGAAAGCGTGTTCATCGCAGTGAATAAATTACGCGACTGTTTTATTCCGTTTTCCGGGCTGCGCGGCTACTCTGTCTCTGGCAGAATACAAATTTCGTTTTTAATCACCGCGGGGGAGAGTAACATTAAGAACTTTAATCACGGCGCACGCTATTAGTTCGGAAACGCTTTTGACCATAGTCATAGAAATAACAGTTTTTGCGACAGAGAGGAAAAGAGAGAGAGAGAGTGGATCCTTTAGGATGGTTTATCGGTATGGAAAACGTCATTACCCATTGTACATCTATTTTCGAGTTACGATATTTCGCTTGTGACACCGAAAACGGATAGAGATTTGCTGGACGGGCTTCCCGGAATGAAATTCAAAGGAGCACGACGATTGTAATGCTGCGGATGGTTAAAGGATTTCGGCGAATTCGTTTAATTCGTCACGAACACACAGGCTTCTAGAATTTCTTCGGGGAGAGCAGCGTTTATGCGAGCCTGTGTCTCGATCCCCGTTTGCGTCGGAAATTGGAAACGATCGTCCATCCGCGGGAGTTTCGTGCTCTTTATCGTGACATACATTCCAGTTTCGAATGACCGGGGAAAACGGTGCAGGCATAGCACGGAATTAAACTGGAAAATACACAATTTGCTTGTCGTTCGCAGCGATATCGATCGCTCGGCTCCTTTGTTGCGAGAGTCAAACGGAAAAGGTCTTAAGGATGTTCTGGAGGTATATAAAAACACAAGAAAATTTTTGAAAATTTGACAAGATATAATCCTTACTAAATTAATGCAATTAGCAAAGTTTGGGTTCGATTCACTGCACCGTTTAAGAATTATAGGAACTTAAAGTTTGCACATTTTAGCACGTCTTCTTATGGAGAATTCATAAAATTCCACTTCAAACGCTATTTAAACCTTGAAAAAACGCAACAAAATTTTTGAAAATTTGACAAGATATAATCCTTACTAAATTAATGCAATTACCAAAGTTTAGGTTCGATTCACTGCACCGTTTAAGAATTATAGCAACTTAAAGTTTGCACCTTTTAACACGTCTTCTTATGGAGAATTCATAAAATTCCACTTCAAACCCTATTTAAACCTTGAAAAAACGCAAGAAAATTTTTGAAAATTTGACAAGATATAATCCTTACTAAATTAATGCAATTACCAAAGTTTGGGTTCGATTCACTGCACCGTTTAAGAATTATAGGAACTTAAAGTTTGCACATTTTAACACGTCTTCTTATGGAGAATTCATAAAATTCCACTTCAAATCCTATTTAAACCTTGAAAAAACGCAAGAAAATTTTGGAAAATTTGACAAGATATAATCCTTACTAAATTAATGCAATTACCAAAGTTTGGGTTCGATTCACTGCACCGTTTAAGAATTATAGCAACTTAAAGTTTGCACATTTTAACACGTCTTCTTATGGAGAATTCATAAAATTCCACTTGAAATCCTATTTAAACCTTGAAAAAACGCAACTAGAAACTCCAGTTTTTTTATATGTAGTAAAAATTATGTAATTAATTATGTTCAAAATTTATAAGGATTCAATAAACAGTTATAGAGCAAAAAAATTATAAACTGTTACAAAACGTCAAATTTGTCGTGTTGTCTCTCACTAGCATGGAAACGCGACAAGTGTAGACCACTGAATATAGCTACAGAGGGAACAGTATTCGCAAAAGTTTAATGCAAAATATACTCATGAACGGCTTTCATTGCCATGTATTGATGGACTTCAAATTTCTTGTACTCTTGTCTCCCATTGTACCTCCAGAACATCCTTAACCATGGTCCAGTCTTAATCCACTGTAACATCTAAAAAATCTTGAAAAATAATTCATGTGTCCCATTTTGAGAAGTGCTCACATGAAAAAATTTCAGCTCGAGCCTTTTTATTAGCAGGGATGATGGTCGCGAGCTTTTCGAGAAATCCCACTGCGTACACAGGAAAAAATTCAAAAGCAAGCTCGCACAGAAGCATAATTATGATACTCCTATACGGAAGAAGCAGAAAGATATGTTTGCCCGGTGTTTGTTAATTGACACATTAGCGTACGGTCTACGGGGTGCGCTAACGAAGAAGGAAAATGTTTATTCAGGAAAAGTTTAACGAAAAACCCGTGCACCACAATGGCACACAAAAATATCTCGTATAACCGCCGACTGAAAAACTTTTGTTACATGGTCGTGGAAATAATACGATTCTCTCTCATTAACTCGGAACTCTGCTTTTAGAAGATTACGAACTAGTCCTTTGCACATTTCGTGAAACCAACAGGGTCTATTTTGTGACACTGTTAATCTTATACTATACAATCGTTGTTTGCGCGAAGAATTTGTAAGACTCCCGGCGATTTAAACAGTTCATTTACTTTAGCGAAGAAGTTGTAAGTCTCTTCGCTACTTTGCGAACACGAAGAATGTACAAGCGGTTGATTACGCGTTGAGATCTCTTCCGGACGTATTAGACGCATTAGGCGAGACTATTGAAGAGTTCGACTGTACAAAATCGCGGCGAGTGTCGCGGACACGAAATTGAACAATTTAAAACGAAAAACGTGGGGCGCATGCAATAGATCATTTATGCATGAATAGTTCACCTAAATCACTAACAATTTTATTGCACTACATATGATATGAACTGTTGTGCGAGTTTTCTTAACGGCAGCTACTCTCTACACTCCTCACTATTAGTCCAGTCAACGAAAAGTTGTAGAGGGAAATGGAAGGAACACAATTCTTAACTTTGGGTCCTTGTTTGGACTAGTTAGTAAAAGGTCCCCTTTTTCAGTTTTCCGCTTATATCTCGGAAACTATGCGTCCTAGCGATAAGACCATTCTATACAAAATTAAAGCTGACAAAATGTGCCATAAGATTGATTTCATTCAGTTTTTCGCTATCTCGCATAGTTTCCTAGATATTCGCGCTCAAAGTTCACTAATTGTGAAAAAGAAGAGCCCTATTTGACTAGCTAACTTTTCAGCACAATTACTGAACTTTGAGCGCGGATATCTAGGAAACAATGCGAGATAGCGAAAAACTGAATCAAATCAATTTTTTGGCACATTTTGTCAGCTTTAATTTTGTACGGAATGATCTTATCGCTAGGACGCATTGTTTTCGAGATCGAATGATTGTTTTAAATCCCATTCGTTTTCCTCTTTTGTTAGGTCAGCCACGTTTCTAAAAACAAAATTGAAACATGAAACATGAATTAAGAAGCGTGGATCCCATTAAAGAATCGGAGTAATCGGTCAAGAAGCAGGATTCAAAAAGGGCGAATTGCAAAATAGATGATTTAGTTTCACGTGTCGAATATTTCCATTGAAAATGAATTTCCCATGGAACGATCCATGGTCTGCGAAATCCGCTGACCCAGTGCGAAGTCAAGCCACGAAGACACGGTGGAAATTGCGGAGACTGTCGGTAAAAACAGTCGAAAAGAAATGGAAACAAAGAACTCCATCGGAATCGATACCGGCGCGCGATCAACCGCTGAAACGGCTCGAATTCTTGCGCGGCGGTTTGCGGGAGGTGATTTGACGGGGATGGGGATCGTCATAGAGAAAACGTGGAACGAGATGCGCCGTTTCGTTCAGCGTGCAAGGAATCCGATAAGACGTCTCTAAGAATCCAGCTACGTAGACCGCGTGTACAAGCGGCAGCGAAGAAAACGGTCTTTCCCGCGGCCGTGAACGGGCGAAAAGGCTTCGGGGTTGAACAGGGTAGAGGGTGCTGGGGATCAGGGGTGGTTTCAGTGAGAATTTCCAGCGGATTCGACGGTCTACAGCAGGGGAAATTCGGCGACAGGAAGAAACGATAGAAAGAACAAGACAAGACGAAAAAAGGAAGCTGAAGAAGAACCCGACGAGTTCCGAGGGGGTTGGGGTACACGTACAGCGACCTTTCTGCACGCGTGTGCGTATATTAAACGTACCGCTATCTCGCCATCTACACGTACCTCTCTCCAGCTCCCCAGAATCCTTTAAAGTCAACATTCTACTCTTTAGAAGTCCCCCGGTCCCCTCGCGCCCCCGATGAAAATGGTTCCCTTTCGACGACGACCACTCGCGAATCTCTCAAACCCCCGGCGCACATTTTCGCCATCCCGGGACAGCGTAACGCGACAATTATACAATGACCGAGGTGAAATTGTTCGGATACTTGCGTAACGCGTCTGCAGTTCTCCCATAAACGGTGCGTAAGTGATTGCCCGAAGCGGCTGGTTCTTCCGCGAAATCTATGTATAAATTAACTAAAAATAGAGCATATACACAAATAAGAGCAGTCTGCAGTCCAATAATTCGAAAAATGAACGAACTAAAGGGAGGAAGGAATTTCGAGGAAGAAGATTCCCGTGCGAAACGAACGTTTTCGATAATAAAGTAGGAATTTATTCGCGATCGTAATTTTGAAGAATAAGAAATATTGTTATCGGCGCAATGGTTCGATCTTTAGCTACAGTAAAATTCGGGGGAAAACGACAGGTGGTGTTTCGTCCTGGACCCGCTAGAGGACTCATCAGTAAGGCTGATCTAGCGGCCCTGCCTTAGACACGGATGTCTGGGGGATTTTCTAAGGGAACGTTGTTATATACTAATTGATGGTACTTTTAGCATCTTGCGAGAAAGCTGTTTGACAGTGCGTCCCAACAAAATTGGACGTGTGTTTTCGATAATTCCGGGGGTTCTTCGCGGCAAACTTCGTAAAACATTTATAAGCAAATATTCGCCGGTTAACTCCTCCCAGCGTAACTCCGGGGGCCGAGAAACAAAATCCTCTTACGCAGGGGTTGAATTGCGCCCTAAACGAGACCCGGGGGATTAAAGAAATTATAATACCCCGCCGCACGACATCCATTCACAGAATTATCGAGCCACTTCCCACCGCGTAGACAATTCTACGCGCGCGCGCAACAGAGAGAGAGAGAGAGCTGCAGCCGGTTTCCAGGGCACAAAGCCGGCCGCGATCAGAGAAGTTGAAACGACTCGGTCCAGAATGCCCCGCTAATTACGATATTACGAGGTGAGGCGGCATTAGTGCTTCAAGCGACCGATGTCGGATCGAAATCGTTGCTGGACAGACCCAGAGAGGGAAAACCGCCAGATATACGGACGAGCACAGTTGCTATGGATAACTACTTTCGACGAAATATGTCACATTTCGGAGACAATTGATCATTTCATATTATTATTATTATTATTATTATACTATTATTAGGTTGGAAAGAAAGTTCTTGCGGTTTTTATTATAAAATCAGGCTGAACTTTAGAACCCCCCCCCCTTCCTTTTGACATGTGACATACGTCATTCTATTCGTTTTGACATGCCGAACAAAAAATGTATGTGTCATTTTTGGCTGAAATGAATAGTTTTCGAGATATTCGCAAAAAAAGTATAGCTAATACAGTATTGAATTTTTCGTATTCCTGCACGCTCCGCGGCAACGTAAGCCTGTCCAGCGCGGCGTTTGTTTACTATTTGCTTCAAAACACGCTGCGGAGATGAGAGAGAAAACGTGCAATTTTTCACTAAGAAACCTTTGGTTCAAATCCCTCCACCTCCCTTCATATATTCCTTATTTAAGCAAATCGTGTTTCATATAATAATTGGGCTGAACTTTAGAAACCCCCCTCCTTCCTTTCGACATGTGACATACGTCATTCTATTCGTTTTGACATGCCGAACAAAAAATGTATGTGTCATTTTTGGCTGAAGTGAATAGTTTTCGAGATATTCGCAAAAAACTATAGCTAATACAGTATTGAATTTTTCGTATTCCTGCACGCTCCGCGGCAACGTAAGCCTGCCCAGCGCGGCGTTTGTTTACTTTTTGCTTCAAAACACGCTGCGGAGATGAGAGAGAAAACAGGGTCTCACTGTGTATATGTATGACCAGAGTGAGACTCTGTTTCCTCTCAAAAAATAAACAAACGC
>CM052292.1:940612-972891 GCA_028455765.1 Lasioglossum oenotherae | reverse complement strand
CTGAAAGAAAGAAAAATTGTTGAAAGTATTTCTTTCTGTCCTGAATACAAATCGTAATGCATCAGAGCTATCTGATGAATGGTAACAGGTTATTCGATAAATAGGATTGATATACATAAATAAAATCGTGTTATCCATATATAAAATTGATGTACTGCAGCGGAAATTATTTCGGATTCGGTTTAATATACCGCTCTCTGGGAAAAAATGGTCGAAACTCGTTTTGTATGTAGAGAGCAAACAGACACTAGCAAGGCACACGTTCCAATATAAAATTTGAAAGGTTTCAATTTTGATCACAAGAATAAATATAAATAGACGACGACCAGAGTTATTGGCGCTCGCGTTATTGGCCCATAGTGTTTCTATTAGAAACTGGAAGAGTTATCGTGTGCACGAATATTTTGCTGAAGCTTCTCTACTGTTTTCAAACTACGGTATATCGTAAGCTCTCTTGCCACATAAACGTCGAGTCTTACGAAAACTAGGAAAAAAATTATCTTGACCTGTGTCTGTCTATTGGCGTTTCTTTCAATACGCTCCATGTTTCCTACTTTACGGTAGCCAACAACCGAGAAGTTAGCCAATATTTAAGGCTTCTGTCAATAACCGGATACCTCTACCCACTTCCAACCTGCGCTTAAAATGTTGTTTGTTTTTCTGTTGAAAAATTGCAACACCGCTTTGGTGCTCATTCAAATAACCCAGTGGCAATGTTTTATATTTCGAACGTGAAAACTTTTGCTGGAAATTTTTAGTAGAACAAATATGTATTTCGAGTTTATTGAACGAGCGAAAATGCTCGTGCTGTTAACAGACATTGTTGGGCAATAAATAAATTCATTTATAATATTAAATAAATAAATTATTTAAAGAAACATTTAAATAACAAGTTACTTGATATTTGGATATTCAAATAAAAAGCAAAAATAATCATTTATTATTTATCCAATTCTGAATGAATTATTTAAAATAATAAAGTTAATTATTATTTACAATTATTATTCTTATTTCTTGTATGTACAAATTACAAGAAATAAGAGAAGACCAAAAACTATTTATTTGATTTCCTCCTCGCACAATCCAAATAATAAATAATCTTTTATTTTCGAATAAGAAATAATAAACAGATCGCTTTTGGAATTATTTAAATTACTTTTATTGATATAAAAAATGTAGTTATTATTTGCAATTAAAATCACACGTTTATTTATTATTCAAAATAAAATTTGCCCAACACCGTTAACAGAAACGGAAAATACTGACATTGTCAGGCTTCGATTACAAAATTACCAGATTCGTTAATAATTGCAAACTCACTGTGGTTCCCCATTGATTTATATTTTAATCGTTAAACAGAAAATTCTGACGAACCTCTTCGGAACCCAATTCCGCGGACGTTTGCGCGCAGGAAAAAGCCCGCGAAAAGTATCAAACCCGTCAAATTTCTGGCGGGTAGAGAATTTCGGTTATCGACAGACGGGTAAAATAAGGAATTCTGGGCGTCGTGTCGGAGCTACGAAAATTCCCGATTAATGGCAAAATGGACGGCGCATCGACAGCGGAGCCATCAGCGAGTAATCAAACGTCCGTTCGGAATAAGCGATTAAAATCGGCTGTTGCGCCCGCTTTAAATATAAATGGCATCCGGTAAATTGAAACGCGGGTTGGTTCGAGCTCGAGACGTATCAGGGGCGGCGGGGGGAGGGTAGTAGGGCGAGACGTTGCGAGAGAAGGAGTAGGAGGCGAGCGAAGGATTTCTGGTGCTGCTGGAAAGAGCAGGACTCGATAGACCAGCAGTTTTCGCGAAATACGTTGTCGACGCCGGTATTTCCCCTTCTGTATTTCGCAGTGGGAATGAAAAGTGTGGGTGGGGGATGGTAATGGTCCGATTTCCGCGGGGCCGGCGCCATCGCCGTGAGAAAATCAACTAATTTGACGGGGTGGAACGGTCGGGGTTTACCGCGCGAGAAAAAAGGCTCGTGAGCAAACAAGCACGGTGGAAGGAAGGGGAAGTTGAGAGAGAGAGAGAGAGAGAGAGAGAGAGACAGGCGAGCGTCAAGTGGAAGGGAGAGACAGGTGGGGAAAAAAGCGACCACCGAAGAATCTCGAATGAGAGCGTGCAGTCGACTGAGCGTTGCATTCAGAAGAAGCGTTCCGAACCGCCTCGGGACTCTTCTTCCTCCTTCTCTATGCTCTTCCCCCCTTATCGTCCCGTCCCTTCCCCGATCTCACCGTTCCTCCTCCATCTATCTCGACCGTCCCGCGACGCCAGCCTGAAATCAAGACCCAGCTACCAGTTCTCCTGTTTCTCTCCTTTTTCCCTCGATCATTATAACACTACGCGGCGGGTACCGGTTCCGGCCTGGTTAAGTCCAATTATTTACAGCTCCCATCCCTGCCCAGGACCTTCCTGGACCCGTACGGTCCCCTCGCAGCATCGTTCCGCAACTATTACGTGACGTCGAACAGGTTCGATTATCTCGGCTCGCTCTTACCGGAGATAATGAAAAGGTAAGCGACTGTTTTCGAATGGACACCCTGCCTCTCTCTCTTTCTCCTGTTTCTGATTGGCTCTTACCCTCTTCGACCGCCCTAATTATTACCGGCTCGATAAAATCCAATTATTCTCGCCGACCGACGTTTTTCGCGATCCGATCGGAGTAGCGTCGCGTCGATGAACTTGAAAGTTATCGACTCTTGCTGAAGAGTCCAAATTTTATTCTATTAGGACCTTGAATAAGTTCTCACTGTTTCTTCAAAGATGGTAGTAGCAGTAACCCGTTCGTGGAATTTCGAATGGTAACACACATGCAAGGCAGTAGTGTATCTAACCTTAAATTTCAGTGTATGGTAGTTCACTTTAGTGTAAACAAAGTAATTTTTTCTTAGTTCTGAAAATGTCTACTTTTGTGCCGAATAAAGTGTATTTGCGGGGAATTTTATTGCACTATTTTATTCAAAAGAAATCTGCAGCTGAAGCACATAGAATTCTTGTTGAGACTTATGGTGACGATGCTTTGTCGGATACGACATGCAGAGACTGGTTTCGACGCTTCAAAAAAAAAAGAATATGAACTTGAGGATAAAGAACGATTTGGCGCACCGAAAAAATTTGAAGACGAAAAGTTGGAGGAATTACTCGAATCTACTATACTATATATATTATACTTTGAATGAAATGTTTTTGTTCCTTATAATTTAAATAAATCTTTTATTTTGTAAAAGAAACAGCGAGAACTTATTCAAGGTCCTAAAAAAAAGAAGTCCGGGAACGCATCCCGATCATCATTAAGGAAATTCACATTCGGAAAAGAGCGAGAAATAGTCGGGACGAGCGATAGCGGGCGTTCCCGAGAGGTTTTCGAGAGCAGCAGGCGAGTTTAGAGAGTTGGAGAGTTTAGGAGAAGAGTCGGGAGAGCGTATCGGCTGCGGGGGTGTGCAGGGTTGGTTGTACAGCGACTTTCAAAGGAAGTTACCCGGTTACATATTTAATACATTCCGCGGAAAAGCTCTCGGGTCCCCTTTTATCGGTGATTAATGAAGTACCTCGACGCGACGGCGAGCTGAGGATCTTAAAGCCACCGGGATCCGATTTCGCGAACGCGCATCGTTTCGAAACTCGCGTCGCGTCGGTTTTGCGAGCGAGTTCGCGCACACGGCTTTTTCCCTTCCGAGAAGATCGCGATCATCGAGAAACTTACCGTCTCGGAGGAAGAGGCGTGAAATGAATGGATTAAAGCCCCGGGATCGGCCCGACAACCCGAACGACCAGTCGATCCTCGGTTCATAAAGCGAGTTTACGAGGTGGGAGGAGGCGAGTTCGAAAAACTCGTCTAATAAAATCGAAAGAAAGGAAAAAGAACGGGAACACCGGCCTGTCGGAGCACCCTATGGGGCTTCTCGCGTGGAGCGGAAACGAAGGTTGCTTCGCGTAATCCCCACTGGATAATGTCAATACCTCGCGATACATGGGATTAAGCGAATCGAGATTTCAATTATCAGCATTTCTGCTTCTAATCACGCGATCTACAGTTAAGAGGACCCAACAAAAACATCCTGTAAACAGAAGCCAAGTTCTTATGGCCGTAAAAAGTTGTGAGATCAAACAAAATACGGCCAAGTTCGTTAGCTTAGAAATACATCTTGCAATACTGAATAAAGCGTTTGTAAAAATTAGTTTAAAAGAATGCTATTTAATTTTTGAAGAGTTACATGGAGGGCTAAGTTATTCAAACTTGGCCGCTACTTTTTAAACCAATGGCCATGAAAGATGTTAGGTAGCGGCCAAGTTTGAATAATTTAGCCCTCCATGTAACTCTTTAAAAATTAAATAGCGTTCTTTTAAACTAATTTTTACAAACTCTTTTTTCAGTATTGCAAGATGTATTTCTAAGCTAACGAACTTGGCCGTATTTTGTTTGATCTCACTACTTTTTACGGCCACAAGAACTTGGCTCCTGTTTACATTGCAGGATGTTTTTGTTGGGATTACATCCATTTTTGTTGAATCGAAGATTAACACTCTGCTGACGACGCTCAGATCCGTTTGCTCCCCGCCGCTATAGACGATGCTCGGTGTAGTTTTTTTATTGTTTACGTTAGAGCGATGGTTTTTTTCATCATTATTTATTGCAACTTCGAAGCTAATAAAACGTATACTTACGTATACATATGTTATGCTGCTATGTTCTATCCTACGTACTTATTTCGTAATGTTTTTTTTTAATACCACCCCTTTAAGGTGTAAAATTTCAAACTTTGACAATTATTCCTTTGGAGGTTTGTTATGGTAGACCTGTGTGCCAAATTTCAAGCTTGTAGGTCAATGGGAAGTACCCAAAAGGTTTTGATGATCCGTCAGTCAGTCAGTGACAAATTTAGCGATTTTTGAGGTCCTATATCTCGGAACCTACTAATGTTGGAACATTAATGTTTTGTCAATATTGAGACATGATAGCATTTAACAAGTCTACGAAATTACATCTCTCCATCTGCCTCCAGTGCCGAGTTATAAGCCTCTAAAAACCGGCTAAATTGTTTCGTGTAAAAGGAGGTAGTGTAAGAACTTGGCCGGCGCACTACCGTGCACCTAGATCTTCTGGTTCTCGTCACCGCTTTTGCATGGAATTTTTAGACATTTTTTTCCGGGAGAACTGTCAAGGCTTTTACATTGGGATTCCCGAAAATGTTCGGGTTTCCCGCGAATTTTTCTCGGGACTTCTTAAAATGCTGCGATTCGAAAATGTGTCTTGTTTTGACCGTAGTGTTTGTTTTATCTAAATGAAACATCAAGTTTTATGTTACTTGATCATTTATAACTAGACAGCGGACGTTTATGCAAATGCATATTTTTATAGAAAGAAGTTATGGGACCTGGACAGAAATTTACGTTGTCTGTAGAGCATTTTGAAAATATAGTTTTCATTTTGCACATTTGTATATTGCATACTTTTCACATATTTTGCATTTAAAGAATTTGCATGTAAAGAACCGTCACGTGATATAAACAGAATAAGACATTTATCGAAACAATTTTCTTTCTTCTTTGGATAATATCTCGTCAACTATTAGTTTTAGGACATACGTTTGTACTCAGAATTTGATAGGACATTCCATTTTAAAAAATGAAGGTGACCTTGAAATGTCCTCCACCACTCCATCCACAAGAAAACAATTAACAGGAATGTAGCCCGTCATATCAAACAACTTTTGTAGGAACACTTTTTTGATAACGACAATGTCTTCCCAGATATCCTGCTGATCTCATTTCAGCAAGACACCCTGTATATGTATTGAATCGTGTACATTTTGAAAATTTGTCCATGCTTAAAATGAGAAATTAAAATTTTTTAAAATGTTTCCATGTGTAATTTAATTATTTATTTTGTTTAGAAAGCACTTCCTCGCTATTTCGTAAAGCTTTGACATATTTTCTAAGTGCTCTCCACCGCATAAAAAGAAATTTTCTTTCATATGTCGTGCAAAAATCATTTGTTATTACTATTTATGAAGTTTGTGAATATTTTACAAACTCACCTGTAAATAAAGAAACGACAATTAGAGTCTATTGTTCACTCTCTTTATTTACACTAACTTTATCTCTAACTGTAACTTTATTTACTCTAACTCTGTCTCTGTTTCGTTGTTTTGCACCTGTGCTCTCTATATTCTTTTTCTCTCTCTTCTCTATCTGTCTCTCTCTCTATCTAGATCAGGTGTGGGAATCGTTCAAAGAGTGCGCTGAGCATGCAAAGCGCGCTCGCTTTAAATTAAAGAAAGTATATTTTCTTTACATATATATTCTTTTAAAAGTAGTGGACCGATTGCTACTGTCTTGTATTTCCTGCAAACAATAAGTTGTCAAATAAGGAAAAGCTCGCCAACTGCTCAGAGTGGAGAAGGCTCAGGTTGAGGAACTTCCTTGTCCCCGGAAAAGGGTAAATCGATTCTTCGATGGCTCTTCATTTGCAAAATAGCGAAAACAACTATACCGACGCTCGCAATTGAAGGTGCTCGACTCCTTAAACTAGAGCCTGAACGTTCGGGAACTCTTTCGTCCCTGTTTTTCTCGCCCCGCTCGTTATTGGGTCTGCTCTCCCATCGCCCTTCAATCAGTTCGGGATTGAAGAGTTTGACATCAAGAACAGAGCAACTTCGCTCGGTCGTGTTTTACGGTGAATTAAAAGGACCTTTAAATCCTTTCGAATCGTCGGCTAGGAGAGCTCCTCCCTTAATCCCACCATTTTTTGGTGTCGGCGAAAGGCGAACCACTGGACGGACCTTTTTTCAACATCTTAGAAAGATTTCTAAAGGAATCTCGGAAAAAACTTGAGATCAATGAGTTCGGAAGCTCTGAAATGCAGGAGACTCGAGCAAGAAGAGTTTTTGTGGGGTATTTCGCTGAAAAACGGGAATAAAATACTGTAGCGTTATTTATGGGCTCACGGTCACAAACAAGTAGTTCGTTGGATTCGTCTTGACGCCATTATGAAATAAAAATTGTACTTTAACATTTAAAAAATCAAAATAATTGTTATTTTTTGGCGAAGAAAAATTTTTTTTGAAATTTTAAATATATAATTTTATACATGTTTCAATACTGTTTAACTTTTATTGGAACCATTTTGTCGTCAGATTATCCGAACTCTTGAAAAGTAGTGATAATGGATTGCTTTGATTACTATGTGCTGAGTTGAGATAGGCGTACAAACTCTTCACAGATTTTATTCTGTTATCATCTAAATTAGTATTGTTATTAATATTTCAACATTACCAATCATTCTGTAAGTTTTTTCTCGATTTCAAAACTTTATTCACGATTTTGGTATACAATTGAGCTGAATTGAGCACTCCTTCTGGTACCATTACATTCTATAAAGCTTTGCGATCATAGTCCAACAAAAAAATCTTCCGAATTTTTCCGAATTCGAGAACCATAAATAACGCTACAATATTTTATTCCCGTTTTTCAGCGAAATAGCCCACTGTGCGACGATCCGATTCCGCCGTATTTCGCGGTCCTTAGGTAAAACGTTCGAAAACCGATTAGTTCGTTGCGCAGGGAGCACCGGGTACGATCCTGATCGACCTAGTAGAATAGCCGTTGGCAGCAAAACCTCCTGCCGCCCTACCAATCACGCTAGGAGAGCGCTGATTGCAAAGATAATCCAATTATTTCGAGGAGTGGGTTCCGCGACTCGGTTTTTGGTCGACTTCAGGGTCCGGTCGCGTCCTTTTTTACCTGTCGGTTGCAGGCAGCGTAGTCAGGTGGCCTTAGTTACTGGTCCGAGCTGCCAGTAGTACTTAGGAACAAGGGGACGAGGATGCTCGGCTACGATTTCACCGGTGATCAACGCCCCGTTCCGCGTGTCCTCTTATTCTGATCGTAATCGAGACCGTTGCTCGACGATTCCGTCGGGGGTTCTGTCTGTATCATCCCCCTGTCTTTTCGCTTCTTTTTATTCCCGTTGGCCACCTGTCGACGGGACCGGGACCCACGGGCAATCCGAAAGCTTGTACATAAATGCTCGATCGTTTGTAGGGCCGTGACGACCACAGCGATAAAAGGCGAAACAAAAATGGAGTCCTGCTCGTCTTACAAGACACTGTTACTGATCCTGCGCGGCTTAAAGTCTCGTCACGACGAAATCCGCTTATTCCCGCTTCCTTCTTCGGGATCGCGTTTTAAAACCGCGGCTCAGAATCCGCCAGATCACCAGGGATATTCCTTACACGCGGAGATCAAGACCGTGCTTCCTCGGAAATCCTTGGCGAGCGGCGCCGTTAATTGTCAGTTCGTTCCGTCATCGACCTATACAAAAAATCTCGCAGTCTTAGTTCAGAACCCACCGACCAAATCGCTTCCAGATTTGTTAGTGTCGGAAATTCCCCAGCGCGGTTCCAGACGCGTGGAACACAAGCATATTGAGCGGTCCGCGTGAGTTATTACCCTCGCGAGCGGAAACTGCTGCGACTTTTATTGATTGCCGCTGTCTCGGACCGGTAACAGGTTCTGCGTGCGTGCGGCGCTAGACCGGAGCATGATCGCGCTCGTCTTATAGGAGACCTGTTATATATAGAAACTGTTCCAGAATTGTACACATCTAATTGCACTCTGAGGGAGTTGTCGCACAATGATCGCATTAACGTTGCGCGACAACGCAGGAAGGAACTAGTCGGCGAAATATACAAGTTGTGTGTGTGTGTCGAATTAACGAGACGTGAAAAATGTATCAAACACGGTCGAGTCTCGTTGAAGCTGCAGCCGCAAGCTCTGCGAAGGAGCAGCTGCTCCAGTTTCGTTGGAAATTAACAGAGGCGCGCAGCTTGTTGCTATAATCAGGCTGCTTCGCCAGTTTCTTTCAGCCCCCCCGCCCCCGCAGGCATTAGGGACATTCTCGGACGTTCTGCATAACGTTCAGTCGTTTTCTAGCCCCTCGAACTCATCGGTAATGAGTCCGTTGCCGTGGCGCGCGCGGGACGGATACCTTCGGGAACTCACCGGGCGAAGAGTAATCGAGTTTGCCGTGAACGCGGGGTCGTTTGTCGTCGTCGAGAGATCCTCAATCGTTTCTGCTCCTTCGATCGGTGGACGGGGCGCTTTTAAAAAAGGCAGTTCGCGGCAGTTGGACGCCGGAAGAGTGAACCGTCCGGGAAATAATTGGATTGGTTGAAAGGACTCGCCGAGTATAGTGTTATAACGACCGTAAACCGGGAGACGAACGAGGGAGGTGGATGCGGCTGACTTCGAGCCGACAATTCGAACATTTCGTTCATGCCCGGCGATCCTGTTCACGGCACGTCCGCACATTTTCCCTTTCCACCGATCGATCTTTTTGCTCGGGATCTGAAAACGTCAACCCTTATGGGAATACATGACATTTTCTATATCATATTATGCTTACCTTTCATTGGACGAGCATCTAAATCGTCGGGCTGCGGAGGCAGCGGATGGCCATTTAATCAAACAGCGATCGAAGGCCGAGCATCGGGCCATTGTTCGCGGCCGTCTCGGCTGTCGGTCTCTCGCGCGCGACCGTTTCAAACTTTTCCGACTGTGATAAACACTTGGCCGAAGTTCAGCGGGTTGAAGAGCGGCGCGCGGAGGGTGAGAAAAGCGAGCAGGAGTCGCGGCGGAGGAGGGACGCGTGCAGAATTTTCGTAGCGCTTGTCGAATGAACGCTTCATTTTCCGTGTTTGCCTTTCAAACAAAAAGCCACGAAGGCATTCGGTCGGGGGCGCCCGGGTTGCATGGCTATTCTGCACGGCTACCTCCGATAAATTCGTCGCCTGTTCGCAAGTGGAAGAGAAAGCCGACGTTCGAGCCGATAACGCGAAGATAAGAGAGGAAAGGGAGGGATCGTGCGGGCCAGAAAGGGGACAAAGAGGGACAACGAGCGAACGTGGACGGTGTACAGGTCGCACGGCTATTAATTGGAGTGTCCTCCTCCGCCTCCTATCACCCCTGTGTCCAGCTCCTCGGGACACACCTCCCGCCTCTCCTCTCGATCGTCAGAAACGGCCGGCCGGCCGCGTCGATGTGATTATTTTCCTGACGTTTCGATTCAAATCAAACGCATTGTTAAAACCGTGCCTCATTGTTCGGTCCGCTTCAATTTGCAGCTATATTTTACTCGACGGCTACCAGCAGCCGACGCCTCTGCCAATATGCAGCACGCGTGACTCCAAACAATTCCGTGACATCTAGGAAATGGCCCTGGGCTCCCCGACCAGGTTCGCTGCCGCTTTTTTTTCCCGCCGTTGCACACCCACGGTCCCATTCAACGCTCTCCCCGCTCCTCTTCTCCTCCTGCATCGTCCGCCATTTTTTATCGCACCTACACTGTCCGGATTGCTAGCACACCCGACCAACAGTCATTGTCACGTTTAATTCTTAATTCCGTCTCACTTTAACTTCTAAACCATCCTCGAACCCAAGTTGTACAATTTGTCACGCACCCCCATAGTTTTAAGGACTTTCTCCATCATAAATAACTCCGAGCGAATGCCCTAGTCCTTCACATCCTTCACATCTGCGTTTTCTCCAACTCACCAATCCTCAGGTCATCCTTGTCCCTGCATTTTCTTTCTTCATTGCAATTTCCAGTCTTCCCTCTCTTCTGTAGTTTTCCCTTTCCTTAAACACTGTCTCCCACCACTCATTTCTTGCACCCCCAAAAAGACATCTAGTCAACAGCAAAGCGTTTTAAAAAAGATCAGATTCTTCTCAACCACCGAACGAACATCATCTCGTTGTCACACCAAACTTGTACATAGTACCAAATTACACTGTCCAACAAATTTCAACTTTTTTTATGATTTCAATGTACTGTTAGGTCCTTCTTGTAGAGTTTTTTGCGCTGATTCCGAATCTGCCCTTAATTTTTCTCCTATACGCACAGTTTTTGAAAAACATGCCTTTGAAAAAAAACATATTTTTCAACTTTAAACAAATATTGTGATGTTGCTTAAACATGTTTAAACAATGATTGAAGACGGAGGGACACCAGAACGACCGTTCAGGGGGTGAGCGCCACTGGTGACAACTCATGTCGGGCGAAGATATTTTGCTTTCTGGTTCGAAAAAAACGTCGATGTTACAAACTTGAAAGGGCGGATTTTCAAGATAAAAGTCTACTCTATCGCGTGGTATAGTTCGATTTTCTGCTGGACCCTTATTTTTTGAGATAAACTGAAAAATATCCTGAAAAATTGGTGCAAAAAGTGGTGTCTCTCCGTCTTTAATCATTGTTTAAACATGTTTAAACAATCATAATGCCTTAATACTGGGTATTACTGTATTCGGGAAAGTCTACAGAATCTTTTACTGTGAAGAACAATTCAATATCTTTTACAATAACATCACAATATTTGTTTAAAGTTGAAGAATATGTTCTTTTCAAAGCCATGTTTTTCAAAAACTGTGCGTACAGGAGAAAAATTAAGGACAGATTCGGAATCAGCGCAAAAAACCGTATCAGAAGGACCCAACAGTAATTAGTGAACAAATTTGGTGTTGGACAGTGTTATTAAAGGAGAGTTCTACTTATTAAGTGAACTATAATTTAAAGTGTTGTACTTCACTATCAACATCATCATCAACCACTATTCAACCAGCCCTCACGAGATTAATTTTTTCGTCGAGCGCAGCGGGGTTACGATTGAACCATTAATCGAGTCCAATCCCGTACATACACCTTTAACAACCGAAACTGGGACACCCGGCTGCACCTTGGTTTCGCCATGAAATCTACAAACAAGTTTGTAGATCATCCGCACAGAGAAATCTTACGAAAATTAACCCTTTCTCGTCCTTCTCAGCACCTGTCCAGGCCCCTCCCGCCATAAACGAGCATTCCCCGAAGCAAATAAACTGCACCGCTAATCCTCCTATCGCAAAGAAACCACACTTCCTCGAAACGATCCGCAGAAAAATCTTCGCCAGTCCCAGAATCGTAAAAATGATTGCCAACAAGTACTCCAACCGGATGCTACGAGTCCGTCGATACTCATCGATACAGGCTCGCTCTGCATGACTACATCGGCACTAGGGAGCCAAGCGGAACAGGTGAGCTTCACAACCATAACCGGTTAACAAGGCCGGCCGTTGTTCCCGAGACGCTGTACCCTGCCATCGCTTTGCACAGTTAACAAGCAAAAACATCGTCCGGCGACAGACGAGTTCAAAGTCTGGTTGCTTTTCTTACCGGCAACTATTTCGCGGGGAAACGTTAATTAAATGATCGCGACTGTTCCTAGCATCCGACGATCTTTCGGCTTTTTGATGGTTCTTCGTGATTTCTCTCGGCTACCTTCGCGATTCTGTTCCCTCCGTCACGCGTTCGCGTTTATTCATACTCGTTGCCATTCGATTCGCACCGGAATCGGACTATTCATCCGATGTTCGATCTCCGCCAGAACATGCTCGGAAATTCTAAACGTCGCGTCTACCGTTGCCGCTGTTGCTCGCGAAAGTTTCGCATCGATCAACGAACGCGAAAGTTGCCGAGATTTCGCGTATAACCACGCTTCTCTTTTTCAATGTGAAATAACCCATGAATTTTCGGAAATTTTTACGCTCCCGAACAGTTTTGTTTCCTAGCAGAATTCCGCGGTACAGCGGCGAGTATAACAGGATAGAATAAATAAAAGATCTGGCCGTGGTAACTGTAGTTCGAGGAATGAAACCACCCTCTAAATTTCAACCCCCAAAGCGCTGACTCGGTAACAGTTGGAAAAGAAATACTCCAACTGAAGTTGAATGTTTTCCCGCATACTAAAACAAACTATAATCATCAAGTTCGTTAATAACGAAAGCAAACTATCCTTTTTCTAATGTTATTTCAACTCTACCGCCGGCTGTGATAATATTCTATTTCAAACATGCAGGCTAACGAAATTACACCCCCTTCGGTTCATCGTAATAATATGACCGCAGATCTTCGAGCAATATTTTCCTGGTGTAGAAAGAGCAATCACAGCGAAGCCTGTGTTTCTTCTGTTTGTGAATTTAGTATGTTAATGTTGGAGCTAAAAGTACGTACAATATTTAATTTATTCAATGCACGCGAAGCAATGAATTTAAATGTGACACGGAAAATGTTTAATTCATTTCATTTATGCAGTCTCCGATTTTTAGTGAATCCGAATGAAAATTTTTATGAAGCAACCACTGTGAACGTGATACGTGAAATATGTAATTCGTTTAATGTACTGTATGCGCTTTTTGTATTTTAGTAAATCTAAATAAAAATTTAATGAAGCGACGAATATAAATTTGATATGGAAAACATTTTATTGTTCGCCTGCCTGTAGCTAACCGAAGAATGATTGCCTTGAATTGCAATTTCGCAATTTGTTCGATTCCAATTACGTCTCGCATCTTTCAACCCCTCTTCGAGTAATGCATTTCGTCCAGACTCGGCGAGAATTGGGTTAGAGAGGGCGAAAAAGAATTTTAATGTCTCCCCGAAGAATGCAAAATTGCATATTACGTCGCGCGGCGGTAGGAATGCCATAAATGCATAAGAATTCCGTCCAATCGTCACGATTGTCGACGAAATCGCGGTAAAAAGGCGTCGCGAATCCCACGGTGATTTCAGCGATCGTTTAATTGGATGTGAAAACAGCCGGAAGCGTGTTGTACTTAGGGAACTCCGGTGGCTGACAGATTCGCGGCTCTTTTTTTACCACGTTTTTATTAGCTCGCTTTCTTGTTTGTTTGTTTGTCTGTCTGTCTGTTCGGTGGCAAATTTTGCAATTGATTTTAAACTAACTTTCCGATGAGCTAGAAGCTTGAAATTTTAAACATAGCTCAGAACTGGATGACAATGCAATATTTTTAAAAAATTTTAAAAAAGCCTATGCGTTTAGGAAATATAAACTATTAAATTTAACCATTTCACCTTCCCGTGCGACGCTCGGCAGTACGTGATCTAGTTCAGCGATCCCCACTCCGCGCGATAGTGCTCCCTACTCCACTAAGCGATCCCACTCTGACTCATCCCCACTCCACTGACCCGCTTCGCACCGAAGGAGCTCAGTGTGCGTTTGAGCTCCGTGCGGTGTTTACAATGTTACTACGTATTATTATACTGTAATGTTTGTTTACCAATCGAAAGGACAGTTACACCGAGATGTTCGGTCGAACATGTATATTTGATATTTTACCACGGCGTTTGTTTTCGATATGACGCGTCGCGAATCCCACGGTGATTTCAGCGATCGTTTAATTGGATGTGAAAACAGCCGGAAGCGTGTTGTACTTAGGGAACTCCGGTGGCTGACAGATTCGCGGCTCTTTTTTTACCACGTTTTTATTAGCTCGCTTTCTTGTTTGTTTGTTTGCCTGTCTATCTGTTCGGTGGCAAATTTTGCAATTGATTTTACACTAACTTCCCGATGAGCTAGAGGCTTGAAATTTTAAACATAGCTCAGAACTGGATGACAATGCAATATTTTTAAAAAATTTTAGAAAAGCCTATGCGTTTAGGAAATATAAACTATTAAATTTAACCATTTCACCTTCCCGTGCGACGCTCGGCAGTACGTGATCTAGTTCAGCGATCCCCACTCCGCGCGACAGCGCTCCCTACTCCACTACGCGTTCCCACTCTGACTCATCCCCACTCCACTGACCCGCTTCGCACTGAAGGAGCTCAGTGTGCGTTTGAAATTTACTACATCTCTCTGTTATAATCTCATCAAAATGTTCAAAATCGATTGTAAAATTTCACCCCACGTTTTTCGTTTGAAATCTTACAAGTATTTGCGTAGCTGTTAAAAATTCACAATCACAAATTTTCAGGATTATCTGTACGTGGTTAGGAGTCTGTAGGGGGCTAGGAAAAATTATTTTATACTTTTTAGTCCATTTTAAAAACGTGGTATTTTTTAAAAATTTATTTTTATTTAAATAATTAGTTTTATTCACGGTGTCGCGGAAGTTGTAGAGTAATGCGATTAAGGGACGGAATTATGGGGAATATTAATGAAAAATTGGCAAGGTGCGCGAGAGATCTACAGGGACGAATTCCATCGCGGCAGGACCGGCGGAATCGGCCCGCTGACTATCAATGAAGTGCGAGCGAAACAGAAAGACAGAATAGCAGGGAACAGTAGTTACGAACGAGTTGGTAGCATAACGCGCGGAAGAGCCGCGTGTATACGTTTCCCGCGAATTCCTAAGTAAGCCAATTTGGCTTTCTGCAGCGCGGTGCCACACGATCGACGCTGTTGCGTCCGAATGGCACTTTGCATTTGTAACAAGCCCGCGGAAATATGCTCGCCCCGTCGTATTTTTTGGTCGGAATGAAACGAAACGGCGGGAATAAAGCGGTTCACCGAACACCGTGCCGCCTATTTTCCCGCGAATTTATCGGCAACCTTAATTAAACGTCATTACCGTTCAATAAACGCGCGAATAAAGTTCAAAGTTGAAAACGAATCCGCCCGCGCCAGAAAAAAAACGCGTAATTAGAGGACGAACGAGCGCTCGCGGATGGAATACAGCGGTGCACGGTTAAATTTACAGCAGTTGGATCCTCGCGAGCGAGACATCTTTTTTTTCCCAAGAACTCGCTCGAGCACAGCTCGCCAAAGCGAGAGAATCGATGTATCGCGCGGAAGCGAAATAAACGTGGTTCGCAATCAATGAGACTTTATTTTCAGTAATTGAAATAAAGTCTAAACACCATCCATTGAGGCTACAATTGTGAAAATACAGTGCTGTAGTCGCTCGCGCATTATTTCGTTGTAGCGAAATAAGGGACGTGCAAATAATCGAGCCGGATGCATAAATTAACGCCGTCGGAGTTTGACGGTCCTAAGGAGATTAGGACTCCGGGGGGATTAAAAGGATTAAACGCTCGGTGTCAGACGATATTTCGAAACGGCGCGAGACCATTCTTAACGCTAAATGCAATTTCAGCCGTATTAAACATCGGCCCGAGCGGAATGAAGCCCGGCGTCGCGGCGCCGCCAGCGTCCAGACACGGCGAATCGTTAAATTAGAAATGACCGCTCCGAGTTATTGCCCGTGTAGTGTTAACTATATCCCGCCATTATCATCCGGGAACGATGTCGCTGCAGGATTGTACAGCGATATTAAGGCTGACGATTGCATAAGGTTAAACAAACTATTCGAGTTTAATTCGTTTATTTATAAATTCATCTGCAGTGGCCAAATATATGTAGAAGATCCGGATTATTATATTTCGCTTCTTTTCAATACGGACGTAATTCCTCGCGGTCATTCGATCCGCCATTTTCTCTTGCGCTCAAAGTGAGCTACACTGGTGGACGAAATGATACGGCACCGTTGTACACACACAAAATTTCATATACATATAGGGTGCAGCACAAATTAGTCTCCACGATTTTTCAGCCCCTTCGGATGGTCGGACAGAAAAGTGTTTCGTACCAAAGTTAATCAGTATTTAACCGACAAGAAGTTGCAATATTTTTAATTTTATTTTTATTAAAAAATCAAGGTCGCTGTCATATCTTTAAATGGAACTGAGTATTTTTAACTTCATAATAATGCAGGCGACGTCGACACAACTTCAACGACCTGCTACACGACGACTTTCAGATGATCTTAAAAGAAAATATCGCGAGCGAGCAACAATAATCCTCTAGGTTTATTTTAAATTACTTTACAAACTCTGAACTGTATGTTAAAAATCTACAAAAATGATTTTTGTTTATTTAAAGTGATAAAATTTAAACTGGAAAAACATGCTGTCCAGACATAGGGCACTTCACCTTATTCACTTTCTACGTATATATATATATATACGTGCAAATGAATGTTTATTGCTAAAAACCTTGAGTATGTCCATATCCCCAGCAGAATTCTCCGCATAATCATTTATGTGTTAATTACTTCTCTCTTTGATATCAGATTGATAAAGATTCGCACGCCGCATTTTCCTGAGTGCACCGTCGAAACTCGATTCGCCGCGACTATATGTGGGCCCGCCATTTTATCTTTCGCGGAAATCGCGAGCGTAATAAGTGGTAATAACGCTAATAATTATTAATCGCGGGATGATTTATCGCAATGCGTTCGACCGGGCTTGTTGTATCAGCTGCGTGTATCGGTGGAATTAAAAGTAATGGTTGGTCATTTTCGCATGGGAGGAAAAATGGTCTCGGGTAACGAGGATTTATGGCGCTTTCTTCGACGAAGGGCGTCGATGATTAAATTAACGAGGTGTTCGTGCGTAAAGCGTGTGGGCATTGTCAAGACATTTTTGAAAAATCAATTTTCTCCTGGGCCAGAGGACCGGCAAACTCGAGAAATTCGCACTGGCGCACGGGCTTCGACACGCGAACGAGTGCACTTAACCAGAATGCGTAAGAATATTTGGCGGCGTTGGGACACCGTCATGAAGTAAATTAGCAGGGCCTGGCAAAGAGCTAAATGTACCCCATTGGCGTAATTTTAAATTCATGGCGGGGCGCCAATAAAAATGGACCGAACCCGCGAGAGCGAGGCAACCGGTACACCCGCGAGCTGAAATAAGACCGGGCCACTGAAAAACTTTTTTCCTCCTCCCCCCGCCCGTCACTTTTTTTATCCTGTTTCGTCTTTTTCGTATGCAAGTAGCTCCCGCGCCTTTGTGTACACAATTGTCGACTAATTACTATTGGCAACGGTCCCTCTCTATCACCGCCGCGCTCTAACCCGACAGAATAAATACCCTTTGTTCCCCGGGGCACCATTGCTATATTATTAATGACGCTATCCACGGTGATTTAAGAACACTTATGCCACCGGAACGATTCTCGATTTTGGCTGTGCAGGCGCGCCGGTTCCGCAATCGTCGCTCGCGGTCAACTTGTTGGATTGCACCACTCGAACTGGCTTCAAAACTTGGTGGGAATCATTGTTGTTCGAATGCGTGAAAGGGTAACGACAGTACCAAATTACACTGTCCAACAAATTTCTACTTTTTTTATGATTTCAATATACTGTCGGGTCCTTCTTGTAGAGTTCTTTGCGCTGATTCCGAATCTGTCCTTAATTTTTCTCCTATACGCACAGTTTTTGGAAACATGGCTTAAAAGAAAACATATTTTTCAACTTTAAACAAATATTATAAAAGATATTATTATAAATTATATATTATATTATATTATTATATTATATATTATATATATGTATTATATTATATATTATATTATTATATTATATATTATATATATTATATTATATATTATGTTATTATATTATTATAAAAGATATTCATTTGTTCTTTACAGCAAAAGATTCTGTAGACTTTCCCGAATACAGTGATATTCAATGTTAATACATTATGATTGTTTAAACATGTTTAAGCTCCGGACGGGATAAACGACCGTTTTGGTGGTGAGCGCCACTGGTGACAACTCACGTCGGGCGAAGATATTTTGTTTTCTGGTTCGAAAACAACGTCGACGTTCCAAACTTGAAAGGGTGGTTTCTCAAGATAAAAGTCTGCTCTATTGCGTGGTATAGTTCGATTTTCCGCTAGACCCTTATTTTTTGAATAAGCGAATAAATGAAGTGAATAACTTTAATGATTAAACATGTTTAACATGTTTAACCCTTTGCGGTCGGAGCTATTTTAACTCGAAAACTAAACATTTCTTCCGACCGAAAATATTGCCATTTTTTATGAGATTTTAGATTTGGTGGATATGAAATTGATATTACAGTTTATGAAATAATTAAATGTTCAGTAATTGATTATATACCTACACATCTAATAATGTAAACAATATTTTCAATAATGGTACAGCAACTTTTAATGGCGCCTCAGAGGCGCCACTCGACCGCTAAGGGTTAAACACAATCATAATATATTAATATTGGATAACACTGTATTCGGGAAAGTCTACAGAATCTTTTGCTGTAAAGAACAATTCAATATCTTTTATAATAACATCACAATATTCGTTTAAAGTTGAAAAATATGTATTTTTTTCAAAGCCATGTTTCTCAAAAACTGTGCGAATAGGAGAAAAATTGAGGACAGATTCCGAATCAGCGCAAAAAACTCTATAGGAAGGGCGCAACAGTATATTCAAAACAAATTTGGTGTTGGACAGTGTTATTAATTATTATTATACATTGCCGAATTTTCACGGTGATCCGAAAAAATTCCTAAAAGTCACATTTCCATCCTAAATGATGGAATTTTTTGCGCGGAATTTTTCTTCGTGAAATTTCAGTTTATTCGATGGATTCTGGTACTCGATAGCGAAGCCAGACACGGTATAATACATCAATTAGCAGCATCGGAAACACGGATCCTCGCCGTTTCCTGTCCGGCGCAACAAAGCGCTCGATCTTAGCCCGTCGGTCGGGTAACTCTTATTGAAAGCGGAACAAATGAACGTCAAAATTGACGAGCAAGAATGCCGGCGGAATTCAAAAGAATTCCATTAATCAATCACTGCCATGTTCCCCGCGGAGCCCCGGTTTGATGCGCGCATTATTACGGCGAACGATCTTCTCCCATCGTGCGCTCCCGCCCCCGCGCACCCCATTCGTTCCCCTCCCCCCCTCCCCCGCTGCACCCGTTCGGGTTCATCGTCGATACGTTTCTTACTATTCAAATATTCGGGAATAATTTTACCATAAATTTTTGAACTTGGCGTCGAATGGCCATCGGGCGAATTGGCTCTGGTTGCTCGGCAAACATTGAACTATTTGATATAAAATACTTATGCTGGCTCTGCCATGCAATTTTCGAAGAGTGCTGGAAAACACTGGACCGCCCCGTCTCCGTTTCCTTTATTTCCCTGCGTCCCAGCACGGTCCCACTCCTTTTTCCGCATCGACGAGTTCTCGGCTGAGGCACTGCCGCGTTTCGCTACCGGAACCGATCCCAACACACGCGCACACACGGTCCTCTGTTCCCTCTGTGCACAGTTACTCGCGCGCGCACACACAACCGAACGTCTTCTCTTCCCCTTACTCCCGATGAAATTTAAGGCGCGCCGCAATTCGCCGCGCGGATTTTTTGGTCCGATTGCAACAGCGCGAAACGAACTCGCCTGAAATACGCCGCTCATAGCTCTGATTGCAATCGCCGCCGCATGAGGAACAAGCTACCCCCTGTTTATGGAAACCCACCCCAACCCCCCCCATCCTCCGAAACCCTGTAAACCTGCCATCGCAAACCGATCGCGTTCTCCCACGTGTCCCGCAAAAATTATTCCCCCCCCCCCCCCCCCCGACTCTTAACAACCCTCTAATCGAATGGAAGTGAATTTCTCGCCAGAAACCTCCATCGATGGAGGTATAGTGTTCGCATGAACTCGCGCAATACCGTTTCTTGAGGATAATTAGTAACATTTTTAAGGGAATGGCTCAATTTTGTAATTGGAAAATCTGTTATGCCCAGCCGAAACATTCAGAATCCAATTTGTGGGTGTTTGAATTACAAATCTTTTAGTGAAATTTGATTTTTAAAAGAATAATTCTTCTAAAAAATTGTATTATATTTCCTTTTGGAATTTAAAGTTTTATCATTTTATTCGTCTAATTGTATGATATTAATTAACGGCATGAATTCAACACGTGTCACACCTTTCCAACGAATTTAAAAATTCTTTTTCACAAAGTGAACGCAATTATTTCTTGAAATTGATCTAAATTAAGATCGAAACGTTCAGGTTAATGTGGTAATCTGCAAAATTGCTGATTGCTTTGATATAACAATGACCAAGTCACTGTCAAGTCAAGACACAGTGGTCCAAACGACCGCTAAAAAGCCAAACATGAAGTAGGCATTTAATACTGTTTCTTACATCAACACACAGGTCTGTAGAAGCTAAAACCGACAATTTTACTTCTCAAATCAATTATTGTTAAGTGTGGCATAGGTTGAAAGTAGCAGTATGAAAAGGACATCCTTTTCGCCTATTATTTATTGTTTAGAACGTTAATATTAATTTCTAATTATAATAGCCGTGTTCAGAAACATTAGGAAGATATGAAAAAAATATAAAACAATTTTTCGGAAATGTTTAAATAAAGTTTCTCAAGAAAGTATTAAGAAATTTATTTTTTAAGTTTGTTGTAGGAAATATTACTGATAATCGCCCGTATTTGCGTTAATTTTTCACGAATATTAGGAATGAGTAGACGATTAATAGACGTATTAGGCAATAATGGGCACAGAATGCCTGGTGTTGTGGCATTGTTGTTGGAGCGCCGATTGGCGGTTATTTTCGCGAGTCGTAGAGAGCGTAAACAAAAAGAGATTGATTTTCTATTGTTAATGACCACCCACATGAATGTTTCCAATTTTTATTTTATTTTTGAAAATTATACTTTTGTAGAAAAAGAACAATTGTGTACAAGTTTCTCTTTTCTGTCACCGGTAAATTAAAACTAGCATTATAAATTGAAATACGTCGCTTCCTCTGCTATATTTTAAGAAAAAAAATATTTCAATAAACTTACGGAACTCTATTAGCCTTCTTTATAGAGGTATAAGTGTATAGAATACATGTAACACAGAATTATTGATTATTAGAAGCATTTAGACTTTTGCACTGCTAAATCTGCTGTTTGGACGACTGTGCAGTGCGCCGATAGCATCAACATTATTTGTTAACAACATTGCGAACGATATAAGGAAATATTAGGACCTTGAATAAGTTCTCGCTGTTTCTTCAAAGATGGCAGTAGCCCGTTCGTGGAATTTCGAATGGTAACACACATGCAAGGCAGTAGTGTATCTAACCTTAAATTTCAGTGTATGGTAGTTCACTTTAGTGTAAACAAAGTAATTTTTTCTTAGTTCTGAAAATGTCTAGTTTTGTGCCGAATAAAGTGTATTTGCGGGGAATTTTATTGCACTACTTTATTCAAAAGAAATCTGCAGCTGAAGCACATAGAATTCTTGTTGAGACTTATGGTGACAATGCTTTGTCGGATACGACATGCAGGGACTGGTTTCGACGCTTCAAAAATAATGATTTTGAACTTGAGGATAAAGAACGGTTCTGGCGCACCGAAAAAATTTCAAGACGATAAGTTGGAGGAATTACTCGATCAAGACCGATGTCAGACGCTAGCAGAACTTGGAAAAACATTACAAGTAGATGAGTCAACTGTTTCAAAACGTTTAAAAGTTTTAGGAATGATCCAGAAGCAAGGACATTGGGTACCATATGAATTGAAGCCGAGAGACGTCGAACGGCGTTTTCTCACGTGTGAACTACTGCTTCAACGGCAGAAAAGAAAAGGTTTTTTGCACCACATCGTGATGACTGGCAATGAAAAGTGGATACACTACGATAATCCAAAGCGTAGAAAATCGTGGGGTAATCCGGCCATGCATCAACATCGTCTGCAAAACCAAATATCCATGGTTCAAAGCTTCTTCTCTGTATTTGGTGGGATCAGCAGGGTGTAATTTATTATGAGCTGCTCAAACCGAATGAGACTATCCCGGTGGAGCGCTATCGACTTCAATTGATGCGTTTAAGTCGAGCCTTAAAAGAAAAACGGCCGCTATACGAGCAGAGACACGACAAAGTGATTTTGCTACATGACAACGCTCGGCCTCATGTTGCAAAACCAGTGAGAACCTACCTGGAAATGCTTCAATGGGAAGTTCTACCTCACCCGCCGTATTCACCTGACATAGCCCCTTCTGATTTTCACCTATTCCGTTCGATGGCACATGGCCTAGCTGACCAGCGCTTTCATTCTTACGAAGAAGCTAAAAAATGGATCGATTCTTGGATAGCCTCAAAAGACAATTCGTTTTTCCGACGCGGAATACATATACTGCCAGAAAAATGGGAGAAAGTGGTCGCTAGTGATGGGCAATACTTTGAATAAAATCTTTTTGTTCCTTATAATTTAAATAAAGCTTTTATTTTGGAAAAGAAACAGCGAGAACTTATTCAAGGTCCTAATAGATATTAATTACGTTCAGAAAAGTGGAAAATTTTCGGTTCCCTGAGTGAAAGTTTAGCCTGAACTCGCATAATCCGCAGAGGCTAATCTCGGCAGAGACCTCTTGAGCTGGTAATGCAACGTTTACCAGTCTCCCACCAATCATAAACCCATTACACACAAATCAAACGGCGACAAGCCGTCCAACACTCCATGGAAGTTCTAAACAGCGGCGGTTAAACTTCCGCAACCAGCGAACCGCCCGCACTTGGTGAAATCTTACTAAAGCCATATAGCAGGTCGGCCGAGCGCTTCCGTACCGTGTCATAATAATGCCGCATTTAAAGTCTCGCGGGACGCATAAAAACAACTGGCTCGTCCAAGAATCCCGCAAGCCCCGGCCAAATCTCCAGGCGTGCTCTGCCGCGAGAACAGCTCTCCGGTAGTTTCATTTCCTTCGCTGACGTCCCGACCCTCTGTTATTAGCCTAAGCGACCCGAAGTGGCGGCCAGACACCCGTCCAAGTTGACCCTTCCAGGGAAACGCGTCAAAGGGACACCGCCGTTTTCCAAAATTACCTCACTCGTCTGCTACAACTTGAGGAGCCACAGAAATAACCCTATTGCCAGCTTCCAAAATCTATTCCGAATCCTCTAATCCTCTTTTCTGTTCGTTTAACTCGTCGTAGTTGGAATTTCGGTCGAACACGGCTTCCAGGTTCGTTTGCTATTCTTCTTTGGTTAGATCTGTCGAGAGGTTATGCGAAATAATTATTTATAATTATAATTATTTCACCGGAAAAAGATGCTGAAGAAAGACGCAGAAGAAAGATGCTCATCTTCATCGATTAGGTTGTTGCATACGAAATGTCCGATTTTAGAATGCAAATGTTGCAATGCGTTTTGATTAAAAAAACAAAAAACATGCGTGGAAAACCACGCGCGGCAGGAAGTGAAACTTCTTGCAGTCTAGTAATGTTTAGAAGTAAATTAAGATTGGAAATGAGATTCTTCGAAGTTCGAACCTCGCTTTACCACAGCACAGTGTCATTTCCAAGATACAAATTGAGACAGGAAAATGAGGGACGGACAAAGGGGTTATCAGAGTGTCCTTCCGCCCACAATTCTCCGCCAGAGAAAAAGCCCAGCGACCGGAGAAAGTTGGATCGTCGTCGGCCAGCAAAGGGGTTGCGCTCTCCCGCCGATAATGTTTGAAACAGCGTAATTCACGCTTCCATCTATTATCATAGTAGTTCCTTCGGGATTCATATTTACGATACGAGCGCGCGTGCAGGTGGTTACAATGGTTTCGCCGGACCATTGTGACCAATTCTCTTTAGCACGCCGCCGTCGAAATAATTTCATACCTTCGGAGGGCGGTAAATTGTTACGATGTAGCATTATCCGTCCACGAGGATTATTATGATGATTATTATTATTATATTTGAACTATATCCACACCTACCGCGGGGCGGTTCTTCCACCTTTTCTTTCCTTTATATCCGACCATTGTCTCGAGCCGGCCGGTCCCATTGTTTCGCAACAATGCGGGGGCTGTGTATTCGCGGAAAGTACGTAATGAATTTTTATATCTCCGATATTACTCACTTCGAGGGGGTGGAGAGGGTCGTTTTGGAAGGGGGTCAAAGGAGAGGGCACCGGCGGAGGGTTGCAGAGGAGAGTGTGTGCTTTCAAGCGGCGGCAAACAATTTATCATTCTGAAAAATCACGTAATGATGCTTTTATGCGGACCGTCGTAATAAAGAACCGCCGAGCATAATGCGAAAACCCCCGGAACTAAATAAATATGCGGCGCGGGATATTAGTACGCGTTATTAAATAAACCTGTAAATATGCGCCCGAGTATTCACTATTCCGCAGAAGTTCGCTTTAAACGCGAATGCAGTGAGAAATTGCGAGGCATGCTCTCCCCGCGAATCGACAACTTAAATGTCTCTTTGAGTCGCGATCATTTGCAACATGTTTCGCATCGCTGGAAAACATATTTCACGCGTCATTGTAATTTTTGCCGAAAATTTATATTTTTCGTATGGCTACATTTATTTTAAATTAAATTTTATTTCGTGTAAAAAGGAACGCGTAACGTTCACATTTGTTAGATCTTATTAATATTTTCGTTACGAGTCTGGCTCGTTAAAATACGGCAAAGGTTTAATGTTGCGCCAGAAGGAAAAAATTACCACTATTAATTAGTGGACAAACTTCGCGTTCCAATATGTCGAAAATAATAGAATTTTCTTTCACCCCATCAACTTTGAATAAACAACTCCGCTTCGGAAAAATCGATGCATCCAGAGAATTGATTCGCAGCACTTTTAAAGGAGCGGAACATTTCCGCGCGGACTATTAATTAGTGGGAAAAATTGGTGCAGCGATATTCAATGAAACGGAGCATCGTGCGTTGTGCATTCTTCGCAGTTTTATTTGACGGAACGTTCGACGGCCGAACAGGGATGCTCGGTTAATCAGAGTTTCACTTCCGGTGAGAGCACGTTCGCGAAAATGACCGGTGGTCAGCGATAAAGGCCGATGCAACGGTGCAACAGTAAGCACGCGATATTTTCTATTCCGGAGAGTAACGGGGAAACTTTTCCGAAAATATTCCGAAACACATCCATTTCTCATTACAGTTCGGCCGGGGTTATTAACGACGGACTGTCGCGAAAGTCGTAAAGGTTGAAATTTCGTTCTATTTATTACAAACGAGCGGAACTTTCCCTCCCGCAATTTCGCGAATTCTTTGTCGCCATGTACAGTTACACGAACGCAATGTACTCCTTCGATTCTGATGTTTATGATTTACGTCGTAATTTTCATTGCCACAGTGTAAATTCTTATCGTAAAGGAATGCTGAAAAAACTATTAACCCTTCGAGGGTGGGGCTGGTGCACTGAGTGCGCCAACGATCGAATTTTAACGAGAAGATCGAGAGTTATTTTGTGCTCATTTTCAATAAAACCGTTCTTTTGATAATGTCTGAATTATATTTAGTAATGTACCTACATGGATTTGTCTGAATACCTGATTATATAAAGTCAAAACTGAGGAAAACTGACCCAAAACAGCCTGGCGCACCGAGTGCACCGCCCCACCCGAATAAGGACGCGAGATCACCCCACCCACGAAGGGTAGCCACCGCAAGGGGACTCGGCATACTTTATTTTTTTTGACACTGTTCCACCAAACGGACACTTTTGAAATTTTTTTAAAAAATAGGTTAAAATCATAGCAATATTTTCGAATTTTTTGGTAGGTGTCAACCCAGGAGAAGATAGTGAAAAAAATTCCCAAAAAATTAATTAATTATTTTCAACTATAAATAATTAGCAAAAAATTCTGAAAAAAATCTCAAATATAGAGTGTATCTATATCTTTTGTTTGCCGTTTATCCCATGTCGATATCTTTTCTCGTTTTCGAGCAAATTGCAATGAAGTGCGGGGGAATTGACCTCAATATCACCCCTATCGGTAGGGGTAGAGATTTGAAATTTTACACAATGTTTTCTAGACATAAAACGACGTTTTAAGACAGGAATCAGGAAAATCGGAGCGGGGGCAGCTGGCCCATGCTTATCCGGCTATACCCTTTCGTCACTTCCGTAACGCTAGAAAATTGTAGCCCCCTCAGCAAAGAAGTTTCACTTTAATAGTGAAAACAGGCCGTATTTTCAACTTGAAAAATCCACATTACAAAGGCGATCAGAAATTGGACCTCTCGCAGCTTGTTACCCCTTCTGGCGCTGAACTATCAATGATCCGGTGATTCTATCATGGCGAAAGAGCATCCGTGGAACCGTTGAATCCAGCCACCCTCGAAACGGTGCACAATCACGCGAAGCACCTTCGTTTCCCGGGTGTTTTTACCCCGTTCTTTCTCTTTCTCTCTCCCTTTTGGGGTGCGGGATTGAATAACACCGTTTTTCCAGAGGTTCGCGCGGCAGTCAATACTTTTTCACCGACGGCGACTATGTGTAGAAAACGTGCCTCCATACGTGTCAATGGTAGGAACGGACGTCTCATCCTGTATTAACCCAGTTTCGGTAGATTTTTTTTTTCTCCCGCTCACCCCCTCGCCGCTGTTTCTTTCGTGTTCGTTTCTTTTTGCGAAACTCGACGCTGGCGCTTCGAACGCGCCTGCATGGCACGGCATCGCGTGGCAGAGAACGGTGTAGCCGGTACAGTAACGCTTGCTGCCGGATTGCCAGAGTGGTGGATGTAAGGATGATATATCGACGGTATACATTAAGGCTGTGTTTGTGTTTTCTATTAGGCTAATCAGGACCGTGACTGGGAATACGCCGACGGTAGATGGTGTGCCCGGCTAAGGAACACACGCGCGCGTGTGTGTGTGTGTGCACGCGCACAGAGACAGAACGAGATAGCTGCGCGCGAGCATGTAGGGTACATAAAGGGAGGAATCGAGGGTGAAATGTATATATGTGTACAGGGTGTCCCGTAGCTTCGGGGAACCGATTCGGCCGAGGATTTTCCACGTGGAAATCCGCGAATGATCGCGCAAAAGTGAACGCCGCTGAACCTCGCCGTCGAATCATGAAAATTCTTAACGAACGGGTGTCTGGAAGAACGGCTTATGTCGGGTATTTTAAATTTCATAGAAGCGCAATTAGGAACTTATTTCTTTCTTTAACCCTTAGCGGTCGAGTGGCGCCATTAAAAGTTGCTGTACCATTATTGAAAATATTGTTTACATTATTAGATATGTAGGTATATATAATCAATTACTGAACATTTAATTATTTCATAAACTGTAATATCAATTTCATATCCACCAAATTTAAAATCTCATAAAAAATGGCAATATTTTCGGTCGGAAGAAATGTTTAGTTTTCGAGTTAAATGAGCTCCGACCGCAAAGGGTTAACATTAAACACAGCCAGCCCTCGACTTACGCGGTTAATTCGTTCCAGAGAAAGACACGGATGTGAAATTGACATGGTCATCTTTGCGTTAAACTGAATGAATTATCATTAAACTCAATTATTCAACTGAATTCGCCTGAAACGACTATAAACTGAAACGGCCCTTCGAAGTTACGGGACACCCTGTACGTGCGGAGGACAGTAATACAAACGGAAACGAGCCGACGCGGAAGCTAACGACTAGCCCGGCGAGACTGTAAACTATATAAATTGAAGCTTTAAGGAAATAGCGCGACTGCCCCGTGGAAAGATTCAGACGAAACGCCAGGCGTCCGGATGCTTGATCTTCCGAGAAGACTTTACTACCGGATGAAGATTGTCCCGTTGCGATTGCGACACCTTCGCAACCCTATCCCTTATTTCCGCGAGCTTTGATATGGGCGATTTCCATCGAGAATGGACTGACGCACAGCTAACAGAGCTCTCGGCTGTTCAACTTCTCGCTGAATTACTGTCAGAGTAATGAGATTGACATTGACAACGTTGAAATTTATAAAATAAAATAAAAGGTAAAAATAAAAGCCCCACCGTATGATGTCCGCCGCGGTACTAAACAAGTTTCATCGGAAACATTTTTGCGTATAATCAATATTTTTGGAGATATTCGTCTGTAACGCTTTATAATGTTCACCCTGTCCGCAAAGCGAACGGTTCATTGAATGAACAGTTTCTGCACGTTGTTAAAAGATTAACGGTGTAACGAATACAATGAGTCCGCTCGAGTACTTGAACTAACGAGATGATTAGTAGATAAAAAGCGGGGCTTCAAAGGAAATAATTTGGTCACGAAAGGGTTAATTAGGAGCATACGTGCAAGGGTGCGCTGTAGCGTGGTTATCTGTAATAGGTTCAGCGAATCGAAACAGTAGCTGTTAGCAAATGCACATGACGACCATTCTGGTGGCTCCATTTCGGTGGAACGGGATCGAATTAGTTCAACGAAACCGCATCGGTATCGCCATTCCGGGGCACTTAAAATTTCTTGAAATCAAGAAACGTTTCATCGATTTTCTAACCCTAGTCCAATTGCCGAATGAACGATCATGCTTTTAACACTTTTCAATGCGTTTTCGACGATCTAAAACTCGCCCCAAAGCGAATTTTTTTTAATTTTATTGTTTGTTAAATCTAAATATTACCTCCCTGGAGCCGTTTGTCAGTTCCAGAACGGACTCGCGTGGTAAAGTTGTTCTTAAGTCAGTTCCAGAACTGACCCGCATTGAACGTGTTAAAATAATCGAAATCAATCTTTTTAACCGACTTCGAAAAAAGAGGAGGTTACTCAAGTCGATCTGTTTGTGCCTTTTTCGCTTTTTTTTCTATGTATGTTCACCGATTACGTCGAGATAGATGGACCAATCGGAACGAAACCTTTTGCATCTTGTAGAGTATGTTCTCGGGATGGTCCCGTGCAAAAAAAATGTTACGTTTCTTTATTAATTACGATTTTATTTGCGAAAATGTAGGGTGGTGATACCGTCGTGAACTCCTCTGAATGTTAGACATTGGGAACAGTAACGACGCGACGCACAGTGGGGTATTTGGCCCGAAAAAGTGGAAAAAATTCGACTTCTAAATTTTTGCGTATGGCATAAAATTTTTGTTGTTCGTTGTAGTTAAAGGTCTGAAGAATAAGGCTGCAATATTATTTTTTCTATTTGTACACCCGTGAAGTAGTAAACTTCATCGAAAGTCGAGAGATTTTGAGGCGCGCTTGGCGTTCTTGAACAGTCTCTACGACAGCGTCTATTCATTGGCGATTTTCAGGGGTTTGAAGGAAAATTCTGTAAATTCTTGTATTACGAAAGTTATTCAGGTAGGTATACAGAGCACTTTCGCATAGATTTTATTTTGTTATCATCTAAATTAGTATAGTTATTAATATTTGAATATTACCAATCATTCTGTAAGCTTTTTAAAAATGACAAAACTTTATTGACAATTTTGTTATAGTATAAAGCTTTATTGAGTGCTTTTTTTGGTGTCATTACATTCGGTAAAGATTTGTGATTATAAGCCAACAAAGTTTGATTCCGGATTCGTCCGGATTCAAATTTTATAGCTAATTTAGTATTAAGCGTTTAGCAGCGTTTCGCGTACGCCTGCATGTTCGGCTAGGCTTGCTACGGCTGCGTGAGGTTCTACAGCTTCTTCTGCGGAACTGTTTATATTACTGGCACTTATTGTATACATATAAGAGGTTCCAGATAAGCATTCGACTAAGGTTTTTCTTTCTTCTGCATTCAGTTTTCCTTCTGCATTCAGTTGAAGTACTGCTAACAGGGAGATCAGAGCGATTTATCAAATGCGTTTTTTTTTTAGTTTCTTAAGTGTTACATTTTAGTAACACTAAAATATAATAATATAATATTTTTTGTTTTAGTTTTTTTTTTATTTATTTAATATTCTATTATCGCCACGGGTTTTCATGGGTTGTCGATAATCTGAGGAAAAAATGTTTCGAACAAAAGAGGAACAGTATACAGTCGTTTACAAATTTTAATATGTAAAAGTTAAAAATACAATTTTTTTTTCAAAAAATTGAGGTAAATTTGATTTTTTAAATACTAAAATGTTATTTGGATTTCATAATGTTGTAGCTGATCTTAAGACGAATCCAACGATATATAATATTATGACCTTGAGCCTATAAATAATGCTACAATAGTTTTTTCCACTTTTTCGGGTCAAATACCCCACTGTGCGACGTCGTTACCGTTATCGATTGCGGCTTTCGGATATTTATACATTACGATTTGGAATGTGACAGCAGACAGAGATAAAAAAACTTTAGAAAAGAAATTAAACCGACTTGAAAAAAACGCACTAAAAAGTATAAAATAATTTCCATTTAATATATGTGTATACACATGAACTTAAATACAATACAATCTTTTCGGAGGCGGCGCACAAATATAAAACTACGAATTGTTGTTCCGGAAGCATCCAAAGCAACGGCCTACTAATGACAACCTCGCCCAATGCTGTTGCGTGGTGGAAAATGCCCAGTCTCATTATTTAGTTGCCACACCTCATATATGTATAGTCCCTTGTATTTTCCATCCTGGACCCCAACAAGTGTCAACTATTGCCCACCCAGAGCAGAGCAAAATTGCAATGCCGTTTGAGCAGAATTTCCCAATTCCCCAGGAGTCCATCCCCAATTTCTCGATATGGCCGGACATCAAGCTCAAGAAAAACTGTCCCACAGCCCCGATATTCTACCGACAAATATACCAGAGAGTTCTCGCCACCTCGTACAGCTCGCGACTCTTTACGAGCAAGGTCAGAAACGAGCCGCTACCGCCGAAAGGTTCGGCTCGTAAAATTCTAGAAGGAATCGGTTCGGTTGCTCGAGAAAAATGAATCTGCTGGCAACTAAAGTACGGCAGTCCATATTTCAAGCCACGGTGAAGAAAATGGAGACCTTCGAGGCGTGGCTGGGAATGCGATCGAAAAAATCGTGTATTTGAAAGTCGGTGAAAAGTGTCTGTCAAACGACCGGTTCCAGACTTCTTATTTCGCAGTGTTTGAAATTATGAAGATACTTCCGGTGGTAAATACGATTAAATAAGTACATATACTCGTACTAGCTTTTTCCCGCGACTTCGCTCGTACAGAAAACCGTTTAATGCCCTCGGAAATTGATATTGTTTCTCCATAAAACCTTTTAACCCCCCATTCACCCCTATAGAGTTTTAATTTTATGTCATGCCGCCATCTTAGATTTCAAAACCCCTTTTCACCCCCTTAGGGGATCAATTTTTCAAAATGCCGAAATAGGTGTTTGATTAATTATATCAAAGAGCATTAAGACCAAGTTTCAAGCAAATCCGACCACGAACAAAATATTCCTCATACAAACGTTGCCACCCCTTTTCACCCCCTCGGGGGTTGAATTTTTTGAAACGCCGAAATAGATGTTTGATTAATTATATCAAACAGCAGTAAGACCAAGTATGAAGTAAGTCCGACCACGAACAAAATATTTCTCATTTAAAAGTTGCAACTCTTTTTCACCCCCTTAAGGGTTGAATTTTTTGAAACTCCGAAATAGGTGTTTGATTAATTATATCAAAGAGCATTAAGACCAAGTATGAAGTAAATCCGACCACGAACAAAATATTCCTCATACAAACGTTGCCACTCCTTTTCACCCCCTCGGGGGTTGAATTTCGAAATATCCTTTCTTATCCCTTGTATAGATCATAAAGGAAAACTCTGTGCAAAATTTCAGCTTTCTAGGTCCAAGGGTTTAAGCATGGGCGTTGATCGGTGAGTGAGTGAATGAGTCAGGACTGCATTTTTATATATACAGTGGTCGAAATTTCTATAAAGTCATCTTGTTTTTCATAGATATTTTAAAAATATCACCATTTTTGTTGATTTATCGTATCTGGTCTTCTGCCT
>CM052292.1:922769-940512 GCA_028455765.1 Lasioglossum oenotherae | reverse complement strand
AAATATTAATAACAATACTAATTTAGATGATAACAGAATAAAATCTGTGAAGAGTTTGTACGCCTATCTCAACTCAGTACATAGTAATCAAAGCAATCCATTATCACTACTTTTCAAGAGTTCGGATAACCTGACGACGAAATGGTTCGAATAAAAGTTGAACAGTATTGAAACATGTACAAAATTATATATTTAAAATTTCAAAAAAAATTTTTCTTCGCCAAAAAATAACAATTATTTTGATTTTTTAAATGTTAAAGTACAATTTTGATTTCATAATCTTATAGCTGGCGTCAAGACGAATCCAACGACCTACTTATTTGTGACCGTGAGCCCATAAATAACGCTACAATATTTTATTCCCGTTTTTCAGCGAAATACCCCACTGTGCGGTGGTGTAAGGACATCTACGGTCTTTGGGATAAACTGAGAAACTGAGGAGAAACCGGGGGTGTGTCGGTGAGTTTAGGGGTAGGGGGGCATCGGAGGTCGGCTTACGTGATCAGAATTAATCACGGTTATTTATTGGTCGAATAAATTTCTCCGTCGATCGGCGAATCTCGCGCGTCAGCCGCGCGCATTTCGATGCAGCTGCGCCACTAAAAAATGAGGGGACGCAAGATGGCCGAAGAGCTAAGGGGGAAAACATTAATTTCATTCAGCCGGCTAAACGCGAGCAACGACGTCGCGTTCGTTCGTTCGTTTCTCGTGTCGTTAACATTCCATTCAACGCGAATCACGCCACCACGTTGAGACCGTCAAGGCTCATTTCGGATTCAAGACGGCGTGAAAAGAGAGACGTGATGCTCTACACGCGTGGACAGCTGTTAATGGCTTCGGATTCACCCGGACCAATGGCCGCGTTAACTTCTATTTGCTAATGAAAAGCTGTCTGCGAAAAACCGTGGAAGTTTAGTTCTTTCACTTTGCGCTGGCTTGATCTTTGCTTGGGGAGCTTTTTCGTGTACTCTAAATATAATAATAATAATATATGCTCATGATTAGACTGCGGATTTTATGCATTTATGAAAAAAAATGGGTAAGCACAATTTAAAGCAGTGGACATATTAAAAAGATTTAAAGACGTCAGCGTATTGGTTCCAGCTTAATCAGATAATTAAAAGAAGAAAGAAATTTTTATTTCACTCCTATGTCTTGCAATCAATGCAAACATTTTTGATTTTTCATAAATAATCCGCAGTCTACTCATAATTATGAAAGTGGTCTAGGTCGTATATTGGTTGTTTGTTTAATAACGAAATTTTTCAGAAATACCACAGATTAAACTCCGATCCTCTGGACTAAACAATGAACGTATTGGAATCCGGATAATATACCGAAATTACGAAGCATTTAGCGGAGATCAACCTTAAACTCGTACAAATCACCTGTACTAATTGGGGAAGTTGGTGCACGCACTTGTCTGAACGATAATTCTACAGGGAACACCCACTACATTATTCTATGCTGGAACTACTGAAGCGAAAGCAGCTCAGCTTCAATTTTTTTTTATAAAAATCCATAAATTTTCCATTTGATCAGTGATACACCTGCACATCGGAATTCCCAAATTACTTCCATCAGCGTATTAAAAATCAACCTCGTTTGAATCAAACATCGACGGCTCGGTTGCCAACAATTTGTTAACGAATTCCCGGGCGATTCAATTGCGACCAGCGTTAACCAGTAACAATTTCACGTCGGTCGAGATCGATATCGTCGTTTGAATAACATCCGTTCAATGGAGATATTTCGTCGTACAGGGTCGTTCATTAATAGCGACTCGTGGGAATAGCACGCCTTCGAGAAGGGTTTAATGAGACGCCGACTGTTTTTTCAGGTTTACAACGGTTTACAATGGGACCGGGCTGATCTCGGGGTCGTGTCGCTCGTTAGTATAGCGTATTCGTGAAGAATTTACAGCCCCGTTTAATTACTGTCACCGTGTTCTTATTATAACGGTGTCTCGCGGTCCGAATCGGCGGGGTTTCCGTTGAATGAAGACATCGAGTCGCTCTTTCGAGGCGAAACACGCTCGTTCGAAAATTTAAATAGTGATCTAACCTAACGAACCTCCATTTGCGTGCGTGCTGTTTTCTTGGAACACCATAATACACGGCCCGGAGCTAATAATTCCGCCATTTAGCGAATAATTAAACGCGAAACGGTACGAGCTCGTCTCTATTGGCGAATTAAGCCATCCACGGGTGGCTAGCCGTAATTTACATCGGTTATAAATAAAAAGTAACGGCCCCGCGATTTACAGGCACGTTGCAGGAAATGCAACGAATACACTGTAGTAGCTGAGTAAAAAATCTTTTCCTTCGTTAATCATTTTAGTAAGCTGCAAATAATACACCGACATTTCTAGATTTGGCTGCTCTTTACTTTACCGGACTCAAAATTTCTGCCTTTCCCCTATAAATTATAAGATATAAGATATAATCCTGTCGGAACGAAAAAAATATATGTTGATTCAATAAGATGTACTATTGAATAGTGCCAATATCATATGAACTTATTTTAATATTTAATACTATTGAATTTCAATAGCAAAACTCATTTCCGCCAATCATATAAGCCAATAGCTTGACCATCAATGTTTTCAAAAAAATAAGATATGGCCTCGAACCAATTCCAGTATAAATCGATACATTTCTCAAATTTTTTTAACAACATATCTGATTGAAGGAAAAAAGAAATATTACGAATAATAATATATGGTATTGAATCAAATACTATTTTCAATCATTTCATGATAGACAATTCAAATACATCACGATTTGCTTCTAAATTTCATACTATTGAAAAGAATACATTGATATTCATCGAAGTAAAAAATTACAATAACACGCGTGTTATTGAAGTAACTACTTTTTTTTCTAAGTGTACGGGAGTCCCCTACCTATGCCAAACAAGGACTTCTTGTCGAGATAAACAAACCCCACTCGGAAACCTGCAGAGGAACAAACTCCACCCGCGCACCTTCGGAAAAGGCGTTACGTTTTCCGAAGAAGAATATAAATACCAAGACCAGCGAGGTGAGAGTTACTCATTCTAGTAACCAGTCCGAGTCTCTGTCGCGTACTTTTATAATTTATCTGTAGAAACAGTGAATAAATAGTAAAAATCCATACGAACATTTACCTTTCTTTCGGTAACCGTATAAAAGTTACAGATTTGTAGCCAGGGCGGCTACAGATCGAAGTTTCGATCCTGTAGGATCAATGGTTCAGGAGTTATGGTTGCTTAAAGTTGAGCAATCTGCAGTGTTTTTGACAGGTAAGGGCGCCGCCATATTGGTTTGTAGTGACGGTCGCGCGCGGCTTACCGAGTAGAATAATTAATTAGCGGCAAGGACCGGCGGTCGTCACTACAAACCAATATGGCAGCGCTCTTACCTGTCAAAAACACTGCAGCTTGCTCAACTTTAAGCAAGCATAACTCCTAAACCATTGATCCTACAGAATCGAAACTTCGATTTGAATTTACTGGATTACATACCAAATACATCATAATTTCTAGGAGAAAGGCAGAAATTGTGAGTCCGTTAAAGTAAAGTTTATATTTTCCTTATATTCTCTTAATTATTTAAGGGAAATTTGTTTTTCGGTTCCTACACGAGAGTTCTTGGGATTTCGTAATTCCGGGTGGTTTACGTCCATTTTTTAAGTAGCGAAAACTCGCTGCTCCGTTTTCGACGGCGATATTATGCTCATTAGTCGCCATTGCGCGAGTTGAATCCAGTAAATTACAATTTTATAACTTTAATCACTTACTGACCGAGCGAGCGCTGCTCCTGCGACGCTGCAAATGGCGGGCGAGTTTAATGCTCATTCGTGTTCGCAACTGCGGAGTTCGCAGTGGAAACGATTGTCGCAGAATGTCTTCATTGCTTTCTCGACAAAAAATAAAGTTGCTCATTGATCTTGCAAGCAGAAAGTATACCACACCGTAATTCCGTTCTTCTCGATTTTCCACGTGACTTTCGAATCCTTATGTCACTTTCAAGGCTGCCCTGAACTTATCGGCGCGCGGCGAGTTGCAGATACCGACATGAAGAATTCAAGAGCGTAGCGTGGCGCATCGGCTCAATTGTAAATTCTATTAAGCAACATTCTTTGCGGCGACGTCTCGCGATCGTGGTGGCGATCGGCCATCAAAAATTCAGGCTTCGATTCCGTCGAAGATGTCGTTACCCTCCGCGTGTTGTGTTGCCAACGCAAACGGTGTGCCACACCGAATGCGTAGCCGAGCAACGGCTAAATGAAAACACGGCGTAATGAGAGGCGTTATCGATTCGCCGGTAATTTATAATTTACGAAAATGGTCTTGCCGGCCGAGATTTAAGCAGATCCGTTCGAACGAACGAGAACCGGTTCGTAGCCGGGCCGAGATTCGCACGCGATAACGAATTTGCATACATAATTGGATAACGCATAATCATTTTTACGAACAAAACGAAGCAGGAGGCGAGAGCAGTTGCGTTCTCGCCACTTCTTTGCTGCGAGTCAACGAATTTCCGTATGTACGTCGCACAGTGGGCCAGAAACCGATCTTTTCGGACAAAAATATGCCGACAACTCAGTTTTTCATCGATTCAATTGGAATTTTTTTTTTAATGTTCGTGAAGGACTATACTTTTGATTTTGACTTTGAAAAAATTTTTTGAAATGAAAGCTGAAACTTTGCTGAATATGGGATAATTATGGAGATTCTGGCACGAACGTTTTTTAACCTTGAAAGAATTCGTTAAACTTGCACAATTTCAAGAAAATTGTGATTTTTCCAATACCACGCGTAGATAAAACTCTTTTTTAACATGCGACACATCATTTCCCGTAGATTTTTTCACGCTGATTTCAAATCTGGTTTCAAAATACTTCATTATGATTATTTTTCATGTGTTTTATATATGAGAATACAATATTCCTTCAAACTAGTGAAAAAATGATTTCATTAGTTGTGTTCACGAAAATTGATTTCTTGGCGAATCCTGAGGTCGTAGACAAATTTTGAAACCAGATTTGAAATCAGCATGAAAAAATCTACGGGAAATGATGTGTCGCATGTTAAAAGAAACTTTTATCCGCGCGTGGTATTGAAGAAACCATAATTATTTCATATTCTGCAAAGTTTCAGCTTTCATTTTAAAAAAATTCATAGCTCTATCTCATTTCTATCGATAGTTCTTTGATTTTGACACGGATTTCGTCGGTTTGGCTCATAGTGCGTCGTCGCGCTGCATTCGTCACCGTGATTATTCGATAGCGTGTTTCAACGAGTTGCTAATTAACGAATTAGCCGGTCGGCAGTCGCTGGGAAGATCACTTTGTCACAGGCCGCGATATCAGAGCTCACTTAAGTCTCCGGCTTTTAATCTGATTTGAATCCGCGGTCTAATTTGAATAGATGGGCCGCGATTGCATCTACGCGCTTGTCTAAACGCGACGTTCCGATACCACCGCGCCGTATGCTAAATCGTGCAAATCAGGCCTCTGGGATCCGGAATTGAAACGCGAATCGAGGCTCACGAGTCACCGCGATAAATGTGTGCTAATATAAATTCTTTAACAAATTTTCCTGGGACGTACACGCGGAAAGGAGCATAAATTCGAATCGGTGTGGAAAGAATTGCTGTTTCAGCGAGCGAGCTAAAATTTCAGTTGACGCGTCACGGTGGACCGTGCCGCTCGCAAAGCGCGAAGATTCGTCACGGGGCTTTTCTTGTCGGCAGTTAGGCGAGTTCGTGGCTGGTTCGAAAAGCACCGTGTGTTACGGGGCATTGCGAGTTTCGGATTCCATGGAAATTTCACGGGAACGTCTACGGCGAAAGAGGGCGAGAAAGTGGTGATGGGGAGGAGAGGGGAAGAGAGAGAGAGAGAAAGATATTTCTCTTGGGAACCATGGTGTAACGAGCCGAGCTGTAAGAGGAAGCACTTCGGGGTCGATCGTGTTTCTAAGTTTACCCGCCTTCAATTATGTTGCCGCGGTCACACCGCGTTTATCGGATTTGCGAATTCCGCGATGAGATTATACGGGGGTCGATAACTTGCGATTGTACGGTTGCACCATTGACTCCCCCTCGAAACAAGTTGCGTTTACAATGCCGTTAAATGGTAACTTCAGACATTATCGCGTGCTCGTTGGATCCTCGACTGTTTTAGTGTAGCCGTTAACGTTCGCGAAAAACAGAGATAGTCTATTGGCAACGATTAAGATACGAGAAACATTTTATCTCGTGCACAGCGAACTCGCGAAATCGCGGTGACCTAACGTAATTTATTTCGAACGCGACTTTAAACAAACGTGTAATCGTGGAAATGTTCGGATTAATTTCAGCTGTTTCGTTTTCTCGAGCCACGTGGCTGGGAAAATGGTCCGTTGGATATTGTGGGAACGCGAGGGTATTCTTTTTATCGCTTATCGTCTGCTCGCCCCGTATGAAAAGAAGGATTAACGCATTCGCAGCCCGTGAGGTAATATTACCGGGTTTTTCTAGCCCGCGGCTGATTGTTGCTGACGCGATATTGTAGCGAGCATCTTTTTGTAGGCCGGCTGCCCTCGTTTCATGTCCTTTGCGACTCCGACGCCGGAGATCATGTCAAATGTGTGCGCTCCGATCAGAAATGGCGCTGTTCGAGTTAATGTTCATGTAAAAATTGTGCTGCTACGATCGTCTTCTTCAAATTAATTCGCAAACGTCACCGTCCACGCAAGAATACTCGGGCGTATGAGGTATCGGCTCGTGAAAAATGAATTAGTTGAAAGAATTCGGTCTTACGTCTCGGTACGTCGTTTCCCAGGGGTGCTGAGGGGTTGGACGAAGAGCACAGGCATTCCCTTCGACTGGTGCGCCACCGAAGGGAATTTGTAACTTTATAACTCGGGCCGGTTGTCGAGCGGTGCGCGAAAGTATTAAGTACGGTGATATATATCGGTAATACACTTTCCGGCGATGTCTGCCGGGATTTTAGGACCGACGATCGAATCAACGCCGGTCTCAAAGGGAAGGTTGCCGCCCTACTTACAGCCCCTGCTCGTCACTCCCCGTACACCCGCAAGGGGTTGAATCCCGACGGCACGCCGTATGCCCGAAACTCAATATCATCCCGGGAAAGTAAAGTCGCGGCAGTTTGTAAACTCGATTATTCGAGCGCTTGGACATAATCGCGTCAAAATACACGATCCCTGACCTCGGACATGGGAACAGACCTTTATCCGTTTCTTCGATACTGCCCTCGGAACTTCCGCGGCTTGTTACATACCCGCGAAACTGTTTTGCCCGAAACCGCACGCCCGAAAACCTGAACAAAATCCGGAATTCTCTTAATCTTCTATACAGTGGTCGAAATTTCTATAAAGTCACTGTGTTTTGTGCCCGTGCGAAATCAATGCGGGCCGGTTTATGTACTTCTTTAAGGCCTGGTTTACGTTGTATTTTTGTCCAGAAGAATTTAAAAGTTGTTGCACACGTCTTGTTGTTACTGGGAGCTCTAATTCAGCTCGAAATTGTGCTGCATTTTTCCTTTCCTTAGCTGCAGACCTCATTAATATTGAATGTTGTCTCTTTGACTATTTTTTATTACTACCTTTATGATGATTTTTTCCCGTAATTTTCACGTAAATTGATATAATTATTAATCACAGTATTTGACCGATTAGTTTTCTTAGCAATTGCGTGATTAGAGCAGGCCATATCTTTATAAGCATCGATTGATGCGTTTTCTTCACTTGTTAGTACTTTTCCTCTCGGCATTCTCATACACGTGAATCAAATTATAACAAACAGGATTTCTGTGAGTTCTAAAACTAATACTTTTAGAATATTTCCAGTTTTCCGTAATTCTCTGCTCAGAATACAGAGAAACACTAAGTGACTTTATAGAAACTTCGCACTTGTGTTCTGCACCACACAGAAAAAAATTAAGAAAAACGTAAATAGTAAACATAGCGGTGTAGAGTACGCAGTCCCTCTATCCGAGTGTCTACAAGGCAGAAGACCAGATACGATAAATCAACAAAAATGGTGATATTTTTAAAATATCTATGAAAAACAAGATGACTTTATAGAAATTTCGACCACTGTATATATAAAAATGCAGTCCTGACTCATTCACTCACTCACCGATCAACGCCCATGCTTAAACCCTTGGACCTAGAAAGCTGAAATTTTGCACAGAGTTTTCCTTTATGATCTATACAAGGGATAAGAAAGGATATTTCGAAATTCAACCCCCGAGGGGGTGAAAAGGAGTGGCAACGTTTGTATGAGGAATATTTTGTTCGTGGTCGGATTTACTTCATACTTGGTCTTAATGCTCTTTGATATAATTAATCAAACACCTATTTCGGAGTTTCAAAAAATTCAACCCTTAAGGGGGTGAAAAAGAGTTGCAACTTTTAAATGAGAAATATTTTGTTCGTGGTCGGACTTACTTCATACTTGGTCTTACTGCTGTTTGATATAATTAATCAAACATCTATTTCGGCGTTTCAAAAAATTCAACCCCCGAGGGGGTGAAAAGGGGTGGCAACGTTTGTATGAGGAATATTTTGTTCGTGGTCGGATTTGCTTGAAACTTGGTCTTAATGCTCTTTGATATAATTAATCAAACACCTATTTCGGCATTTTGAAAAATTGATCCCCTAAGGGGGTGAAAAGGGGTTTTGAAATCTAAGATGGCGGCATGACATAAAATTAAAACTCTATAGGGGTGAATGGGGGGTTAAAAGGTTTTATGGAGAAACAATATCAATTTCCGAGGGCATTAAACGGTTTTCTGTACGAGCGAAGTCGCGGGAAAAAGCTAGTACGAGTATATGTACTTATTTAATCGTATTTACCACCGGAAGTATCTTCATAATTTCAAACACTGCGAAATAAGAAGTCTGGAACCGGTCGTTTGACAGACACTTTTCACCGACTTTCAAATACACGATTTTTTCGATCGCATTCCCAGCCACGCCTCGAAGGTCTCCATTTTCTTCACCGTGGCTTGAAATATGGACTGCCGTACTTTAGTTGCCAGCAGATTCATTTTTCTCGAGCAACCGAACCGATTCCTTCTAGAATTTTACGAGCCGAACCTTTCGGCGGTAGCGGCTCGTTTCTGACCTTGCTCGTAAAGAGTCGCGAGCTGTACGAGGTGGCGAGAACTCTCTGGTATATTTGTCGGTAGAATATCGGGGCTGTGGGACAGTTTTTCTTGAGCTTGATGTCCGGCCATATCGAGAAATTGGGGATGGACTCCTGGGGAATTGGGAAATTCTGCTCAAACGGCATTGCAATTTTGCTCTGCTCTGGGTGGGCAATAGTTGACACTTGTTGGGGTCCAGGATGGAAAATACAAGGGACTATACATATATGAGGTGTGGCAACTAAATAATGAGACTGGGCATTTTCCACCACGCAACAGCATTGGGCGAGGTTGTCATTAGTAGGCCGTTGCTTTGGATGCTTCCGGAACAACAATTCGTAGTTTTATATTTGTGCGCCGCCTCCGAAAAGATTGTATTGTATTTAAGTTCATGTGTATACACATATATTAAATGGAAATTATTTTATACTTTTTAGTGCGTTTTTTTCAAGTCGGTTTAATTTCTTTTCTAAAGTTTTTTTATCTCTGTCTGCTGTCACATTCCAAATCGTAATGTATAAATATCCGAAAGCCGCAATCGATAACGGTAACGACGTCGCACAGTGGGGTATTTGACCCGAAAAAGTGGAAAAAACTATTGTAGCATTATTTATAGGCTCAAAGTCATAATATTATATATCGTTGGATTCGTCTTAAGATCAGCTACAACATTATGAAATCCAAATAACATTTTAGTATTTAAAAAATCAAATTTACCTCAATTTTTTGAAAAAAAAATTGTATTTTTAACTTTTACATATTAAAATTTGTAAACGACTGTATACTGTTCCTCTTTTGTTCGAAACATTTTTTCCTCAGATTATCGAGAACCCATGAAAACCCGTGGTGATAATAGAATATTAAATAAATAAAAAAAAAACTAAAACAAAAAATATTATATTATTATATTTTAGTGTTACTAAAATGTAACACTTAAGAAACTAAAAAAAAAACGCATTTGATAAATCGCTCTGATCTCCCTGTTAGCAGTACTTCAACTGAATGCAGAAGGAAAACTGAATGCAGAAGAAAGAAAAACCTTAGTCGAATGCTTATCTGGAACCTCTTATATGTATACAATAAGTGCCAGTAATATAAACAGTTCCGCAGAAGAAGCTGTAGAACCTCACGCAGCCGTAGCAAGCCTAGCCGAACATGCAGGCGTACGCGAAACGCTGCTAAACGCTTAATACTAAATTAGCTATAAAATTTGAATCCGGACGAATCCGGAATCAAACTTTGTTGGCTTATAATCACAAATCTTTACCGAATGTAATGACACCAAAAAAAGCACTCAATAAAGCTTTATACTATAACAAAATTGTCAATAAAGTTTTGTCATTTTTAAAAAGCTTACAGAATGATTGGTAATATTCAAATATTAATAACTATACTAATTTAGATGATAACAAAATAAAATCTATGCGAAAGTGCTCTGTATACCTACCTGAATAACTTTCGTAATACAAGAATTTACAGAATTTTCCTTCAAACCCCTGAAAATCGCCAATGAATAGACGCTGTCGTAGAGACTGTTCAAGAACGCCAAGCGCGCCTCAAAATCTCTCGACTTTCGATGAAGTTTACTACTTCACGGGTGTACAAATAGAAAAAATAATATTGCAGCCTTATTCTTCAGACCTTTAACTACAACGAACAACAAAAATTTTATGCCATACGCAAAAATTTAGAAGTCGAATTTTTTCCACTTTTTCGGGCCAAATACCCCACTGTGCGTCGCGTCGTTACTGTTCCCAATGTCTAACATTCAGAGGAGTTCACGACGGTATCACCACCCTACATTTTCGCAAATAAAATCGTAATTAATAAAGAAACGTAACATTTTTTTTGCACGGGACCATCCCGAGAACATACTCTACAAGATGCAAAAGGTTTCGTTCCGATTGGTCCATCTATCTCGACGTAATCGGTGAACATACATAGAAAAAAAAGCGAAAAAGGCACAAACAGATCGACTTGAGTAACCTCCTCTTTTTTCGAAGTCGGTTAAAAAGATTGATTTCGATTATTTTAACACGTTCAATGCGGGTCAGTTCTGGAACTGACTTAAGAACAACTTTACCACGCGAGTCCGTTCTGGAACTGACAAACGGCTCCAGGGAGGTAATATTTAGATTTAACAAACAATAAAATTAAAAAAAATTCGCTTTGGGGCGAGTTTTAGATCGTCGAAAACGCATTGAAAAGTGTTAAAAGCATGATCGTTCATTCGGCAATTGGACTAGGGTTAGAAAATCGATGAAACGTTTCTTGATTTCAAGAAATTTTAAGTGCCCCGGAATGGCGATACCGATGCGGTTTCGTTGAACTAATTCGATCCCGTTCCACCGAAATGGAGCCACCAGAATGGTCGTCATGTGCATTTGCTAACAGCTACTGTTTCGATTCGCTGAACCTATTACAGATAACCACGCTACAGCGCACCCTTGCACGTATGCTCCTAATTAACCCTTTCGTGACCAAATTATTTCCTTTGAAGCCCCGCTTTTTATCTACTAATCATCTCGTTAGTTCAAGTACTCGAGCGGACTCATTGTATTCGTTACACCGTTAATCTTTTAACAACGTGCAGAAACTGTTCATTCAATGAACCGTTCGCTTTGCGGACAGGGTGAACATTATAAAGCGTTACAGACGAATATCTCCAAAAATATTGATTATACGCAAAAATGTTTCCGATGAAACTTGTTTAGTACCGCGGCGGACATCATACGGTGGGGCTTTTATTTTTACCTTTTATTTTATTTTATAAATTTCAACGTTGTCAATGTCAATCTCATTACTCTGACAGTAATTCAGCGAGAAGTTGAACAGCCGAGAGCTCTGTTAGCTGTGCGTCAGTCCATTCTCGATGGAAATCGCCCATATCAAAGCTCGCGGAAATAAGGGATAGGGTTGCGAAGGTGTCGCAATCGCAACGGGACAATCTTCATCCGGTAGTAAAGTCTTCTCGGAAGATCAAGCATCCGGACGCCTGGCGTTTCGTCTGAATCTTTCCACGGGGCAGTCGCGCTATTTCCTTAAAGCTTCAATTTATATAGTTTACAGTCTCGCCGGGCTAGTCGTTAGCTTCCGCGTCGGCTCGTTTCCGTTTGTATTACTGTCCTCCGCACGTACAGGGTGTCCCGTAACTTCGAAGGGCCGTTTCAGTTTATAGTCGTTTCAGGCGAATTCAGTTGAATAATTGAGTTTAATGATAATTCATTCAGTTTAACGCAAAGATGACCATGTCAATTTCACATCCGTGTCTTTCTCTGGAACGAATTAACCGCGTAAGTCGAGGGCTGGCTGTGTTTAATGTTAACCCTTTGCGGTCGGAGCTCATTTAACTCGAAAACTAAACATTTCTTCCGACCGAAAATATTGCCATTTTTTATGAGATTTTAAATTTGGTGGATATGAAATTGATATTACAGTTTATGAAATAATTAAATGTTCAGTAATTGATTATATATACCTACATATCTAATAATGTAAACAATATTTTCAATAATGGTACAGCAACTTTTAATGGCGCCACTCGACCGCTAAGGGTTAAAGAAAGAAATAAGTTCCTAATTGCGCTTCTATGAAATTTAAAATACCCGACATAAGCCGTTCTTCCAGACACCCGTTCGTTAAGAATTTTCATGATTCGACGGCGAGGTTCAGCGGCGTTCACTTTTGCGCGATCATTCGCGGATTTCCACGTGGAAAATCCTCGGCCGAATCGGTTCCCCGAAGCTACGGGACACCCTGTACACATATATACATTTCACCCTCGATTCCTCCCTTTATGTACCCTACATGCTCGCGCGCAGCTATCTCGTTCTGTCTCTGTGCGCGTGCACACACACACACACGCGCGCGTGTGTTCCTTAGCCGGGCACACCATCTACCGTCGGCGTATTCCCAGTCACGGTCCTGATTAGCCTAATAGAAAACACAAACACAGCCTTAATGTATACCGTCGATATATCATCCTTACATCCACCACTCTGGCAATCCGGCAGCAAGCGTTACTGTACCGGCTACACCGTTCTCTGCCACGCGATGCCGTGCCATGCAGGCGCGTTCGAAGCGCCAGCGTCGAGTTTCGCAAAAAGAAACGAACACGAAAGAAACAGCGGCGAGGGGGTGAGCGGGAGAAAAAAAAAATCTACCGAAACTGGGTTAATACAGGATGAGACGTCCGTTCCTACCATTGACACGTATGGAGGCACGTTTTCTACACATAGTCGCCGTCGGTGAAAAAGTATTGACTGCCGCGCGAACCTCTGGAAAAACGGTGTTATTCAATCCCGCACCCCAAAAGGGAGAGAGAAAGAGAAAGAACGGGGTAAAAACACCCGGGAAACGAAGGTGCTTCGCGTGATTGTGCACCGTTTCGAGGGTGGCTGGATTCAACGGTTCCACGGATGCTCTTTCGCCATGATAGAATCACCGGATCATTGATAGTTCAGCGCCAGAAGGGGTAACAAGCTGCGAGAGGTCCAATTTCTGATCGCCTTTGTAATGTGGATTTTTCAAGTTGAAAATACGGCCTGTTTTCACTATTAAAGTGAAACTTCTTTGCTGAGGGGGCTACAATTTTCTAGCGTTACGGAAGTGACGAAAGGGTATAGCCGGATAAGCATGGGCCAGCTGCCCCCGCTCCGATTTTCCTGATTCCTGTCTTAAAACGTCGTTTTATGTCTAGAAAACATTGTGTAAAATTTCAAATCTCTACCCCTACCGATAGGGGTGATATTGAGGTCAATTCCCCCGCACTTCATTGCAATTTGCTCGAAAACGAGAAAAGATATCGACATGGGATAAACGGCAAACAAAAGATATAGATACACTCTATATTTGAGATTTTTTTCAGAATTTTTTGCTAATTATTTATAGTTGAAAATAATTAATTAATTTTTTGGGAATTTTTTTCACTATCTTCTCCTGGGTTGACACCTACCAAAAAATTCGAAAATATTGCTATGATTTTAACCTATTTTTTAAAAAAATTTCAAAAGTGTCCGTTTGGTGGAACAGTGTCAAAAAAAAATAAAGTATGCCGAGTCCCCTTGCGGTGGCTACCCTTCGTGGGTGGGGTGATCTCGCGTCCTTATTCGGGTGGGGCGGTGCACTCGGTGCGCCAGGCTGTTTTGGGTCAGTTTTCCTCAGTTTTGACTTTATATAATCAGGTATTCAGACAAATCCATGTAGGTACATTACTAAATATAATTCAGACATTATCAAAAGAACGGTTTTATTGAAAATGAGCACAAAATAACTCTCGATCTTCTCGTTAAAATTCGATCGTTGGCGCACTCAGTGCACCAGCCCCACCCTCGAAGGGTTAATAGTTTTTTCAGCATTCCTTTACGATAAGAATTTACACTGTGGCAATGAAAATTACGACGTAAATCATAAACATCAGAATCGAAGGAGTACATTGCGTTCGTGTAACTGTACATGGCGACAAAGAATTCGCGAAATTGCGGGAGGGAAAGTTCCGCTCGTTTGTAATAAATAGAACGAAATTTCAACCTTTACGACTTTCGCGACAGTCCGTCGTTAATAACCCCGGCCGAACTGTAATGAGAAATGGATGTGTTTCGGAATATTTTCGGAAAAGTTTCCCCGTTACTCTCCGGAATAGAAAATATCGCGTGCTTACTGTTGCACCGTTGCATCGGCCTTTATCGCTGACCACCGGTCATTTTCGCGAACGTGCTCTCACCGGAAGTGAAACTCTGATTAACCGAGCATCCCTGTTCGGCCGTCGAACGTTCCGTCAAATAAAACTGCGAAGAATGCACAACGCACGATGCTCCGTTTCATTGAATATCGCTGCACCAATTTTTCCCACTAATTAATAGTCCGCGCGGAAATGTTCCGCTCCTTTAAAAGTGCTGCGAATCAATTCTCTGGATGCATCGATTTTTCCGAAGCGGAGTTGTTTATTCAAAGTTGATGGGGTGAAAGAAAATTCTATTATTTTCGACATATTGGAACGCGAAGTTTGTCCACTAATTAATAGTGGTAATTTTTTCCTTCTGGCGCAACATTAAACCTTTGCCGTATTTTAACGAGCCAGACTCGTAACGAAAATATTAATAAGATCTAACAAATGTGAACGTTACGCGTTCCTTTTTACACGAAATAAAATTTAATTTAAAATAAATGTAGCCATACGAAAAATATAAATTTTCGGCAAAAATTACAATGACGCGTGAAATATGTTTTCCAGCGATGCGAAACATGTTGCAAATGATCGCGACTCAAAGAGACATTTAAGTTGTCGATTCGCGGGGAGAGCATGCCTCGCAATTTCTCACTGCATTCGCGTTTAAAGCGAACTTCTGCGGAATAGTGAATACTCGGGCGCATATTTACAGGTTTATTTAATAACGCGTACTAATATCCCGCGCCGCATATTTATTTAGTTCCGGGGGTTTTCGCATTATGCTCGGCGGTTCTTTATTACGACGGTCCGCATAAAAGCATCATTACGTGATTTTTCAGAATGATAAATTGTTTGCCGCCGCTTGAAAGCACACACTCTCCTCTGCAACCCTCCGCCGGTGCCCTCTCCTTTGACCCCCTTCCAAAACGACCCTCTCCACCCCCTCGAAGTGAGTAATATCGGAGATATAAAAATTCATTACGTACTTTCCGCGAATACACAGCCCCCGCATTGTTGCGAAACAATGGGACCGGCCGGCTCGAGACAATGGTCGGATATAAAGGAAAGAAAAGGTGGAAGAACCGCCCCGCGGTAGGTGTGGATATAGTTCAAATATAATAATAATAATCATCATAATAATCCTCGTGGACGGATAATGCTACATCGTAACAATTTACCGCCCTCCGAAGGTATGAAATTATTTCGACGGCGGCGTGCTAAAGAGAATTGGTCACAATGGTCCGGCGAAACCATTGTAACCACCTGCACGCGCGCTCGTATCGTAAATATGAATCCCGAAGGAACTACTATGATAATAGATGGAAGCGTGAATTACGCTGTTTCAAACATTATCGGCGGGAGAGCGCAACCCCTTTGCTGGCCGACGACGATCCAACTTTCTCCGGTCGCTGGGCTTTTTCTCTGGCGGAGAATTGTGGGCGGAAGGACACTCTGATAACCCCTTTGTCCGTCCCTCATTTTCCTGTCTCAATTTGTATCTTGGAAATGACACTGTGCTGTGGTAAAGCGAGGTTCGAACTTCGAAGAATCTCATTTCCAATCTTAATTTACTTCTAAACATTACTAGACTGCAAGAAGTTTCACTTCCTGCCGCGCGTGGTTTTCCACGCATGTTTTTTGTTTTTTTAATCAAAACGCATTGCAACATTTGCATTCTAAAATCGGACATTTCGTATGCAACAACCTAATCGATGAAGATGAGCATCTTTCTTCTGCGTCTTTCTTCAGCATCTTTTTCCGGTGAAATAATTATAATTATAAATAATTATTTCGCATAACCTCTCGACAGATCTAACCAAAGAAGAATAGCAAACGAACCTGGAAGCCGTGTTCGACCGAAATTCCAACTACGACGAGTTAAACGAACAGAAAAGAGGATTAGAGGATTCGGAATAGATTTTGGAAGCTGGCAATAGGGTTATTTCTGTGGCTCCTCAAGTTGTAGCAGACGAGTGAGGTAATTTTGGAAAACGGCGGTGTCCCTTTGACGCGTTTCCCTGGAAGGGTCAACTTGGACGGGTGTCTGGCCGCCACTTCGGGTCGCTTAGGCTAATAACAGAGGGTCGGGACGTCAGCGAAGGAAATGAAACTACCGGAGAGCTGTTCTCGCGGCAGAGCACGCCTGGAGATTTGGCCGGGGCTTGCGGGATTCTTGGACGAGCCAGTTGTTTTTATGCGTCCCGCGAGACTTTAAATGCGGCATTATTATGACACGGTACGGAAGCGCTCGGCCGACCTGCTATATGGCTTTAGTAAGATTTCACCAAGTGCGGGCGGTTCGCTGGTTGCGGAAGTTTAACCGCCGCTGTTTAGAACTTCCATGGAGTGTTGGACGGCTTGTCGCCGTTTGATTTGTGTGTAATGGGTTTATGATTGGTGGGAGACTGGTAAACGTTGCATTACCAGCTCAAGAGGTCTCTGCCGAGATTAGCCTCTGCGGATTATGCGAGTTCAGGCTAAACTTTCACTCAGGGAACCGAAAATTTTCCACTTTTCTGAACGTAATTAATATCTATTAGGACCTTGAATAAGTTCTCGCTGTTTCTTTTCCAAAATAAAAGCTTTATTTAAATTATAAGGAACAAAAAGATTTTATTCAAAGTATTGCCCATCACTAGCGACCACTTTCTCCCATTTTTCTGGCAGTATATGTATTCCGCGTCGGAAAAACGAATTGTCTTTTGAGGCTATCCAAGAATCGATCCATTTTTTAGCTTCTTCGTAAGAATGAAAGCGCTGGTCAGCTAGGCCATGTGCCATCGAACGGAATAGGTGAAAATCAGAAGGGGCTATGTCAGGTGAATACGGCGGGTGAGGTAGAACTTCCCATTGAAGCATTTCCAGGTAGGTTCTCACTGGTTTTGCAACATGAGGCCGAGCGTTGTCATGTAGCAAAATCACTTTGTCGTGTCTC
>CM052292.1:907360-922669 GCA_028455765.1 Lasioglossum oenotherae | reverse complement strand
GTCGAATATGTTTTCCACCAACGTTTCTATCTTTCAGGACGCGGTCCCGTCGATTTCCAATTCGAAACCAAAAGTATCGGTAAAAAATCGTGAATACTAAATCTTGGAATTTTGTATGTATGCAGTTCGACAGTGCCCTAAGGATTCGGAATGGACAGTAAAATAAAGAGTATCGAGTGTTACAGGGGAAAAAGCGGGCTAGACGAGGGCGTGTATCATTCTTGCCGGGGTGGTTTTTTTTCCGCGATCGATAAGAATCGCCGGTATAAAATGATACCGCGATCGATACACCAATCAGGCGTGTTTTTTTTCGGCAGGCTTTTGCATCGGTCCGGTTTCCACCGGGCACGTTCGCAATTTCCAATTGAATGGGCGTCGCGTCGTCGTTCGCCGTTCGCGTCGCCCTATAATTAATCGCATTCATCGGGAGTTTTTATACGGTCGCGACGTGACCCCGTCGGATTCCGCGCGCACAATACACGCGAATGGGCGAAGACCGACGGGCTGTATTATCGCAACAATGAACCCAACGCTCACCCCTTTTATTACAATAGATAATGAGTTTGATATAGGGCCCCGCTTCTTCACCCCCTCTCTAAAAGAGCGAGAGAGAGAGTATCTTCCATCCACGGTTTTTGTAAAATCCCGCCGGATTTTCTGCCGCGAGGGAGCAGAAAGGAAAAGAAACTTATGACCGTTATGAATACCAGCTGCGGGAATATCCTAAAGGTGGCCCGGGGGTGGCTAAGGGTTTGTATCGCGGTTGATGTAACCGCCCTCGCATTCATCAGGATTACAAGAGTTTTTAATGTTCCTTCCCGTCGAAATATCCGCTCCATTCCGAGCAACTGGCTTCTCCATCCCAAAACCACCAACTCAAATCATTGACGAAATTTCGAAATTTATAATTTAATCCAAGAGACTGCCGTTGCTAAAAGAAATTAAACCAATTTCGAAAAAAAAGGACTGAACAGTATGAAATAGTTCCAATTTCATTTATGTGAATGCACACAGATGAATTTTCCAAATGACAGATGTTGCTGATTATGATTTCATTGGAATATGATGGACTTGGAAATCAGGAGATGGGAAGAGAAATTAATATGTGAAAGCATGTAGAAGAATTTACGGATTTTCGTGATTTCATACTTTAATTAGTAGTAATTTCATAATTATTTCGTACTTTTTAATGCATTTTTTCGAAGTCGGTTTAATTTCTTCAGTGTTGGGCAAAATGTAATTACTAGACTGCGGAACTTTATGCAAAATAAAAAATGTTTGCATTGATTGTAAGACACAGGAGTCAAATAAAAATTTAATTCTTCTTCTAATCATCTTATTAAGGTGAAACTAATACACTGGTGGCCTTAAATCTTTTTAATATCTCCACTGTTTTAAATTGTACGTACCCATTTTTGTCACAAATGCATGAAAATCCGCAGTCTAGTAATTACAATTACAATTACAGTTACTTACCAATTACTGTAATTTGAAATTGCAGACATAAAATTACAATTACATGTAATTGTAATTGGTAATTGCAATTACTTGACGAATTATATTTGGTAATTTATAATGGTAGTTGCAATTACTTAACGCCAAAATGGCTCTAACAAAAGTAATTAGATACCTTTTTTTGATTTATTGTTTTACTGTTTTTTACATTTATTGTTTTATTGTTTTATTAATTATTTCAACTGCTGTGGTTATTAAGCGAAAAGTAATTAGATACCTACTCGATGGAAATGTCTAAAAAGAACAAACAAAACGCATACGTTAGGAAATATTTATTATTCATTAAATATTTATTTGTAGCTAATTATTTGATATTTCAAAAGAATGATTCCATCACTTTTCAAAATGACCCTCATTTAAAAGTTGGCGTCGGATAATATATAACATATGCTTTTTGTTTGTTTTTTTTTTAGACATTTCCATTGAGTAGGTATCTAATTACTTCTTTTTAGTGCCATTTTGGCGTTAAGTAATTGCAACTACCAATTAGAATTACTTGAAATTGCAGAAATAAAAGTACAATTACATGTAATTGCAATTACTTTGGCTCAATCAATAATTGTGAAAGAAGTGATTGCAATCACTTAACACGATTACAGTAATTGTAATTGAGTCTAACAATTATTTCAGTGTAATTGTTCGTTTAAATCACTAATTTTTATCTTTTGGACCGCTTAACCGTTTTCTTATTGTAATTATAGTCCACTTTTGCACATGCAATTGAAGGTGTAATTAAATACTCGTGTAATTAATTACTGCCCAACTCTGAATTTCTTTTTATAAAATTTTTTTATTTCACACTTTCTCGTGGAACGAGCAAAATTTTTAGAACACCGTAGTATGGTTTTTCGGTCTTATTGGTTATTCGCAATAAAAACCGCAAAGAATGAAGAAATGCAAAATTTGTTTTCATGGCACCAATCGGGAGACACCCTACAAACTGCAGAAGGTTTCGTCCTGATTGGTCCATCCATCTCGGAGTAATCGGTGAACATACATGAACTAATTCATTTTTCGCAAATAAAATCGACTAACGAATAAAAAAGTGCAGCATGTACGAGACCACCCCTGGACACACTCTACAACAGGCATGCACAGGTGGACGATTTGGGAGCAGGAGCACTCCTGCTCATGAGCAGGGTCGGAGCAGTGACCTTGCTCGGACGTATGGAAGGGGAACCCACCAATTGTACGCGTGACTTGTAAACGGAGCACGAGTGAAGACGAGTGGGAGGGGCGTGGGCAAGTGGAGAGCGCGCCGGAGTGGTCAGACTAGAATAACGTAGACGCCGCCCCCACTCTCACACGCTTTCGTGGGCCCAAAGCGCTATTTGAATATTTTGAGAGGGTTCCCCTTCCATATGTCCGAGCTAGGTCACTGCTCTGAGAGGACACGGGAGCAGCTTGGGAGCACGGGAGCTGCTCTGAGAGCAAAGAGCTGTGCATGCCTGCTCTACAAAATGCAGACGGTTCCGTCCTGATTGGTCCATCCATCTCGGCGTAATCGGTGAATATCCATCCATAGACGAAAAAGGCACATATACAGATCGAATTGAGTAACCTCCTCTTCTCCGAAGTCGGTTAAAAATGTATTATCAAACATTTTTACCGAATCATCGAGAATTCGGGAGCTTGATGGTTCCGGATGTCTATGGGTAAACGAATGCGCAAAGTTTCATCATAATGCTGATGGACGCTTGGCCGGTGTTCCTTGTAGGTCAGACGCGAACCGGAAGAAAGATGATACTCCTCGCCGCCAATGATTCGAAACGACATAATAAATCAGCGCCACGCTCCGGTGCCTCTTGAAAAGCTGTACTCGCAGGAACACTGGTTACTCAGAGTCAAACGAGTCTCTTCGCGAGATAGCTGCTGCTACGTTCGTGTTGGCTGCCGGGGAAGTATTGGCAGCTTCGAAGTTTTGACAGTAAATCAATTCGCTCTATTGTTCCGTTTAATCAATGTATGATGTCCGCTTCTTCTGCTCGGGAACTTGATTCACCTTACATTGGCTGTTCAAAATGTAATCCGGTGCTAATGGCTCGCTTTATCATAGAAAACGGAAAGCTTCGATCGTGCCTAACTTTAGCAATAGACAAACATTCCGGCGCGGTGGCACCAGCAGCGTTCACCTTGCTAAAATTCGCAATTGGCTGGTACAACCGCGGATCGCTAATTATTCCGTCTGCCTGTTACAAATAGACCGTGGTACAATGCCTACACGTTCGATTGTCAAAGACTAATTATTTGGCAGCACGGATCTTGAACAGCGCAAACGATTCCCGGAGCGAGACTGCGAATCAGGATGAATCCTGGTAGCATTAAGGGCCCTAAACAGTGGCAACAGCTGCGTTTAATGAGCACGGCAGCCTTCCAGGCATATTCAATAATTTATCTACCATGAAATGAAGTCCTGGCGGGACCGATCGGGGGCCGGGCCGATTAATATTCACCGACGTGTAAATAACGTGACAGATGGACACCTTAATTTCGGGGGTCGGACGCCGTCAAACTGCCTGGCGAGAAAAAAAAAAGAAGTTTTTCGTCTTGAACTTTCGAATGTATGAAATATTCATTACCGTCGCGGAATCTGAGGAACCGCCTCGACTTTTCATCCTCGATACGCGTCTCGTCCCGTGAACCGTAATTTTCGTTCTGCCGTGAATTATATCCACGTCCCTAATGAGCCGCGCATAATGGAATAACCAATCCGCCCTTGATATTTTTTCATCCCTCCCCCTCTCTCTCTCTCTATCTCTTTCTCTTCGTTTCGCTGCTTCTTCTTTCTCTGTCTCGCTGTATCCGCTACTTTCTCAATCCTCACCCCACCCCGACGCTGAACCGCTCGACACAACTAATGAACATCCTTCTGTTTACTTTTTTATCGGGAACGATGAGCATTATACTTTGTCCGGCGCTCGGGAAACATTCTTGAAATTACACGTTGCACCGGACGGGCCGAAGATCCCGCTGCAGTGATGTATTGCGACTTCACTTTTTGCGTTTTGTGTTTCTTCCGCTGCTGTTGGCCGGCAGAGACTGTAAGTCTAATATTCTCGACAGCGAGGTCGCCATTAGGCTTGGTCACGGTTCAGTCTCCATTCCGAACGGAAAGTGTCCGACTGATTTAAACAGTTTCTTTTCCGCTGATGTATAGGCGGAGCTTGAGATTGAATTTTAAGAGGGCTACAACTTCATTTGTTCAACATGTTAAGCTGGTCAGAAGATTTCGTATGTGTTAATTAGTCAGCGGATCTTCATGTATGCAAAATATATACAAAATGAAAATTTCGCACCCGATTTACAACAAACTGGAGCGAAGTAGAAAATTTTCTAGTGGTATTACTGTTTTAAGATTGAAAAAATAATTATTTAAATGAAAATAAATTTTTTAAAAACATCACGTTTTTAAAATAGACTAAAAAGTATAAAATAATTTTTCCTAGCCCCCTACAGACTCCTAACCACGTACAGATAATCCTGAAAATTTGTGATTGTGAATTTTTAACAGCTACGCAAATACTTGTAAGATTTAAAACGAAAAACGTGGGGCGCATGCAATAGATAATTGATGCATGAATAGTTGACCCAAATTACTAAAAATTTTATTGCTTCGCAAATGATTTGAACTGTTGTGTGAGATTTCTCAACGGCTGCTACTCTCTACACTCCTTACTATTATCTTGCGCCCCTCGTTTTTCGTTTTAAATCTTACAAGTGTTTGCGTAGCTGTTAAAAATTCACAATCACAAATTTTCAGGATTATCTGTACGTGTTAGGAGTCTGTAGGGGGCTAGAAAAAATTATTTTATACTTTTTAGTCCATTTTAAAAACGTGGTCTAGCTCATCGGGAAGTTAGTTTAAAATCAATTGCAAAATTTACCACCGAACAGACAGACAAACAAACAAACAAGAAAGCGAGCTAATAAAAACGTGGTAAAATCTTTTTGGTTTCGTTCGGCTAAAAGCGTGACGATTGGGTGTCACACAAATGTATAATGGAAGTTGTATCTTGGGGTAGTGGGGTGGGGGCAGTTCGTAGGTGCTCGTTCCAGAGTTGGGCAAAAATTTAATCAACGATTGACGATTTAATCAATCGATCGAATCAATCGCCGATTTTTCGACGATTTCTTCATTTAATCAACGATTGACGATTAACTTCATCAATCGATTGAATCAATCGTCGATTTTTCGACGATTTCTTTTTTTCAATCATGATTAAAATTTTAATCGATTAATGCCCAACTCTGGCTCGTTCGGCGAAGAGCGTGACGGCGAGTATTACAGAGCGGTGTTTAACGGATGAATATTGATAAATAGCGTTTATTATTTTTGCGTACCGTAATTCGACGATATCCGAACGTATCATCCCTGATTGTTTTAATTAATAAATAATTAAATAATAAACAAACGTGTGATTTTAATTGCAAATAATAACTAAACTTTCTATTTAAATACAATTTTATTTCTTCTTTGCAAATAAAAGATTATTTATTATTTAGATTGAGGTGGAAATTAAATAAATAGCTTTTTGTCCTTTCTCATTTCCTATTTAAATAATACATAATTAAATAATAAATAAACGTGTGATTTTAATTGCAAATAATAACTGAACTTTCTATTTAAATACAATTTTATTTCTTCTTTGCAAATAAAAGATTATTTATTATTTGGATTGAGGTGGAAATCAAATAAATAGCTTTTGGTCTTCTCTCATTTATTGTTTAAATAATACATAATTAAATAATAAATAAACGTGTGATTTTAATTGCAAATAATAACTAAACTTTCTATTTAAATACAATTTTATTTCTTCTTTGCAAATAAAAGATTATTTATTATTTAGATTGAGGTGGAAATCAAATAAATAGCTTTTGGTCTTCTCTCATTTCTTGTTTAAATAATACATAATTAAATATTAAATAAACGTGTGATTTTAATTGCAAATAATACTGAACTTTCTATTTAAATACAATTTTATTTCTTATTTGCAAATAAAAGATTATTTATTATTTAGATTGAGGTGGAAATCGAATAAATAGCTTTTTGTCCTTTCTCATTTCCTGTTTAAATAATACATAATTAAATAATAAATAAACGTGTGATTTTAATTGCAAATAATAACTAAACTTTCTATATAAATACAATTTTATTTCTTATTTGCAAATAAAAGATTATTTATTATTTGGATTACAGTGGAAATCAAATAAATAGCTTTTGGTCTTCTCTCATTTCCTGTTTAAATAATACATAATTAAATAATAAATAAACGTGTGATTTTAATTGCAAATAATAACAGAACTTTCTATTTAAATACAATTTTATTTCTTATTTGCAAATAAAAGATTATTTATTATTTAGATTGAGGTGGAAATCAAATAAATAGCTTTTTGTCCTTTCTTATTTCCTGTTTAAATAATACATAATTAAATAATAAATAAACGTGTGATTTTAATTGCAAATAATAACTAAACTTTCTATTTAAATACAATTTTATTTCTTCTTTGCAAATAAAAGATTATTTATTATTTAGATTGTGGTGGAAATCGAATAAATAGTTTTTGGTCTTCTCTTATTTATTGTATTTTGTATACACAATGCACAATACACAAAAAAAACAATTTAATTTATTATTTGTCAATAGAAATAACTTTATTATTTTACATAATAATAATTCATTTAGACTTGCTCAAATATTATAATAAATAATTATTTGCGTTCCGTAATTCGACGATATCGTGTGACGTTGCTGTTTTAATTAGACCTACTCATTTATACGATGAATGAATAAAATCCACTGTCTAGTGTTAATGAATGAAGAAACAATACGCGCATAGTACGAGCGAGGGTCACCGCAGACCCGGCCATCGTCGGACAAAGGGTTAATCTCGATTTGGACCCAGCCAGCTCCAGCCAAGTTCAATTTCTTGGTTCTATAATTTAATTAGTGCCCGAAATCGGATCTCCTCGTTTCTTCCAACAAGTTCAACAGGGTAAACAGAACCCCCGTCAGCCCCGTTCCCCGTCTCTAAACGTGGGGTGCCGGAGCAATCTTGTCCCGAAGACACCGCAACCCAACAAAGCGGAACTGTCGCGCAATTAAGTGCGGCCCCATGGCGTCCTACGTGCTTCTCAGAACCATTTGTCCGCTTAATAATAAAGTACCAGACCTGGCACTGTCTTAGCTTGGCTAAGAACCGTTTAAATGGGTAATCGCAATCGGTATTGAATCTCGCGAAACAGCCAACACAGGTAAGCAACTATGACAAATAAAAATAACTAGCTAGAAAAAAGTCATGTTCGGAAACAGATATACAGGTTGAGTCACCTAACGTTATCACCTGAAATATATTTGTTGTTTTCAAAGATACATTAAATGCCTTGAGGACAAAGTTGAATGGTAAAATGGGGCTCACACGATACCAAACAATTTTTTTAATTAATTTGTTTTAAAGATATCAAGGTCACCTTCATTCTTTAAACGGAACCACCCTTTTTTAAACGGGTTCCCTGGAAATCGCCGACATTTCATTTTTGTTTTTCAATATTTAACTGTGTTCCACCAATCCGACCATCTTGAAACTGTTTTATATGTTAGATAAGCAACAGAACATTGTTCTTGAATTTTTTGGAAGTGGTCACTCGAAGGGTTGCTTGCAATTCCCATCCCAAAAAAATTAAATGATTTTTTTCTACCCTTAACAATTTGATCACAATGGTGAAGAAAATGTATGATATGAAGGAGGTAAGTTCGAGTATTTTCTTTTTTTTTTTAACCTGAATATCTTAATTAACAACCGAGAAAAACAATGATACAGTTAAGGGTATTATCTACATCCTTATACGAAGGGTTAGCGACTTAAAATTTTAAGGGGGTTATCTTTCAACCTAAAACCATTGTTTTCCACACAATATCAATAAAAATGGTGGGTAGGGCCGCTGGACCAATCTTAGTCCGCTAGACCCCGACACGGTTTTCAGCAACAATATTTCACCGATTCCAGATTTGACCGACAACGAGTTTGATCCACAAAAACTTAAGACGACCATAGTATGTATTATCATACTGTGTCTCAAGTCGTTGTGGATGATATTCGTTGTCTGTCATAATCGTTGTCGGTTAAAGGCGTTGTCGGCCAAAGCTATTGTCAGTCAAATCTGGAGTCGGTGAAACCCGTGTCGGAGAAATTTGTGTCGGTGATTTCCATGGGACCCTTTTTAAACATCTACAATGGTAGTCCCTTTCATTACGAATTCAGTGACTATAATTAGTCAAGGTCATTCAAGGTCACGGACAGAAAAAACGTGTAAAACTATAATACGGAAGCAGAATGCGCTCATCACCAGTGAGACTTGTAATAAACATGCTAAGGTTTTTCAATGCTATGGAATGTTTTCAAACATTCAGAGGGCCAAAAAGTGGAAACCTAATACATACTACGTGCGGGCCGCAACGAACGAAATATTAAATATTTTGTTGTGCTGCCAGCTCTAATTCCTTCTCAACAGATATTATTGCTATAAGATCCAGGTACGGCTCCAAAATGTCGGCGGATTTTCGGTTTGGTGGCTTTCAATTTAAGTTCGCTTGTAGTTGATCCGCCACGTCTTTGCGTAACTGTCATTGTCGCTGTCAAAAAAATTACATAATAACAAACATCTTTTTGGTGGGTTACCCTGGGTTGGTCGACAACTCATTTCACCGACGCTGTTTCCATTGACGATTGGACCGACAGTCACTTTCGTCGACACTATGTTTTCATCTACATTGTCAAATCGTCGACAAATGTCTTCATCGACACAGTTTGGCCGATACTAACACGGTCAAATCGTCAATGAAAACAGTGTCGGTGAAACATGTGTTGTCGACCAACCCAGGGTAACCCCTTTTTGGCGTCGTATGAGCCCCATTTTACCATTCAACTTTGTTCTCAAGATATTTAATGTATCTTTGAGAACAACGAAGATATTTGAGGTGATAACGTTAGGTGACTCACCCTGTATGCGACGGGCCAGACTCGTAAAGAAGTTTTCACTTGAAAATTGTCATAATTGTTCGCATTCATAGAATCCGGTGGCCGCGGCCGCGATGATCAAACGGCATCAGAGACGTCGATCCCAGAGAAACATCCTAATCCCCGAGCGGGCCATCGCGTGTGACGCGATAATGCGTCGCGGAGAGCCGTGGTCCGCAGCCATGAAATCGTCGGTCATTTAACGGGGTATCGTTATTGGCCAGCCCCGGGATTATAATGAGGTAGCATATCGAGATTAAACGTATTACCTTGCCGTGTAACTGTGTAATGCCTGAGGGGTGGGCCGCGAGAGGGGTTGGCGTGTCCGCGTTGCGTTGGGGACGAGAAGGGAGAAGAACAGTAGCCGAAACACAAGCTGACAAACAACGGGAACAGGACCGAGCAACACGGTTCGGCAATCCGGTGGCGATAGAGTGTGTATAGGAGGGAGGGACAGAACCGACGGACTTCCAACGGATTAATATAACGAACAATTTACCGTGAATTCGAGCCAGGTATGTAGAACAGGGTGACACGCGTGTACTATGCTAGCGCGACGATAACGCCGCCACGGGGCTCGTTATCGCGACTTCAATGGTGACTTGGCCAAATAGACGGATATTCGCAGGAGGCTACCTACATTCGTCCCCGCAACCTTTGTTTACGGACGTCCGATGTCAACACTACCGTTTGCGCTCCCGAAGATTTTTTCGAGTTGCCTTGTATGTATTAGGACCTTGAATAAGTTCTCGCTGTTTCTTCAAAGATGGTAGTAGCAGTACCCCGTTCGTGGAATTTCGAATGGTAACACACATGCAAGGCAGTAGTGTATCTAACCTCAAATTTCAGTATATGGTAGTTCACTTTAGTGTAAGCAAAGTAATTTTTTCTTAGTTCTGAAAATGTCTACTTTTGTGCCGAATAAAGTGTATTTGCGGGGAATTTTATTGCACTACTTTATTCAAAAGAAATCTGCAGCTGAAGCACATAGAATTCTTGTTGAGACTTATGGTGACGATGCTTTGTCGGATATGACAGGCAGAGACTGGTTTCGACGCTTCAAAAATAATGAATTTGAACTTGAGGATAAAGAACGTTCTGGCGCACCGAACAAATTTGAAGACGAAAAGTTGGAGGAATTACTCGAATATACTATACTATATATGTTATACTTTGAATGAAATGTTTTTGTTCCTTATAATTTAAATAAATCTTTTATTTTGTTAAAAAAACAGCGAGAACTTATTCAAGGTCCTAATACTTTTCTCGTTGCCTGTGCAGTCATCGATGTGTGCTACGAGAGTGGTCAGATATACAGTCAGCGGCAATAATAAGTGGACACCCTGAAAAATCGCATAACTTTTTAGAAATTGGTACAAAGGACTTGAATTTTTTTAACACTTTACCTACTACGGTATATTAATAGGATTTTCGGTAATTGTGCATGAAAGGTCCCACCTCACCGATTTTGATAAAATTTAAATATGTTGTCAGGGTGAAGATTCTGAACAACTTTTTCCTATACATGTAACCGTCGCTCAGCCTTGGTTTTTGAGATATTTGCGAAAAACTATCGCCAATAATCTATTGAATTTTCTGTATTCATGCACGCTCTACGGCAACGTAAGCCTGTCCCGGCCCACCATTTGTTTACATTTTGCTTGTAAACACGCTGCGAACATGAGAGAAAAAACAGGGTCTCACTCTGACCATACATATATAGGGTGAACTTTCAGTTTTGAAAGATTACTCCTACATTTTCGTATGCGTGGTCGGGCTGGCCCTTTCCGCCCCCCCACCACCTAACCCTAACTAATTCTGATCGCATAATCTTTTCATTCTATATAGCCGTCGTACAGAATTTGAACTAGTAATGGGCCGGCCCGTTTCTTCCGGAATGTGTTCCTTTAATGTCGCTAAATAAATATTGGGTTGTCCCAAAAGTTGGTTTTCGGTACATGCACATAATGCAAATTCATATTAAAGAAGTACTAAAATATTAACATAAAGATTATCGTATTGTTTGTATTTATTTAGCGACATTAAAGGAACACATTCCGGAAGAAACTTTTGGGACAACCTAATATTAAATGGCTTTATTGAGGGTGACTTGTTCAAAATGAAAATTGCTGTTGCTATTGAACGTTCCAGTAAAAAGTGTTTAGGTATGTACCATAGATTTTTCAAAATTATGCCATAATCACCGGTCGGTAACGTGTTAAGATGTTAGACCGGCTAGTTGGCTAGAGAATAGGTAAACAAAAATTTATTACTATTGCAATTGGTAGGAATTATAAAAAATTTTAAAAAATGATATTTTCTCTACTTTTTTATGTGGGCCTGTAACGATAATTTAAAAAATGCGTTTTATAGATTTCGGTAAGTTATACGCATACTGAAAATTTCATCGAAATCGGTCAACATTGCAATGCGCTACAAACGTTTAAAGATGAGAGCTTAAGGGTGAAATGCTCTGGCAAGGCTGAAAATCTGCGACTTTCACCCTTAAGCTCTCATCTTTTAACGTATGTAGCTGATTGCAATGTTGACCGATTTCGATGAAATTTTCAGTATGCATATAACTTACCGAAATCTATAAAACGCACTTTTTTAAATTATCGTTACAGGCCCAGACAAAAATGTTGACAAAACATCTTTTTAAAAAATTTTGTATAATTCTCCTACCAATTGCAATCGTAATCAATTTTTGTTTACTTATTCTCTAGCGAACTAGCCGGTCTAATATCTTTAAAAAATTCAAGTCCTTTGGACAATCTCTAAAAAGTTATGCGATTGTTAAGGGTGTCCACTTATTATTGCCGCTGACCGTACAGGCTGTAACAAAATTTAGTGTCACGGTTTTGGCAGATGGTTGTACACCTTCGGATCGGTGGAGATTTGTTAAAAGAAATTGCCGCAAAATTGACTTTGACCTTGAGATTCAAGGTCAAACTTTTTTATGCTTGTATCGCATTCTAATTATTTTTGCGTTTTATTTGAATCTCCAAATAACAAATAACCACTAAAAATTGCTGTGTCATTATTGAAAATATTGATTACGTTATTACATATATTCATATCTATTCAATTACTAAACATGTAGGTATTGTATGGGGTATTGTATCAATTTCATATCCACCAAAGTTAAAATATCGTAGAGAATATAAATATTTTAGGTCGGAAGAAATGTTTAATTTTCGAGTTAAAGTAGCTCCAAGTGCAAAGGGTTAAATTTTTATTTCAATAATTATTTATTCAAATAAATTTATTATTGGCCAACACTGGCCGTGGAGGATAAAAGTTGCGAAGCACTGCGGATACACCACGATATTTTCATAATTTTCATGAGAGACCGGGTCAAATAACAAAATGGTATTATCCCGAACGTCAGAGTTACAAAGCGGGTCCATTAACAACGAAGCTCGTTCGACTGACGATCTTCGATCAATTTCTTCGGTCTCGTTTTGGAGAATTTTCACGTTGCCCGGGATGGGGCCTCGGGGGCTGGGGTCTCATCGTTGTCTGAGCAGAACGGAAGCCCGTATATGCATATGAACTATTCTTATCTCGATCTGAACAGGACGTTCATTGGACGGGAACTCATTTTCCCGATAAAGGCAGCGGCCACGGACAAGACGCCCGCCCCGTTCATTTAATGTATCCATAAATAACCCGATGACTGATCCGTCCGCGATAACTCCGAACGCGACGCGACCGCGATGCGATCGCCTCCAGCTTTTAATTTCATCCGAGTCCAGCCGGCGAGCACGGATCGTTATTTATTTCGCGGGGGGGTGGATGATGCCGGGGGCTTGGTCTACGGTAAATTATGTTGAAAAGCGGCACGCGATACGCCATACCGCCGCGCGGATACGTTTTAATCTACAGAGTAAACTGTAAAATGTGGCCGCAACTTTCGAAATAATTTCAACACCTCCTCCGACGCTCCAATGAAACTTCCCCAGGCTGGTAGATTGCGAACGGTGGATTCATCCCTCCTTATACTCGCTTGGAATTGCTTGTTATTGCTCGCTGCATCGGTAAAGGCCCGTGAGGGGAACGGGCCCGAGGCGTGTAAAAATGGAAAATTTGGTTGTTAATGGTAGACGGAAATGGGTTAGGTAAACACAATTTTAGAGACGTTACAGGAGACATTGTAAATCTGAAGCTTATTATTATTATTTAACCGATTCATTCTAACAAAAATGCCCCCGACAAATGAAACTGAAAGGAAGCGTCTGAAATGGCCGGGAACAACAGCTCGAAACAAACGGAACGAAGTCAGAAACAGTGAAGTGGCAAACATTCGTTGCGCCTGTTCGAACGGTGTGTTAAATAAGAATAGGCAGGGTTGAGGTACCTATGCACGCAGGCGAACTCAAATTGTGCGGAAACGGGCCCGTATAATATCCTGGGGCGTTTCACGCATTCCCGGAGACAATTCTTTAATGGGGCTCTTCGATTTATTCGGGCAGTTTGACAGTTTCCATTTAAATCACGTTCGAATGGACGTACCTCTAATTACCTGACAGCGGCAGTAAAATTAGGTACACGTGGCCGACGTGTGTGCGTTTGCGTTGCACCAAACGGTGAACGAACGAACGGACCATCCGGCCGGCATCGTTCTGCCAGTGACAACGGAGAGCCGGTGAAAAAATGCGACCGAAAACAACGGAACCAGCGAGAAGAATAAAAGGGACGGGCGAATAGGGTTGAATATTTCGGGGAAGGTACACCTATGCTCGAACGACCGGTTTCAGATTTTTCATTTTACCGAAATCATAAGGTCGTGCGCGGTGAAACGTTATTCGGGTAAACTCGGGGGCCGAGAGTTAAATATAAAAGAACGACGTTAAGTGGAGGGCCTAATTCAATCAGCCGTGTATGGTCACGTTCGCAGGGACCCTCGTGAATATTCTAATCTATTAGCTCGGAGAGAAAGTTCTTACGGTTTTTGTTATTTTGACTTTTATAATAATAATTTAATAATAATAATAATTTGCTTTATTTCAGCCTTACAGCTAAGAGGTGTGACTTGGTTTACATTAACCTATCTGTACAAAACTATCTTATTTCACACATTCGGTCCATACCTTCTCTCATTCATTTCTATGTCTCACACATTCCTACCCTGTCCTACTCTTTTATTATCCTAATTATCACTAACCCACTTAATTCCTTACTTATTGCTTCCCTCACTTTTGCATTTTTTGTTTGGTATTCTCTTTGGCTTATTTATACTCTCTTCTTTCTTTTTTTCCTCAACTTCTCTAACCACTCTTCAACCTTTCTATCTTTTTTCCCGCTCACTACATCCTCGAGCTTGATCATTTCTCCCATTATCCTGCAATCCCATGTCAAATACTCTAGGTTTCCGTACTTGTCCCCACATAGGTCGCATCTTCTTGCCTCTTCCTCCAGGCAGTATCTATTTTGATTTTAGGTAAGACTTTAGAAACCCCCCCCCTTCCTTTCGACATGTGACATACGTCATTCTATTCGTTTTGACATACCGGACAAAAAATGTATGTGTCATTTTTGGCTGAAATGAATAGTTTTCGAGATATTCGCAAAAAACTATAGCTAATACAGTATTGAATTTTTCGTATTCCTGCACGCTCCGCGGCAACGTAAGCCTGTCCCGACGCGGCGTTTGTTTATTTTTTGAGAGGAAACAGAGTCTCACTCTGGTCATACATATACACAGTGAGACCCTGTTTTCTCTCTCATCTCCGCAGCGTGTTTTGAAGCAAAAAGTAAACAAACGCCGCGCTGGGC
>CM052292.1:819575-898722 GCA_028455765.1 Lasioglossum oenotherae | reverse complement strand
TATTTTCCATTACATTCAAACATTTAAGAATTTAATACTCCGTGAAAATTGTATGTAATTATATTATATATAAATTATTGTGTTTTTCTTGCAGACGCAATTCAATTAAATCTTGAAAATGGTCAAAACCAATGACCGAAACGTCGATTAGTTGAAAATTAGCAAAACTGCTTAGTTAAAATTTTGTTATTGTATTTAATGATCGAACCGTAGCGCCGATAACATTCAACAATTGTTATCTAATTGAGATAACTGTCTATCTGTCTGTTCGCAGGAAACAAAAATAATGAAGACACATGACAAGAAATTCGCTGCAATAATTATATTTTAATTATTTTTTTAATACTTGTAAGTAGGATATATACACGGGTTCTAATTCACTTCCCAAATCAGGCGGTTCTGAGGAACTTTCCAATTCACGGGAGTGCGGTACCGCCGAGCGGTATTGCACAAGCATATTTTACGTTATATTGTTTATGAAATTATTGCGTCATATTTTTCGGGGAATTATTACGTCATATTTTGGGGGGGGGGATACAGCGATCCCTCTGAAATATCCACGTGTCTTTCTTATCTATGTAAGAGAACCCCTACAACCAGCCAAAAATTTTTATCGGCATCGAGTTGCCAAACTTGAGGACCAATGGTTTTCTCACGGCTGGACCCGTCGGTTTCTCACGAGCGGAGGTTTCGAGAAACGTCTAATCTCGCGAGTTCGATGACTGTCTTGTTTAATTTCGTAAATTCCGTAAAAAATTTAGTTATTATTTGCAATTAAAATCACACGTTTATTTATTATTTAATTATTTATTATTTAAAACAAAATTTGCCCAACACTGCTTACATTCTAGCATTTTTTTGAAAATTTTCAGGAGCCATAAATGCATAAAGATCCGCAGTCTAGTGATAAAAATTTCTTAATCCCGAGAAATGTCGTAGAAGAGAAAAGAAAATTGATATGTTTTGTATGGCTATCACGGAAATGGTTGAAGTATTTATTATAACGCGATTCAGCAAAGTTTTCAAGACAAATGCCGTTGACCACACAGAGGAGTTAAGTAATTTTTGCAAGATTAAACGCAAAAGACGTGTCCGCGAAAGTATGTTTTCTCACGTAACAAAGCGGAACAAAAGAAAGTCATTAAAGTTAAAGGGAACAATCGTAGAGGAATGGGAAAGGAAACATTAAGTTCAGGTTTCCGTCGTTTTCTCATTAAAAGCGCGCGGGAACACATTAACGTCGTTCAAGGAGCTAAAGTTCGCGACAACAGAACGACCATTCGTGGGGCCGCGGGCTGTCGTGGACACGTTGCGTCGACTGTCAGAAGTATTCGCCAACCATAACTTTCCGCATAGCGCGACGTCCGGCAGCCAACGGTGTTGCTTGTCCGACTTTCGTTCGTTTTCGATTATTAACGGAGCCGCTAATGATAATTGATTAGCGAGTTCAAAAAATGCTGTTGCGACGTACACTGCGGGACAAATAGATAGCACGTCATCTATTTTTCCTCATTTGATACGTTAAACTGAAGAAAATGAATATTTTAATATGTCAAGCTCAGAGTACCGCCGAAAAAACCAGCGAAAATTAGTTGAGAATGGGAGACAAATTTTTGAAAAACTTTTTAACCATCGATTAGACATGGACACTTTTATCTTTGAAATGAGACGATGAAATGGTGGTGAACAGCAGGAGAACTGAAGCAGTAACATTGTCAGGTGATTTGCGAAAGTCAGGGGTGTAGTTTAGAGAATATCGAATCGCACAATACGATTTCCCGTCCGCGTTTTTCCATTTATTTTACATTCTACATTCTCCTCTACTCGCGGGACTGTCATCCCTTTCTTCAACGATGGTAGAACGCCGCCGGCTGAAATCGCGGCAAAATTTATATCCGTTATAAATATCGATGATTAATCGTGACCATGAATGCACCCTGCGGATTCGAGTGGCGTGGCCGTCTGACCTATCTTGCTGCAACCGAAAGAACAGAGAAAGGGATTACGAACGTGCAATCGGTGCTGCGAATCCGTGCAACGAATTTTATTATTTTCTCCTCGAGAATAAACACGTTGTTTTCAAGCCAATGCATTAAAAATAATCGAAATCCACTCGATACTCAGTTGGACGAGAATTCAACGCGATAATGTCGGTACGATGCCTGATGAATTTATAAACGAATCTTTTTTATTGTCTATAAAAATCGAGGCGGCGAAATCTCCATCTATTTTAAGAATCGATACAGATTTATTTCTTCTTTGAATCGTGTTAATAAGTCAACAGAAACCTGACAGCTTTCGCCAGTGGTTCTCGTGCTCTGTGTGTTATAAATACATTAAATCCACAGTTTATTAACGACATCCATATTCAGCAGACTGTGCTTAAAATCTCAATCGCGAGGTCACAGGTTTTAAACATTAAATCACTGTGTCCCGTTCCTTCTCGCGCGTTAAGCAAACTTCGCGAGATGGAAAATCGACGGTAAACGAAATAAATCTTTAAATCTCGAGCTTATCCATTTTAAAATCAGATTAAAAATACCAGAGCCCGTTCTGCCACGCCATTGAACTTTCCTTTGCATAATTAGCTCAACCCGAAAATTGAATTCTTCGAGAGCAACTAGTTAAATTCAGAGAGAGAGATAAATTTGTAGAACCGAGCAATTTTTGGACAAGACATTTACGCGGATAACGAGCAGCGTTATTAATCCTTGTGCATAAAGAATCGGCCGTAAATTCGCGGCGGCGCGGCGCGGCGCGGCGCTCACGCAACGATCTAATGCATAAATAATTGAATATTCAAAAATCGCGTCGCGTTATAAAACTGACGCGTTGTTTTCGCCCGGAGAGTACGACGTACGAAGGGATTAGCCGTTGCAAGATTTATATCGAGGCATTAACAATTTAATATGTAGGAATTTCGGGGGAAAAACCTAGAGCCGTAGCAATCGATACATTCTCCCGTCGCTAATTTATTCCCCGGGGCGAATATAAAACTCGACGCGCGTTTTATAACGTGTAAATTGTTTTACGATCGGCAAGGCTGTATTTCAGCCCGGTGTAGGGAGGGGGTAATTCGGCCCCGATACGGCGATGAAGGCCTTTGTTAATGAAACCGACATCTTGATTAGTTATTTCGGCCTATCCGCTGATCGGACGCGTTCGCCCCGCGGAATTTATTGGCCCCCGGGCCGGCAGATAAATCACGTTCAGGCGTTCTCTGAAAATCGTGGCGGCCCATTACGTTACAGAATTTATCTTGCATCGGTATTTACATTTAATAAGGAAATTTAGTGCCGCCTCCTACGCCCGGTACGGGATTTAATGAAATATCGCGACCGATCGAGCGCTACTGCGTCTCGCCGAATTAATGCCACCCGTTTCTCAAATCCGCTGCCCGTTCATTTTTCTCCCCCGATACTCTCCATCTTCCGTCGATCACACCAATTACAACTTTTCAACTGAACCTTGAATTTTTCGGTTCGACTCGCGGCGTTAATCTAATATTAATGGATTCGTTATTTTTATGCGACAGTAATTAAGAAAGTGTTCGCACACTTTCGAGCGACAGTGTACGTATCAGCTGTATACAGTTTCTGTTTTTCACCTACACACCTTTTTCCCTCTTCCAACCCCTGTCTCTCAATCTCTCCCTCTCTTTCCTATACATCCTCTTCTCGCGCGTTGGATCTCTCGTTTTTCCACGTTTTGTTCCCACCGACTCTCTTTTTACTTGTTTCGTTCTCTCCTCTCTATTCGTTCCTCTCCGTCCCTTTCTCTCCCTCTCTTTACACCAGCGATCTGGCCACTTTCTGAAATACGATCCTCTACGGCTGTATTATACTTGTACTTATTGCGAACGTGGAAACGTTACTTGTTTCAGATTGCTTCACTTGAACTTTTAGTGGCCGCCGCGTCGATTTATAATCGCGAACGTGATATAGCGACCGAGCTATAGAACCCATCCGGGGGTGTGATGTAACGGGTGAGTTGGAATCGAGGACCCAGAATTTGTTGGGGTAGCGGTCCAAGGCTAATTTATGGCGATGCTTCGGTGAATCTGAATCGCGGAACGATCTTCTCGAGGCGCGGTTGCTTTTCGGTGAGCTTCCGTGTCCCTCTCTGTTTCTACATCAAGTGGAGATCGCAGACATTCTTTATTTGCGACGAAACTGCAGATATGCATATTTATATTTGCGTTCCTCGATTGTTTTTTCATTACTAATAAGTAGACTGCGGATCTTTATGCGTTTATAGGAAAATTGAGTAGATGAAATCGAAAATTGTTGGAAAAGTTTTAACATTGAAAATGTCGATGTATGATGTATTTTGTTTGTACCATCTTCAGTTCCTCCCTTTCCTTCGAAGTTCCGAAGCTTCGAAGTCTTCCAAGTGCTCGAAATTTCAAAGTCTTCGAAACGTATGAAGTTGTAACTTATGAGTTCCATACCATGTCACGATTTTTGATAAATAAAAATATTATTATTATTATTATTATTATATACGGACCGAGGTCCTTTTATACAAATGTATACAGTTTTTACAGTATAAATGATATAAACAGAAAGAAGACATGACAAAAAAAAATAACAAAAAAAGTCTTAACCTAAGTCTTAATTAAAATTTACATAAAAATGGACCGCGCGAAACTAAACAAGTACAGGTAAGATTAACAAATAGTATTGCGCAATTTTGTTTTGAATGCCTGTAACGTGCCATTAAAAAAATCGATATTGTTATAAAAGCTGTTAGAGCAAGCAATAATGCGATTTAATGGATTTATTATTCCATATGAGGATTTGGATTTCATTGTTTGAGATCCTGCTCTCGTTCTCAAAACACGTTCAGGTACATAGAAATTGATTTGCCTTAGGAGTGAGGGACAATCTATATTAATATTAATCAAATTGAAGATAAAGCTCTGGTCGGAAACTGTTCTACGATCGGATAATGTTTCAAGGTTGACTGTGTTTAATATCTTTGAGTAATTATGATCAAAGAATGACATTGGGTTGTTTGTCCTATATGCACAAAACCTGAGGAATTTATGCTGCACTCTCTCCAGCATAATTTCATATTTAACGCTTTTCGGAGACCATATAGTTGAAGCATATTCTAACTGGGGACGGACAAGGGTAATATATAGCAACCTGAGTGTATGGATTGAATGAAAATCTGTGGAAAAACGAAGTATGAAACCGAGCACTCTTGAAGCGGAGTTGACAATGTGATAAAAATGGTTGGAAAAGTCTAGGGTAGAGGAGAAGTGAATTCCTAAGTCATTAACTTCTGTTATTGAGGAGAGAATACAGTCATTAAGACGGTAAGGATATATAAGAGGTACTGAACGACGGGAGAACCGCATAATATGACATTTTTTAATGTTAAGATATTAACTTTCAGTCACCGGTGACTGACACTGAACTTTCCGTTTTGATTTTTTCGTAATTAAATTAAATTTAAAAGAGTGCATTCTATTAATTAATTAAGACTTAGGTTAAGACTTTTTTTTGTTTTTTTTTTTTTTGTTTTTTGTCATGTCTTCTTTCTGTTTTTATCAGTTATACTGTAAAAACTGTATACATTTGTATAAAAGGACCTCGGTCCGTATATAATAATAATAATAATAATAATAATATTAATAAATTTCGGGATCATATGACGAATGTACTTAAAAAATAATACTTTGCAAACAAAATTTTAATGAGTTTCATTAAATTGGGTAAAATCGGATATCACGGACTAAATGAAAAGAAAGGCAAGACAGGCTTGGCGCTTGACAAAACTCACGTATTCAATAGGACTGTAACTTTCCTTCGAAGGTCGAAGATTTCGAACCTTCCAAATTCGAAATTCGGAAAGTTACAGCCCTAAAACAAACGCCGTAGTGAAATGTCAAAGATAAAGGTTCGACGTTCAGTGGAGTGGGGATGAGTCAGAGTGGGAACGCATAGTGGAGTAGGGAGCGCTGTCGCGCGGTTGGCGATGACGTAGGTTTCGCGGGGAGGTGAACAGGTAAATATTTAATTGTTATTTCTGCAAAACGGATAGACTTTTTAAACAAATTTTTTTTTAAATAATGCATTGTCAAGAGTAAATATGCTCACAGCGCACAGTTTCGATCAGAGAAAAGACAAAGCAAATTTGCAAAATTTAACCTCTACGTTTCGATCCGGATTTGGATCATTCTCAGGAGTATGCGTCTGAAAATATATATTGAATTAATATCATTCGTATTTAACACGGAAAAGAACACTGTTTATAAATGAACCCTTAAGACACCTACTTGCTATGTATAAAGAATTTTCGAAATTTGAATTAGTAGAACCGAATTCCATGCTGGTCTAAATTGAACTGATCTATTGACCGTTATGAAGAGCAACCACAACAAATATTGGAACGACGCATTTGACATTCAGCCAATCATATAATGCATTGTCATCCAGTTCTGAGCTATGTAACCGATTTCAAGTCTCTAGCTGATAAGGAAGTTAGTTTAAAATCAATTGCAAAATTTGCCACCGAACAGACAAACAAGAAAGCGAGCAGATAAAAACGTGGTAAAAATAACAACAGTCCGCGTACTTTTGGGTGGGTGTGTATAACCAAGGACTCGGCTCGATGCCGATAAGCGCGCGCGCGCGGCGCGGCGGTACTCGGCCGTGTTCCGCTCGGCACGAGAGAGCATTAATTTCGTTTCAACTCGTTGAACGCTCAGAATCCCTAACGAACGACGCGCTTTTTTCGAGGACCGCGGACGCGTGGTCTTTCACATACCACTTGCCGCGAAAAGCTTCATCGTCGTCGTCGGCGTCGTGCTCGCTCCTAATGCTGTGTGTCCGTGTCTTCGCCGCGACGCGGAACAAAAAGCCGCAGGAGTGCTTCTCTCCCTCTTTCTCTCTCTCTCTCTCTCTCTCTCTGTTTCTACCAGGTTCTGACACATGTGCACACGCACCTGTACGTGTACAGGGGACGAAGACGCGTCCCGGGACAAGTGGGAATAAAAAGATCGCAATTAACGAGCACGAGTCTGCGGCTTCGAAGCCAACATTCGTGAGCCAGCCTGAAATCTATAGCGCGTACGGGTTCCATTGAATGCCAGACACGGATGAAACTGGTCGCGGAGCTCGTTCGCGCGACACCGAGGAACAACCTCGAACATGGGGGACACACCCGTGAAGCAGCTATACCTGTTATAACGCCGTTACTACGCCCACGCTAATGCGCCAGTCGAGGGCCCGACGCGTTTCAAACTCTCGCGACGCGGTTTTCATCCCCTAAGAGAGAACGCGTACTCGCGATCGGAGGATATTCTGCGTACGCGCAGGATAGTCTACTCGGCGTCACCCTAAGGGCGCAATTTATTATACCAGGGATGAAGCTGGTGCCTTTAACCCCTGCGAGTCGATCCCCTGCGATTTTCGGGGTGGTTTCTGGAGTTGCGTCGAGGTGCTTGCTTTATGGTTTGTTTATGGAGGAGTGCTAATACTCGAGAAGCCGAGGGATGGATCGAGGGTGGTTTCGTGGATCTGAGTATGTATTTTTATTTAGACGTGATTGGACTTGAAGTCAGCTCCGTTCATGTGCCTCCGAATAATTTTTCCAAAGTGTAACCCGAGCAAATGGATTCATGAATTTGGTTGACGGCACTGTTCGGAAGCTGAACAGACCAGGAAATACCGGATCGCCAGCCGGATGCAAATCTGATCGGCAATCGTCGGAGTCCTCTCATCGCGGTAAAAGAATTTTCTTGTCCTCGCGGCCGGACCTGCGTTTTGGGATCGCTCTGAAAAAAGTTTTATCGGTCGGGACGGCACCGTTGGGGCCCGGTGCGCGCAGCCGAATGGCAACAGCGTTCATACCGGCGGATACTAAATTACAGTGTACACGGGACGCGTGTACAGAGCGTGCGCGCGAGTGCTCATCGAGTAACATTTTCCCGGGAGTGCATTTACAACGGATATTACATCGAACCGGCAGAAAAAACGGCCGCGGCTACAACGCGAGATTAAAAGCTATCGCTCGTCAGTGTCGATGAACTCATTTTTCCAGACGTGCTCCACAACGCCTCCACCCCCGAATAAATATTTGAATCGCGTGGCCCCGTGCATCCACCGCGCTCCAACTGCGACCACACGCAAATGCAACGCAACTGGAACGCAACACGTTCCAACTATTCCATTTGTCCGACCGATGGTCGATCCCTTCCACCGGAATCGGACTTTTCGTAGATCGCGCGGCGTGCACTTCTCTATTTTCTTTTAATTACTTATTTATACAATTATTCATTGCACACTACAGAAATACAGTCGGTCACGAAAATATTCGGACACCACTATAGTTTTGACTATTATAGTCCGTACTTCATAAATTCATGGAATAAGAACAAAAACAAGTTTCATGTATGTTACTATGCAGTGTGTAGTTAACATAAACATAAGAGATATTTATTTACGATAAGTGATTACATGAATAATAAAAGAAACATGGAAAGTAAGCTCATTTTCATGTCACGAAAATATTCGGACACTTGCTGTACTTCTCAAGTTTCCAGGTTCCAGGAACTGACTGAGCCAATGTTTGTAAACATATCATTCATACCATGTACAGAGTATGTCAGAGATCGAATATTTGTCAGTCTTGCTCAAAATTTGTGCGAAATGGGTCGGAAAAGTAAGAACACGTTGTTTGATATGCGACAATTAGTAATTTTTCATTGGGAAAAGGGGAAATCGATTCGCAAAATTGCAGATTTATTAAATATTAGTAAGAGCACAGTATGGGATATTGTGCGACGTTACAAGAATCAAGATAGAATTGAATCTATCCCTCAAAGCGGACGCAAACCGATCCTCAATACTCGTGATAAACGCTCCATAATTAGGAGAATCAAATGTGATCCTCGTATAAGTGCTCCAAAGTTAGTAGCTGAATTAAATGATGACCGTGGAATATCAGTGCATTCGGAAAACATAAGAAGAGTGTTACGATCAGACGGCTATAATGGAAGAATAGCTCGAAAAAAGCCGTATATTAACGCGAAAAACAGGATGAAGTGACTGAATTTTGCAAAAAACTATATTTCAAAGGAAAGTCAGTGGTGGGAAGACGTAATTTTCGCGGGCGAGACCAAATTTAATATTTATGGAAGCGATGGAAATATTGGGGCATGACGGAAATCGAAAGAAGAATTAAATCCGAGACATTTGCAGCTGACTGTGAAACACGGTGGTGGGTCTGTGATGGTGTGGGGCTGTATTTCGGCCCATGGAGTAGGTGAATTGGTTTTTATCGACGACATCCTCGATAAAAATAGGTATCTGCACATTTTGCAAAACAATTTTTAAAAAAGTGCTGATAATATGGGACTTCAAAGTGGGATAAAATTTTATCAGGATAACGACCCAAAGCACAAATCGCGTATTGTGCAAGAATTCTTATTCTACGCTTGCAAGAATGTTCTCCAGCCACCACCGCAATCGCCAGATTTGAATCCCATTGAAAATTTATGGGATGAATTAGATCGCCGAATTCGAACAACAACCATAAACACAAAGGACGAACTAAAAAGACGTCTGCAAGAAGAATGGCTACGAATTGGGCAAGATTATTTAAGTAGAATAATTTGTAATATGCCAACGCGATTACGGCACGTCATGAAACATATGGGATATCCAACAAAATATTAATTTATAAAAACAAGATTTATATATAGTGTCATAAACTTAGTTTTGATGGTGTCCGAATATTTTCGTGACATGAAAATGAGCGTACTTTCCATTTTTCTTTTATTATTTATGTAATCACTTATCGTAAATAAATATCTCTTATGTTTATGTTAACTACACACTGCATAGTAACATACGTGAAACTTGTTTTTGTTCTTATTCCATAAATTTATGAAGTACGGACTATAATAGTCAAAACAATAGTAGTGTCCGAATATTTTCGTGACCGACTGTATACTATTTCCGTTTTTGTCAGCCTGCGGTGCATTTTCACCCCATACACGGAGTGAAGCAACGAAAGAGAAGCAAAGTTCGATCTATTCGAGCGGAACCAGAACGATTTTTCGTCTCTGTAGATCACGGTGCACGTTGTTCTTCTTTTTGTTTATTGTTACGTCCCCGAGCTCCGATAATTCATAGCACGTTGCGTCGAATCTTTTTTCGTTTATCCGCGTTCGCTCTCGGCCGGTGCGCCAAGCAATACCGCGAGGCTCGATCGATTTCGTTACGTGTTCCCGATTCCGCTCCCTTTGTAAAACATGTTTTTAATTTCGACTCGGTCCGGCTACTTTTTGAATGGGCTCAGTACTTCCGGGACCCCCGGATTCCTATTACACAACGCGTTTCAGGAAATACCGACGCCACTGCACACCACGGTCTAATGAAACACAGCGTGCAACGAAGCCGTGTTGCGCGAGATTTACATTAAAAATCAAATAGTTGGCAGCCGAATAAATAAAACCGCTAGCCGTATAATTTTAGCGAAGCCGGTATATCCGTGGGAAATCGAACGCTAGCTAGTAGGAGTTTATATTTATTGTATATTATTTATACTATAATATTAAATTGTGTACTATTTATACGGACTCTTTTCAATTTGGGTTGATACTGTGTTACTTGCACCCTTAACTAGGAGTTGGAAATTCTCGAAATTATTTCAGAGAAGTCGCCGAGGTTCTGTCTGTTTGCGGTTGTCTTGAAAAATTTATTCTAAAATTTTCTTCTCTTTATCCGCGATTTTCACATAATTTCTCCAGCAAATACAAGATGGAAGAGTTTCGTGCTGGAGGATCTGCGAGTAAATCGAGATCACCGAGTTAAGTAAAGGGAGCGTTTGCATACCTTTAATTCTTGAACCACGCCAATTATCTTAAAAAGTGTAACGGATCCTTGAAGGCATACCAAAGCACCAAGAAGCCCAAAGATCTTCTCTCCCTTCCGACTGAATAATATAACAGAGGGAACTGCATTGATATTCTCCTTGTCGGACAAACAACGATGCTCCCTCAATTAAACATTAAGCTCGCTATTTAGTTGCTGCTAAGCGTGCATTGACGAGGTTCCGTAATAACGGGGAGATTCGCAAACAAACGGAATAACATCTAGAATCAGGGATAATCGGGGTTGGCGATCGTCTTAATAAAAGAGTATCGCGAGCATTATCATCCGGGTTGGCAGGAGATAAACGATTTCTTCGGGGACAATCGGAGGGGAATAATGGCGGGCGGAAGTGGCCGTAATTGGATGGCTGGTGCAAGGAGGGCTTCGAAGGTTTAGCGCGAGGATGGCTTTTTAATAGAAGGAACCCGGTGGCATTCGTTTCAGGAGGGCTCGTGTTTCCCGGCATCGTCCAAGAAAACAGGAAAGTGTTATTTTTTCGGACGCAGCACTATGCCGGGAAGGCAGCAGCGGTGACGGTGAAACTTCAAACGAACGAAACCCGGAAAATGGAGTTGAGGAATTCGATAAACGTATTCCTCCGGTTATATAGATCCAGTGAAAATATTGTTCTTTAAGCACCGCCGACACGTTCGCCACCAGGAAGGAAGCCAGGAAGCGGAGCTCAGAAAAAAATCGGCTCTCCGGCGAACGGCGTGTTTTGCTTTCATCGATCTTCGCTCACGGACCTTTGATATCGAGAGGAATCTCGTTCCCGTGCTTCCTAAATTATCGCCTATTCTAGTATATATTCTAGTATAATCTACTATATTCAAGTAAATTCTGGTACATCGTGGTATATTCTGGTATATTCTTGTATACTCAAGGTTATTTTAACTCAAAAATTAAACGTTTCTTCCGACCTAGAATATTTTCGTTCCCCATGATTTTTGAAATTTTATGGACATGAAATTATAGTATAACACCTCGTACAATACCTAAATGTAGTGATGGTCGTGATACCAGTTTTTCTCATGAGAAGACTGCGGATATTTATGCACGATAAATATGCAAATATGCACGAAACATATGCATATTTTTCCGATATTAATTATATATTACATTAAGCGTTAGGTACAATATTGAGTATTAACGGACATTTCACAGTTATACTGGAGTATTTCGATTTATTTTCGGCAATAAATCGCGAAAATTTGCAATTTTAACATCTTTAAACATTTGTTGCTCATTGCAACGTCGAGAATTTTGACGAAATTTTCAGAATGTATTTAATTGATGCAGATCTACAATGTATTTTTTAAATTTTCAATATAGGCCCACATAAAAAAGTTTAAAAAATCAAGTTTTAGTATTTTTTCAACAATTCCGATCAATTGCAATTTTTGAAAAAATTTCTTTTCACATCCTTTAGTAAACTAATTGCTCTAGCTTCCCAAAAAGTTCAAATCGTATAGTACAATATTAAAAAAGTTATCGTCTTCTTTAGAGCGGTCTTAAACTTTTGTTCACTACTGTATATTCCTATTGATTCATTTAATGATAAACCTATATCGTAATATTTGCTTGATCACTATTTTTTTTGTGCATGGAAGTATTAATATGTTGAATTAATTGCGATTTTCTATCGCACTTTACACTTTTATTGCACATTTCACAGTAAATACTACTTTCATTATTTTCGTCAATAATGACATTGGGATCGTCCTCGATCCAGCTTATCATCAGTGAAACCCTACTTTTCTAAACTTTCAGCATTTTAATAATGATCGCACGCACTCTCACAAAATTCGCCTTACCACTTCGAGTATCAAGCTGAACTGTTCGAATTCTAAATACCAAAACTACATGTGTTCTTACAGCTGACAAGGAGAACCCCCGCTCTGTCCCTCACGGATTTTGTTCAGACTTTACAGAGTTATAGATCTCGTTCCCCTGATTACGGAAATACCCCATTATAGGGGCAGACACTAAATAGTTTTCAAGATATTTGCAATTAAAGTTTCATAACCGTAAAATATCAGTTTGGTTCAGATTTTTACCAAGCAATGGTGTGGCGTCAAAGCAGCGAGCTAAACTGTTACGCCGCAGGTCGAGTTCGAATCCCTTCGTGGTAACTTATTTTTTATTGTTTTTTTTCATGGAAAATGCATTTTCAATGTTAAATAAATTTTAAATAAAATATTTTTATTCGCTAAAGGACTAATTGAAAATGATACTTATACTTATATACTTTATAGATACAGATACTTATTACTTTATAGAAGAAATACTAGATCTATTACTACATAAAAGATAATAATTATAAAACAATAATAATATTAAAATAATCTGAACCAAACTGATATTTTACGGTTATGAAACTTTAATTGCAAATATCTTCGAAACTATTGAGTGTCTGCCCCTATAAAGGGGTATTTTCGTAATCAGGGGAACGAGATCTATAACTCTGTAAAGTCTGAACAAAATCCGTGAGGGACAGAGCGGGGGTTCTCCTTGTGAGTCACAGCAAGCAATATAAGGTCGTAACATCATAACTTGTTAAGGCTTCTTCAGTATTATATCGGCGTATCACTATTATCGACGCTATTCGATTATGATACGAGTGCTTATTAATAGATTAAAGAAATTCAACAAGATAAATGATTCATATGAGCATGAGATATGCATATACACGGTAAATAACATGTTTTGCATATTTCTCTTTGAAAAACATATGCAACAATATATTGCATATGTTTTTCAAGAGAAATATGCATTATGCAAAAAATGCAAAATAAAAAACATATTTTTGGAATCCTCTAATCACAAAACATATTTCTGTTTAAGTCCCATTGCTTTATCACATTTCTATATAAATATGCATTTGCATAAACATCCGCAGTCTATTGATTAGATACTGACATGTTTCATAACGTAAACAATACTGTGAATAATGTTACAGCAATTTTTAGCGACGCCTCAGAGTCACCATTCGAGTGCTGGGGGTTAAAATTTTGATTCTTCGCGACAGAGTCGAGATTGCTCGTAACGTTTTAACCTAGTCGGGATAGTCTGTTCCATAAACAGCAGTCATAATTAACCACTGTAACATCTCGTACTGCTTTGTGCCGGGTTACAGCCATAAGTTAGCCGGCGTTTGCTAACTCTGTTACGCTCTCTCAGTCCCTCGACCCCCGAGTACGTCAGGCTTTCAGCGCAGAGCGACGCGGCGCGGCGCGGCGGTGGCAAGGGTTTTTATCGCGTTGAGAGCCGAAACGGCAACGCGGAACGGTGTAAACACGCCAAAATAAAATCCGATATACGCAAGTAGAAAAAGCATAAACTATGGAATAGCGTGAGGGGAGGGGGGGACTAGCTAGGTACGCAACTACCCTAGCACAAACGGTGCCTCGTGTGTTCACGCCGCAAGAATCAAAAGCACCTGCGTGCAAATTACGAGGTGACTGGTATATCGCGATATCAAGAGTCGGAAATACGAGCCGCCCACGTAAATTGCACGTTTAATATGTAAACGACCCCATCGATCACAAAAATTGAGGCGCGTTAGCTTCGTGCCCCGCCGATAATATATATCAGATTGTCGGATATCACTTCTGCTCGAGAATGATCATTCGTTTCCCTCAGGAACTTTTTTGAGCGATTATATTATAATCTTTATGACACGGCCGGCGGTGTATCGCGTACAGTTATTGGCAGCGTGTAAATCAAGGGGAGAAGTCTCGATAGCGCACGGCGACGACCGCGGAATGCTCGTAATAAAATATGGCTTTTAATATGGCTTAACAACATTAATATATTATGACCGGCACCTATCTCGCCAGAGTTACAAACTGCTTCGTGGTTTGAACTTGCCTCTTTCACAGAATTAGCACCGTTCGTTATAATACGAGGGTCGAATTTGTTCGTTTGCAAAGAGAACAAAGCGATTGAAATTGTAAACCCACCTCTGGAAAATTTGCATCTTGAGCCCTCCGAGTAGTGGCAGCTCTCTGAAACCTGCATAAACCACAACGGGCCATAATTCGAAATCCTAAAGGGCCCCACAGCCAAAAACACAACCTCCCCACGAAATTACAGCTCTCTCTCTCTCTCTCTCCTCGTTCCCTCCGAAACAAAAAGCAACTGGGGTCGGAGAATTACAACTTGGCACGGTTGTTCACGCATCGAGTGGTTCAGTTACACCCCGCAGCGCGCCATAATCTTAAACAAGTTATAAAAACCGTGCTCCAAAAGAACCGGAGGCTGCCGGGATCGTGTAATAACCGGATAGTCCGTGGACTGGAAATTTCGCGATGCTCTTTTTCTCTGCCCTCTCTATATCTATCTATCCTCTATATCTTCGACGGGGTTCTCGGTTGTTTCCTCGGCGCATTCCCAGTTCCTTACGTAGCGCGACGCTGTCGGGCGAGTAGCAGGGGGTTCGCTTAATGCCAATCGACGCTAATAAAAGGCGACCATTAGCCGGCGCCTGAGTATCTTCTAAACGATCATCTTCTTTCGGGGCGGGATGAGCTTGGCGCAGCTTCTTAGCCGAAACTGGGGTTGCCTAGCAGGGCTGGGAACTCTGAGAAGGGTGTAAAAGGGGAGGAAAGGGGAGAACAGACAGAGAACCGAATCCACTCCGAGAGCACTTTCCATCCCGCAGCTATACACTCCTCTGACTCTGGGGGTTGGAACGGGGGAGAAAGAGGAAGGGAGAGAGAGAGTTGGGAGATGGGGTTGAGGGTGCATACAGTGCACACCATCGATTGGTGGATGCAGTATAGCCATTGGATAACTGAGGCGCCGCCGGTACGGAACAGGAGAGGAGCCGAGAGGTTACTGTTCAGGGTTTGATCAACTGGTCTGCAGACCCTATTTCCTCTTACTATCAGGAGGAAATTGCCACTTCATCAGCTGGATAGTGCGAAAGATTAATGTCCGTCGCTCTCTTGTCATTTACACAGCCGGCCCCGACCGACAGCTCTGGCCGCGGTTCTGATGGAACTCCGGGAAAAACAGCTAGCCATAACCCTATACTTCGGGGATGGTGGGTTCTGTGCAGGGTAGTTCGACAGTCCGATGTCCAAGGTGGCTCAGAGCAGCCCATGGTAGCCGAAAGTAGCCCACGAGGTCGGTTGAAACAACGAACGAAAATTCATTGATAAATTTATTGGGTATGGGAATAAGTTCCCGCCCTTTTGGAGATGTCACATGTTTTTGGACGGTCTACGTGTAAGCTTCAAAACGCAGTTAGTGGCAATTGTTTCGAGCGTGAACAGCAGTCAATTTTTCGCGTGAAAAAATGTCGACTTTTGTTCCAAGTAAGCAGCATTTGCGAGAAGTCATGTTGCATTATTTTGTTTTAAGGAAAGGTGTTATATATTTACGGGGACGGTGCACCTTTAAAAACCACGATGTCGACGTAAGGGCAAAGATACAGATTTCCCAGCATTACCCGATGGAAGTCCACGTCAAACACTTGCAGAACTGTCAATTGCATTAAACGTCGATCGATCTACTGTTGGAAAACGTTTTCACGCTATGGGAATTGTTTATACGCTCCTTTTCAACAAAAAGGGGCGGAAACGTATTCCCATACCCAATAATATCTGTAGTTCTCCAATGCATAGCAATTCCTCCTGTAAACAACGTTGTCGAGCACTCCCTAGACTACTTTAGCCTATAATATTTCATGAAAAATGGCTGTAAAAATACCAAGAATTATTACACGGGAGGATCGACGCCGGGAACGTTATCCCAGGTGTTCCAGCGTCCACTCCAGTATTAAACTTGATTCTCTTTCGCCGTGGATGTTCTCGCAAGCAAGTAAGGCGGGAGACATATTCCTACGGGGTCCCCTAAACGGATCAGGTGGGTAATTAAAAGGAGAAAGCGGATGTAACGGAGAAAGCTTATTTCTTCACGCAAAATCCCAAGATGTCCGACTACCGTGGGCCCGGTTCAACTTATTCCGCGACTCCCCTCGGTATGATAAGTCCTCCCGGCTCCTTGTTTCACCGTGTAATAACCATTTGCTCAGTTCTTGGCCAGCGTCCGTTCCCAAGGACGAAGTAGCAACGAGGTTTTATAGTCAGGTGTCCCAAGAGGCAATGAAATTCCTCGAGCCCCTGAGTCTGTCTGTATGGTTTCGCGTAGCAGGGGAACCCGAGGAAAAACATTGCTGAACGCGGCTCGGTCACGATTTTTGCTTGCACCCGGTTGCTTCGCGAGTCTCCTCCAACTTTGTCCCACCGATGCCTTGAATACAGGTGGGCACAATGGAGAGAACTGCCTTCATCCTCTCCTCTTTGTCTCCCGTCTCCCGAGCGTAATTGCTCCTAATCCCTTATTTAACGTGTTTAGCAAGACGTGGGCTAATTGTTCTAATTAAGAAAAAAAAACTTTAGCGCCACCTTAATCCGCTCGGTGCTCGCTGAATTACAACAATGTCACCTTCGTTAAAATAATTTACGGCTCATTTTTGCGATCCTTGGACATCAATAAGAATTTTAGACGAAAGAACGTTTAAGAGAATTTGAGAATATCAATGAATTCATGTATTCCTTGACAGATGAGCTTTCATCTTTCTAGCAAGAGGAAGAGTGTCCCATTGATCTGGTGTCTAGAATCTAATCTGGAGTTTCGAATATTATGAAAAGGTATAGCCGGATAAGCATGGGCCAACGGCCCCCGCTCCGATTTTCCTGATTCCTGTCTTAAAACGTAGTTTTATGTCTAAAAAAACATTGTGTAAAATTGCAAATCTCTACCCCTACCGATAGGGGTGATACTGAGGGTAATTCCCCCGCGCTTAAATGCAATTTGCTCGAAAACGAGAAAAGATATCGACATGGGATAAACGGCAAACAAAAGATATAGATACACTCTATATTTCAGAATTTTTTGCTAATTATTTATAGTTGAAAATAATTAATTAATTTTTTGGGAATTTTTTTCACTATCTTCCCCTGGGTTGACACCTACCAAAAAATTCTAAAATATTGCTATGATTCTAACCTATTTTGTAAAAAAAATTTCAAAAGTGTCCGTTTGGTGGAACAGTGTCAAAAAAAATAAAGTATGCCGGCGAACGCTCGGTTGATCAGTAACGGCGCAGCGGCCGAGTCCCCTTGCGGTGGCTAGTGACGGGAACTTTCTCAACTCAACTTTCTCTTCTTGTTTTTTTTCTTTTTTTTACATGTATTTATAAACTAAACGATTTTTATTGTTTGCACTTCAATATTCTATATGATAAAATTCTCGTTCGTTCCCGTCACTAGCCACCGCAAGGGGACTCGGCCGCTGCGCCGTTACTGATCGAACCGAGCGTTCGCCGGCATATTTTATTTTTTTGACACGGTTCCACCGCACGGACACTTTTGAAATTCTTTTACAAAATAGGTTAGAATCGTAGCAATATTTTATAATTTTTTGGTGGGTGTCAACCCAGGGGAAGATAGTGAAAAAAATTCCCAAAAAATTAATTAGTCATTTTTAACTATAAATAATTTGCAAAAAATTCTGAAAAAAATCTGAAATATAGAATGTATCTATATCTTTTGTTTGCCGTTTATCCCATGTCGATATCTTTTCTCGTTTTCGAGCAAATTGCATTTAAGTGCGGGGGAATTACCCTCAATATCACCCCTATCGGTAGGGGTAGAGATTTGAAATTTTACACAATGTTTTTTTAGACATAAACCTACGTTTTAAGACAGGAATCAGGAAAATCGGAGCGGGGGCCGCTGGCCCATGCTTATCAGGCTATACCCTTTCCCTTGTTAGAGGGAAGAAGGGTCACACCAAGAAAAATGGTAGCACCGATAAGAGGATGGTCACGTATGGTTGCCGAGGAAGCAGGTGTGTAACCGCGTTTTCACGCCGTATAGCCGTGGAGGGATGTTTGCAAGAGGAATCGGTATCATTTATTCGATCGGCACACGTACGATCGATCATGTTCCCAGTATGTGGCGGGTTTTCACTTTTTTTTTTCCTCTCCCCAGACCAGAGATTCTCTTTGTTAGGTTAGGGGTGGGGGTGGATGCCGAGACAAAGAAAAGTTCTCGAGCGTCCGGCTGCGCGGGTGCAATCGTGCGAACGTCGGTCGCCTAACAAAAGCGCGCCCGGCACCGAACCTTGTTAAGGGGCAACATCAAAGTGCGGGGTAAACTTAATTCCGGGCCCGCAGAGAACGGAGGACGCTGATGGAACGTTAGAACGTACACGGATAAAGTAAGCGTATCGGCGGAATACAACCGGAATGATAGGGTCATTTCCTTGGGAAACGGCATTACCGCTGACGAGCTGCGAGGCGAATTCGCGATACTCCGACTTAGGCGAATGCACTGCGAGGGCTGCGTTTTATAAATTGTTGCCGGGACACTCGACCCTCCACGCCTCTGTATCGATCAAAAAGACAAGTGGATAAAAAAATTCGCATATTAGAAGTGCGTGTTATGGCGAGCAGAAGTTGCTACTATTTTACTCTTCGATTTTTAATGCGTATAATCTTGGTTCAAATAAATTTCTATGTACCTGAACGTGTATTGAGATCTAGACCAGGATTTCAAACACTTTTTTGTTACGGCTGAGGAAAAACTTACATTTTATGCACATCGCAGAAGGGGATAGTGTGGCACTAAAGGGCACGAATGGTCGTTCTCCCCACTACCCACTAAAAAATAAAAATAAATTTTTTAAAAACACCACGTTTTTAAAATGGACTAAAAAGTATAAAATAATTTTGTGCTATCATTTTGTCCCGCTTGTGCGTCCCAATATTTCAATACATTGTACGTACATGCATGTCAGAATGTGTCGACATATTAAAATATTCATTTTCTTCAGTTTAATGTATCAAATGAAAAAAGAAATAGATGATGTGCTATATCCTTTTGTCCCGGAGCGTAGTTCAGAGTAGTTGAAAAAAGGTAACTCAATTCAGAAATAAAGTATAAATTAATAGCAGAAATCCAGGTACGTAGAATTCGCCTTGAACTGGGTAGCATGATAGAGGGTAGTGAAACGATTTAGGGTATCCGTGCTCGTTAATAAGCGTATCGGAAGTTTCGTTCGCCGGCGTGATTGTGCATGTGCAGGGCGGCCTAGCTATTGGCAAAGGGGCGACCCGAAAAAGGGCCTTGAAAAAGGGAAAAGGCATCGAGGTAAAGGTGTGCAAGGAAGCTCCGCCGCGCTCCACCGGAAGTGGATGAATTGGCTCAAAGGCGATATGGTCTGAAAGCCCGAAAGAGGAGGATCCGGCACTCAGGGCGACATAGATTATTCATGTAATTCTGCACTCACTTTGCCTCGCGATCGATCAGTCACGGAACGATGCTCATCTGAATAATGAAATTCGAGGATTCCTTGTGCCGATGACGCGGCCGCGACTGAGATTTTTCGAGTCGACGGAGGGATACGTTTCCGAATGCGCAAACTGTGATCCCTGAGAAGGATTGCACGTCCCGTTTCATCCTGGTTCATCCCGTTTCATCCCGTTTCGTGTCCGTGTCCCACGAACACACGGCACGTTCGATGCAAAACGACGCTTAAGAATGTTACTCCCCTCGATGTAACATTTACTCCGGAAGGCACCGTAAAGAGGCCGCTGGGAAAACAGAACACCACGTGGAGACGTACGGATCGGGTATCGATGTTCTTAAGATCTTCTGGGACCATGATCTTATATTCACAATAATAAAGGAGGGGTTTTTTATCGATCGTAATTAATTTTTAATTAATAGTAATATTTTTCGCGGCGCTACGTTTCGATCAAATCTTCACACTTTTGAATAGCTATGTTTGTAGGGCATAGAACGTTTGCTTCGAATTTGAAACTTTGATAAAACGTTCCCGACTCGGGTTTGAATCATTGCAATCAATCTTATATTTACGCAGGTATCAGCTTCCTTCTTCCAAAGAATGCGCCGGGACGCCGCACAGTGGTCTAAAACGCGAAATTTAGTTACATTTTGGTATAACTTCTAAGCTATTAAAGATATCGACGTGAAATTTGCGGTGTGTATGTGTGACAAAGTATGTGTGACTCTTATGTCACTCCAACACATTTTATAAAAAAATCACTTTATGGACTCGCGATTTATCACTCATCCCAAAAGGGTAAACCGTATCTCAATTATTGGATGGCCTCCAAAAAGTGAAAGAGCAATGGTTTAAAAAAGACACTTCGGTGAAAATATATTGAAATTTTTGGTGTACATCGTGTGCAGGTTATTTCTTGCAAAATAAAAAATCGATAGGAAGTTTAGATTGGAATTTTTCGTTCAGGATAAAGTTTCCGAGAAAATAGGTTTTGGAAGTCTGATGGACGTGGCTGCTGCATAGGACTCGGCTGACGTGTCTGTCCATTGCGTACCGTTTCTACTTACAAGGAGAACCCCCGCTCTGTCCCTCACGGATTTTGTTCAGACTTTACAGAGTTATAGATCTCGTTCCCCTGATTACGGAAATACCCCATTATAGGGGCAGACACTCAATAGTTTTCGAGATATTTGCAATTAAAGTTTCATAACCGTAAAATGTCAGTTTGGTCCAGATTTGTACCAAGCAATGGTGTGGCGTAACAGCAGCGAGCTCAACTGACGCAGGTTCGAATCCCTTCGTGGTAAATTATTTTTTATTGTTTTTTTCATGGAAAATGCATTTTCAATGTTAAATAAATTCTAAATAAAATATTTGTATTCGCTAAAAGACTAATTGAAAATGATACTTATTATTTTATAGAAGAAACATTAGATCTATTACTACATGAAAGATAATAATTATAAAACAATAATAATATTAAAATAATAATACGTGAAAATGAAACTGTATTAATTCGATGTGCAAGATGTTTTTGTACATTATGTTTTCCTTGTTTTTACGATAAGTACCATTGCTGTACATAACAAAAATTGTAAGTATTGTATTTGATTTCTATATTAATTCTACGTGACGTATATTTTTTATATCATATTACTTTCTTTGCATTTTCAGGTATGATTGATATTATACAAACTACAAGAAGCGTGATGGCAAGCTACATCAACCGCTCTGATTACTATTCACTATACTTTTTCTATTTTCTATTTTGTATTTTTTCTATCGTGTTTTTTGTATTTATTGTATTTTGTGTTTTGTATTTGTTATATTTATTGTATTTTGTGTTTTGTATTTTTCATATTTATTCTATTTTGTATTTGTATTTATATTTATATTTGTTGTTTGTTATGTATTATTATTTTAATATTATTATTGTTTTATAATGATTATCTTTTATGCAGTAATAGATCCAGTATTTCTTCTATAAAGTAATAAGTATCACTCACAATTGGTCCTTTAGCGAATAAAAATATTTTATTTAAAATTTATTTAACATTGAGAATGCATTTTCCATGAAAAAAACAATAAAAAATAATTTACCACGAAGGGATTCGAACCCGACCTGCGGCGTAACAGTTCAGCTCGCTGCTATGACACCATTGCTTGATAAAAATCTGAACCAAACTGATATTTTACGTTTATGAAACTTTAATTGCAAATATGTCAAAAACTATTGAGTGTCTGCCACTATAATGAGGTATTTTCGTAATCAGGGGAACGAGATCTATAACTCTGTAAAGTCTGAACAAAATCTGTGAGGGACAGAGCGGGGGTTCTCCTTGTTAGCATCGATGTATGAATAAAAATGATTCTACAAACGATCGAAGGGAATGAATCCCGAATTATTCTCATAGCTGTTACCATCTGAAAATTCGTTCTTGCGCGAAGGTTACAGACGGACGTCGTACGAAGATTAATTGACACGAACCGTTGAAGGAGCATTAGTATTACATGGTAACGGAAGATTTCCCAGTAAAATGATCGCGAGACGTAGTAGAATGGCGGATGGGATCGCGTCGAACACCCTCGCAGACATACATATGTATGTACACACGTCGTGAGCATCACGTTCACGATGCCAAAAATTCCGCCCGGCCATCCGCCCGCTGAACTGCATAAGTTTCCGCGTGATCGTTCGCATTCGCTCCATATTCCGAACCCGTTATGATCGGGGAGGGTAGGGGGGAAAAATTTGCCTGCGCACGATCGGAAAGATTTGGCAGGCGACTCTTTACCGTCAGCCCCTACTGCACAAGTACAAAGTCGTGTCGAACCACTCCGTTTATGTAACTTTCGTCGCGCTACCAACAGACTCCCGGTAACGACCGCTTCTCCGACCGCCTTGAATTTTCATGCCACCGTCAAGCCAAATCCCGGTGATACCGCACACAAGAGTGTTTTCGAACGATGGCAACCCGTATTCATAATTAACGCGACTGCCGGGCTAACGTCGCGTAATATTCCGCGATTTGGTCGATAAACTAGGCTTTCGACGCAGTAATTACTCTTTTATGCATATACGCATCAATTTATTTAATTATTTCCCCCGAAAAGAATCTTCACAATGTCGGTATTAATAAAATAATTGTAATAATAATTAACCATCAGCTCGTAAAGATTGCATAAATTTGTTGAACATGGACCGATAATATCGAAAGTTTGGGAAAATTAAGTAATCGTCTGGGAAAACGAAACGTGTTAGTCACCAGAGCGATTACTATGATATTGTGTATGCTGTTCGGCAAACAATGCATTAGTTAGCTAAAATTGTGCGATAGTTGTTGCGATTAGCGTGATAAACATCGACGGTTTATCGAGCAGCCGTCAATGGGTTACACGAAGGTTGCGATTGTAGTCGCATAAATTGATTTGAAATTCATTGTCTGCAGTAAAACAACGATCGGCGCGGCGGGGCCGCATTAAGCTGCATGCAAATGAGGACGGAACAGAATCAGAGGACAATGTTCTACATTATCGTTTACATCGTTAATACCCGTTGCTCGTTGTTACGAGGCCCGCTTCAGACATTCGACAGTCGGATTTATTTTTCAAGGAACAACGCGCGTGCAAATGGGTACCCGCCGCTCTGCTAATTTATGGTAATACTTCGACTTACGGGGAAACGAGTGCGGCATCGAAAACAGAGCTAATTGAACCGCTTCTGCACGCTCCCCTAAGAACATCGAATCTTTATTACCCCTATTCTTTGCTTTTCAAGCGAGATTGAGATCATTGGCCTTCTACATTTTATTCTGTACATCCTATACACTGAAATATGGGAGGAGATTCGAAATACTTGGGGCACCTAACACGAATACAATGGTAATTAAACTACTCTTCTGTTCGTTCCCCTAAGAAACTGCAAAAATTGCAAAAATATCCAAGCAACTGACAAGGAGAACCCCCGCTCTGTCCCTCACGGATTTTGTTCAGACTTTACAGAGTTATGGATCTCGTTCCTCTGGATACAATAGTTTTCGAGATATTTGCAATTAAAGTTTCATAACCGTAAAATATCAGTTTGGTTCAGATTATTTTAATATTATTATTGTTTTATAATTATTATCTTTTATGTAGTAATAGATCTAGTATTTCTTCTATGAAGTAACAAGTATCTGTATCTATAAAGTATATAAGTATAAGTATCATTTTCAATTAGTCCTTTAGCGAATAAAAATATTTTACTTAAAATTTATTTAACATTGAAAATGCATTTTCCATGAAAAAAAACAATAAAAAATAATTTACCACGAAGAGATTCGAACTCGACCTGCGGCGTAACAGTTCAGCTCGCTGCTGTGACGCCACACCATTGCTTGGTAAAAATCTGAACCAAACTGATATTTTACGTTTATGAAACTTTAATTGCAAATATGTCAAAAACTATTGAGTGTCTGCCACTATAATGAGGTAAATCAGGGGAATCATTTCGTAATCAGGGGAACGAGATCTATAACTCTGTAAAGTCTGAACAAAATCCGTGAGGGACAGAGCGGGGGTTCTCCTCGTGAGATGTAGAACTGAAACTCGAGCAGAAGCAGCGTATCGGAGCGCCGATAAATTTCGGCGAGCTAAAAGCTGCAAGAAAACCGGTCGTAATGCAAAAATTCCGCGCGGACAAACACGGAGGGGTTGGGGAGGGAGAGGAGAAAGAGGCGGCGTTTAAAGTCCGATGGAAATGGATCAGGCGTGCTGTCGCTGTTGTCCAGAAGGGTAGATCGCGAGAGGATCGCGTTTCTGCGAGTCTCCCTCTAATCACATCCGGTAACTTAAGAGCGACGCTGTAACTCTTCCGGCAACGCGACCGCTCGCAGAGACAAAAGCCGGCGCGGCGCGGGGGTGGTTCGCGGTGGAAACTGAAAAAACAGATTTATTTTTCTTTCCGTGTCCGTGGACTCCTCTTCTCTCATACATCTTCCCCTTTTATCCTTCGTACACACCGGCCAGAAATACGGTCGCCGCTGCCCGCCGCGCTGCTATTTATAACTTCGACTCATTTTACCCTCACCCCCGCGGAGCAACCGGTACACCGGATAAATAATTGTTTTTTTAACCAAAGGTTTATTGTGGGGAACCCCCCGGAGGAACCCGCACAAATTGCACGGGACGGGGGGGCAAAGACACCCGCGGACTAAGTGGATTTAACGAAAAAACAGGACCAAACTGCCACTGTTATATACGATTTGGATGTTTGTTTGGGAGTTGTTGGGCCGTTTAAAAGAGGACTTCGCGCTATACTTCCGGTATGTTTCGTGAACGTTGGTCTTGTGTTCGTTTAGTGGGGTTCAGTTGCAGTAAAATCGTCCAACTAATTAAATTAAATTATTTGTTTTTGAAGTGGAGAACGTTTCTAGATCTTCCTGGCCGGAAAACGTATTTAACTTGAATTCCATGAGCGAGAAAAATTTATCTATGCTCTTTTCCGCGTAAGAAGCTTACCTAACATGTCGACGGGACTTCAAGATGGCAGCGTTTAACGATTAAAAAATATCGTTCCCCGTGTCGTCGTCGGCGGCGGTGCAATCGAAAGAAACTGAGTATCCCGATGACAGGTACTAATTCTCGCAAAAAGTAAATTGATCGAAGGGCTCTCGTAACCGGGATGCGAACCAGCTCGACAACCATTGCTCTCCAATTTTCAGACGCGGCTCCCGAGAGACGATCTCATCCGGGTCTGTGTACTCATAACTAACAATCGCCGTCGATCCGTTTCCCTCGATGTTTTACTTTAGTTCCACGAAAAAACAACCAGCCAACTACTCGTCACTAGCTAATTCCGATATGTCGGATGCAGTGAACCACTCGTTTTAGTTCAACTTGTAACCGGATTCGTGAATTCCAGTCTTCAGTCTTCTTAAAAAAGTTCAGTTAAAATTACTGTGAAAGATGTACAATTTTAATTCTAAAATCACGACATTTCTTCCAACCTATAACATTTTAAACTTTTTATGTAAAATTACATAATGAACCTGTATGTTTATTTCGCAAACTAAATTTCAAGTGTTGTAATAGAAAATTTGTAAATGACATTAATTAACACTGCGTTATTCAATTGAGCTCTGTATTTGGTTAATTATATTAGAATGAATAAATAATAATAAGTAAAATAAAAAATACTGCATTAAACACAACATTATGTCAACAAATTGAAGTGAACCTATCATTATTTCGGCCACTGTATTTACAACGAACAATTCTGGTCGAGTGGGTCCTACGGGATCCTTTTACTTACTCGCTCCCATAAAACAAGGTTCCGTGGGGGCGTGGTTTGCGTCGGGGAAGCAATGAAAATAGTTGAAAACAGGGTAACAGGAATCGAAAATTATGGTCGTCCCCGCGCCCATCCTCCGTCGCGTTTCGAGGGTGGACTGCGCGGGGAAAAGGGCAGTATACCTAACGTTGGTAATATCGCCGTCTGGTGAACCGCACATTGCGACTCGCCGATCCAGTACGATGTTAACCACCCTGTATATATGTGTCTCCACCCGCGGCGAGCTCTCCGACACCAGCCCCGCAAACAGCGTCCCCCCCGAAACACCCACGACCAACCCCCGTGTATCCGCGCGCACGGCCAGCCGACCTCCGGTTTGTCCACACCATACACTTTCAACTAAAGTAGTAATGAACGCGTTCTGCAGTTTGCACTCGGCGCAACCCTGCCATTATTACATTGCTCGAGCTAAATAAATTATTCCGGCGTGCCACCCCGTGGCTTTCGTCCTATTGCCGCACGCGCGGAAACTGTATCAGACCCGAATGCTACCGGGACGTGTGATCCTTCCACGTTGACGTCACTATCGTCCCCGGTCAGGCGATTTCTGAACCGCAAGGATCCTTGTTCAGACGGCAGCTAGCTCGTGTCAGGAGAAAAAATTGCGAATTCGCTAGCGTAAAAAGGACATCGTCTTTACGAAGTCCGAAGCGATATTTTACTCTGGTGTAGTATTAGACGTTTTCATTTTAATTGCGACTTTTAATGGCTCGCCCGGAACATCAATTGCACCGTATTTTCGCGAATTTACTGGCCGCGGCAACATAACCACGCCACGTTCAAGAGATTTACTTGTCCATAAGCATAAAGCATCGATTACTATAAATTACTAACTTCGATAATATGGATTCTAAACACAGCAGTGCATTGTGCTCGAAGGGCGGAATTAATCGTCAGAATCAATTACAATTCACTGTTAATAACGATCACGAAGACCTGCATCGATTAGAGGGTAATACCATTAAATCCTCTAGCAAATTATGAATACTGTTCGAAGCAGAACTGTCAGAAACAGTCCAATTAAACTAAAACTTTTCGGGAGGACCTAGAGAATTGCCTCAAGCTCTAGCCACATGCTACCAAACGTGTTCACTAGCAGAAAGATCAAGATTGGAGTATTTCACTTTCGCCCCACTAACATAATTAAGTAAACAAACAGATCCCCAAGTAGGTCCTGTATCTCAGAGGAGACGCACGTAACGTTTATTCAGCTCGAGGATGCACAATCATCGTCACTCCATTGTAACAGTCCGCCGAATCAAAGTCCAAAGTCTCCAGATTTCAGAGGGGTACGAAGCGGGTGAAGATAGAGTAAGAACCCGGAAAGATTGGCGACAAATGTTTAAACAAACGATTCCGCGCACCATCGTGGAGGTCCAGAACGATGCGGGGCTTTGAGAATTACCGGAAACTATAGGCAATGGCATCGCGAAGCGGCACGAATCGCCGGCGGGGTATCGCAAGCGCAACGGCCGCAGTTAAATGCAGCAACCGTAAGACAATAATCGGGAGGATAATTATATTAATAACGGATGGAGGTCAAACGCGACCACCTCGGCATGTGTTCGGCGTGCATGCGCCTGGTAAATACATCAAGGGGGGTTATGGCAAGGGAGGATGCGTACGTGCGGAATATACATGCACATCGTTGCACCGTTGCACCGGTCCATGCCCCTGCCCGGTACGTAACTCAGCAGGATATTGGATACTCTGTTATCATAGTAAACCTCCATCCCTCACCGAACCCGGTGACGACGTAATTATCTCTAGTAATTAAAGTACACACCTACTTTGCTCGATATTGGCTCTTTAGATCCCCGGACTACGTACGAAGTACGTGGAATTATGGAAATCATAAGCAAGCAATGGACGTTTAAAGGTCGTTGCACACTATACCGACACGGCGCCTACCTGCAGCGGCCCGCGCCGTCAAAAAGACACCGCGGTGGTGGTCTTTGCCGCACACTAGACGGACCGACACCTCAACGACACTTTCAGTGGCGCTCACCGCTTGCGCGGGCGTTCGCCGCGCCGTAACTGGCCGTAACCCGTCGAACGACCTAGTCCAGACCGTTCTAGTGGTGAACACCACTGCGCTGGCGGCAACTCATGTCGAGCGAAGATATTTTGCCAAGACACCTCTGTAGGTTCGACGGTAGGGCACTAGTTTACTATGTATACGCAGGTAGTCGGTCCGGGTGCGAGTTCGACGATGGTAATAATGTTGGGGCGTACGGCCGACTTCGTGGACTTCTTCCGAGTTTTCTGGCGATAATCAGTGTATTGTAAAGACACGCTGCAGTTTATCTTAAAAAACGAAAAGATGGACGGGAGGCCACAATAGAATACAAAAACAAAGAGAATCGTTTTTAATGTGCATTGAAAAATGATTATGGCAAAGCAACCTTTGGAATGTTTGTCCATGTATTTTGGTCATGTTCAACAGAAAAGCCAGACAATTGGCGTTCGAATGTTTTTACAGTTTTATTCGGCGCAGGCGAAATACGTTTCACGAGTTGAACACGTTAGCTGCACGCTGTCTGGGGTCCGAGCAAATTTTATGAAGCCTCCGGTAAAAAGTTTAGAACCTATAAACGTTTCAGATTAACTCTTCGCCGACCAGATTCTTTTATAATCCTATTTAGTGCAGCCAAACACTTTTGATCATAACGTCTAGAGTTTGTGAAAGTTTTATGGAGAGTTCCGAAAAATTTTAGGATCCACGAACATTTTAGATTAACCCGGTCTAATCATTTTTAGTGCATCTCGGTTTCGAACGCGAGTAGGGAAACAATCGCCATTTTGTTCGATGCACGTTGCACAGCTCGGTTCGTAGTTGCGCGACCGCAATGTAGCCGTGGAAGGTATTTTACGTAAAACGTGTAATTGTCGCGACGTCAATTACAATTCTGTTTTCATTAGCTTCGGGACTTGTAACTGTAATAGCCGTGCACATAGTTCTAATCCTTTGTTCTCGCAAAGCCACTTTGAGCGGTGGACTGACTCAACTGAATGCGAACTTTGGACATACCGTGTTTACGGACGGTAATATGGCGGCATTACATAAATCTGTGTGATAACTATGGGTAAACTTTCGCGTTTAATACTATAACCGCCCAGGATTTTGCCAGGGAATAACAATAATAATCTGACGTATTCGAGATACACCAGCGCATCTGTAAATTGTTTCTGCTTTAAACGTTGATTAGAATCACTGTCGTGGTTATAGTATCGTATCGTACAGTACGCGTTTTTTACGCATGATTGAAAAATTTGAGAAGTTTAACCATTCTTTTACATCTAAAAAGATCTAGATCCTAGGAGGATCGTGCTAACAGACTAGACCATTTTCGAAAATTCGATTATCTTATTTTGCCGAGGGTAGCCTCTTACGGAGACCCATCAGCAGCCACCAAAATGGCGTCGCGTGGAAGATCTGTTTCCGCATCTGCCCATAGATCGTGATCAATGTTGAATTGAAAGCCGGGAAGGCGGTTGCTCACGTTATACGACGAAAGCATTTGGCACCTGAAGCCTCGCATTTGCAGATTTGTCCGCGTCTTCCCTAGACGTTCGACCTATCTCTCTATCCTCTCAACTCTCCTTCTCAGAAAATTGTAATGCGCCGTCTTCTTGCGGGCCGGGGCAGCTTTTAAGGGATTTATCGCGCTCCACATTAAATGGCACTGATCTTAGTAAATCCAGATGGAATTCCCGTGTTTCCGCCACTTGGCGTGGCTTCCAGGATTTGGCGGCAAACCGTGGCGCCCCGCGTACGCCAAAAAATCGATTCCGTCACATTAATCGTCGGGCCCGCGGAACCGTCCGACATATTTCCATATTAGGATTAAGTGCCCTCTCTACCTATCAACGACAGACAAAAGCCCGACCGGTAGTAACACTGTCGCGACGCTGTCTAGCACCGCGATTACTGAAACTCCTGCGATTCTTCCTCTCAAGCTTTCCCAGACAGAGCCTCTGAAAGCTATTCCGTTATAGAACTGCCTGTGGAAAATGTTCGGCAGCCATTTCATTTGGAGCCACTTCATTCGGATCGGTGTTTTTCGCAATTGAAATAAAATAGATGATAAAAGAGACAATATACCGCAAAGAGTTAAGATTTCAGATCCGAACAAACGACAAGAAAGAACCGAAAGGGACCATACGCGGCAAGTACAAGAAGAGCAACCCCCCATATTTCACGCCAGCGAATCCAGTGTGCCGTAAAGGAGGTCCGGGTCTCTTCCCAGCGCAACAATATCTAAATTTGTCAGGGGGTAAAATACGTTCTTGGATGAAAGGACTGCGAAGGGGTAGCTAAATTGTTCTCATCGAGTGGCGCCAGAGTGCGACGCGCGAAAACACGATATCCACTCGGAATCTATTGGTTTCAGAGGTGTCGTTACTCAAAGGGCTGTCTCGGTGGCGATACACAGGACGGACCGGGTGAAAAACCGTGACAGGATGACCAGCGGGATCTAGTGGACCAGTCGAAGACAACCTTTCTCACTCTCTTCGTTTCTCTTCCTTTCTGTGGCGTTTCTTAGAGAGGCGATATAGAAGTGCGGGCGGAGAATAGACAGCGTAGGGTAGTAAGTGGGCTAGTAAGTCTCGCGATAACAGTTACAAATGACCCTCTCGAAGTGCGGCGCCGCGCCACCCAACCCTCGACTATGCGCCAGACACTGGCTCCTCTCGGTAACCTAACACATGCCCCGCACAATATAGTCGTAAAAGGTACTAAACAAACATACGCTAAGTGGCCGGCGCGTGTGCGCGCGTAACCATCCTCTCTATCTTTATCTATCTATCTGTCCATCGAACTATCTCGCTCTCTCTTTCACTGTTTACGTATCCTTGATCGATAATCGTGCGCGAGACATTGTGTAGCAACGGATCGATCGTTCCACGGGCCCCATTTACGACCGACGACCCGCCACTTTTCGGAATATATCTCCGTTCCGGGGGTGCTTCCGAATACAAACTATCCCGTGTGCTTTGCACTTCCACCGACGCTACTCGTTTCACATAATTACTACGCTTTCGAAACGAGCCCACACGCCGCACATCCTATCGCGAGAAATGCCACTGCACTATATGATGCACCCCTGAAGGGGTGGTTCTTTGCGGGAGGAAAAATCGTTTATCTTTACGATGTAGTACATCCTTGATTCACATACATCAGTATGCGACTTCGAAGTTACACTAATTCGTAAAAAGGCTCTAACTTTTAGCACAACATTTTCAAATGAACTCCTGCAGAATAAAGAAGAGGCGGCGAACCTATAGTTGATGTAAACCTAACGCAGAGTGCGCCAGCTGCCGGCCCCGAAATCGCCGATGGTAAAGCGTGGATTTCAACCCTTCGTCATCAGAACCGCGATATTAATCAATTTTTTAACAACGGACTTTAACGATGTTTAATCATTTTTATAGACAACTACAGTCTCTGTGAATTTTGATTGACGATTATTGGAGCTAGTTGAGAGGTTTGAAAATGCATTTCCGCGCTGGGAATGCACGCAAGCGCACAGGGGTTGATACGAGGCTGAAACTAGGGAATGTGGACTGCGATGTGCACGATGGCGCTAACTTCGGATATCGATTTTGGTCCAGTGGGATGCAGAACGCTCGCGTACTGTTAATCGCGATCCTCACTGTTATTTTACAGCAGGGAACCGTCCATTCGCGCTAAACATTCTCTCGCCGTGATAATGTCAAGTCGCGGAACCGTGGTGTGCGGTGTCAGCAGGTGAACACGCGTGATTATCGCATTGGGAGTGGTCGCTGCCACCTCACCCCTACGCAGATTTGTAAATAGTCGGGATTAAAATGCGAATATCTGTGCTCGGGATAATTCTAAATTACGTTAGCATCGTTTACGGTGAGTCTGATCTATAATTCTGTTTGTATCATCATTATTACTCGTGTCGAACTCTGTTGCCACCCTTGAAGGGTGTGTTGTTGTCTGAACTTGTCGTTTAGCATACGCCCTTTTCACGATTTTATGAGAATTTGATTCAAGGAGCCGCGGGAACGAGGACGTACGAAGCAAATCCTGATACGAAGAGGCTTTACGATGACTTGCTGTCTAATTACAACAGACTCATCCGCCCTGTCATTAATAACACCGAAACGTTGACCGTTTGGCTCGGTCTAAAGTTGTCGCAGTTGATCGAAATGGTAGCAAATAATTTTGTTCTATTATTTTTTCGGAACTTTGATAGAATTGTTTGATTAATAGGGTTGAAATTGTTGCAGAACTTGAAAAATCAGGTGATGACCACGAATGTCTGGGTGGAACAGGTACAATCTACTTAGACGGTCTCATTAATTATTTGTATGACTATCATTTGCGTTTCGTTGTACAATGTTGTATTCGTATCTTGCAGAAATGGTTTGATTACAAATTGCGATGGGATCCAGAGGAATACGGTGGCGTGGAGATGCTTTACGTGCCTTCTGAGAACATTTGGCTGCCAGACATCGTGTTGTATAATAAGTAAATTGCGATTAAATAATAATTCAGCTTCCATAGAAGGTTTTAATTTTATTTCTGAATTCGCCATCTCGTTCTCCAGTGCCGACGGCAATTACGAAGTAACGCTGATGACGAAGGCGACGTTGAAGTACACTGGCGAGGTATCCTGGAAGCCACCTGCGATCTATAAATCGTCCTGCGAGATCAACGTGGAATACTTCCCCTTCGACGAGCAATCGTGCATCATGAAATTCGGATCTTGGACGTACAACGGCGCTCAGGTGATAACTCCGATATTATACCTTAACCATTAACTATATTGTACTAATGAGAAGATATTTCGTGTATTTTTCATCACGGAAAGGTGCAAATAATTAGTGTCAACAGAGTCCTTCGAAAAAAACGCTTTGTAAAGACTTTTCGCAACAGGTAGACCTCAAGCACATGAAACAAATACAAGGGAGCAATTTAGTGGAAACAGGGATCGATTTAAGCGACTTCTATTTATCAGTAGAATGGGACATTCTCGAAGTGCCAGCGTCTAGAAACGAGGAGTATTATCCTTGCTGCACAGAACCATATTCTGGTATGTTGTCAATTGAATTAAATGAAATATTTCCTATTAACCTCGCCGATTAAATATTACGCAGATATCACGTTCAACATCACAATGCGAAGGAAGACATTGTTTTACACGGTCAACCTAATTATCCCCTGTGTGGGCATCACCTTCCTCACTGTGCTCGTTTTTTACCTGCCAAGTGACTCAGGCGAAAAAGTAAATACTAAGAGATGCTGACTTCATTATTTCCTCTTTGTATATATTTTATTGAATGTTTACTGTTCGTAGGTCTCGCTGTGTTCCTCGATTCTGCTCTCGCTCACGGTGTTCTTTTTACTGTTAGCCGAAATTATACCACCGACGTCGCTGGCCATACCACTTTTAGGGAAATATTTGCTGTTCACTATGATACTGGTCACTCTGTCGATATGGATCACCGTATGCGTTCTGAACGTCCACTTCCGGTAATCACCGAAACATATTTAATATTCATAAGACGGACCAATCGACGTCAGACTAATTGACATCGAGAAAACTCTGATATTCGTGCTGTTCTTTCATAGATCTCCATCCACCCACAATATGTCTGCATGGGTCAGACAAGTATTCTTAAATTGGATGCCTCGGATGCTGATGATGCGTCGCACGCCATATTCAACCCCCGAATACGACGACACTTACATGGACAGCGGCTATACTAACGAAATAGACTTTAGGTAAGCAAGTACTTGAATAGTTATCGCTATTAAGCATCTAACAGTCAAGCTTAGTAGTTAAATCAAACTTATAATTAATCCAGAGGCACCTAATCGCTATTTTTCACAGCGTAAGCGATTATCCACTGGAACTGAAAGGAAGTCCGGACGGTTTCGAGAGCGTCACCTCTCAGTTCAAAAATATCCGCGAGGACGACGCTCGCCACTTTCCGCACGCTTCAGGTAAATCATCGCCCCCGTGCTCTGTATAAAAGTTTTTATTTATCATCTCCATCAAAGACACAATGCTGCTCCCTCGAGACGATAGCAACTACAAATATGTAAATCGGTAAAGTTCGCAATACACTCTGATTTCTCTCGAAAAGTCGACAACACATTCGCGCGTGTCTACATCTTAAACAACTAAACGAATATCAGAATTAACACGCTGTTATTCCTCGCGATCCGCGGATACATGAAAAAAACGAATGGTGTCTCACGCGGTGAAACAACGTCGTGTATTGCTGTTTAGGCGAAATGATGCGCTAACAATGAAAGATGTGATTTACAGTTACTGACAGTGAGAACACGATGCCAAGACACTTGTCTCCGGACGTCATATCAGCCCTGAAGGGTGTGCGTTTCATTGCTCAACATATAAAAGACGCAGACAAGGATAACGAAGTGAGTTTGAATTATTGATTTCATTTCTCCTATAGCACACAGTTCCTGTTTTACTCCTCGTGCCTCGTTCCGACAGTAACCGTCAGAAACGATTAGAGTCGAGTTTGTACTTGGTACGTTGACTGCCAGGTCGTTAGACCGCGAATTTTTATGCAAAATTAAAATTATATACATCTGCTGCAAGAAACAAGAGCCTACTTCTCTCTCTCTCTCTCTCTCTCTCTCTCTCTCGCTCTCTCTCTCTCTCACACACACACACACACACAAGTACCGCACGCTTTGCTTTCTAAAAACAACGAGAACAATGTTACAAATTCAATAATCGTAAATTATATTGATTTTCTAACGCAAACAGCACTTTTCGCTCTGAGGAACACATGAGAATGAAATCGATTTGATTCATTGAGAATTATGGAGAGTTCCGACCAGGCAGTCAACGAGCTAATAAATAAATTCACAACTATCGCGTTGTTCTAACGGGTTCCTAATGTCTTCTAGGTGATAGAAGATTGGAAGTTCGTAGCTATGGTGTTGGACAGATTGTTTCTTTGGGTTTTCACTTTTGCGTGTATCGGAGGAACGCTCGGTATAATATTCCAGGCACCTAGTCTATACGACACAAGAGAACCTGTGGACCAACGACTCTCTGGAATATCATTTCGTAATTTCATGTATCCGAATCTAGAAACGGACAACACTCCGAAAGAGTAAACACAAAACTAGGAACCCATCGAGCCCCGGAGACTCGCGCGTACCACAAACAACGATGGAAATTTGTTATACCGTTCGAATCATATTTATATCGACTCTCCTATCTCTCTTTATCTCTCTCCCTCATTTCATTCCGTAAAACGATGTTGCTTTTGTAAGAAACGAGGATCTAATAATAAACATAGTCTAAGCGATTTTATTAACCCTGATCAGCCACAAATGAAAATGAATAAAGGGTCGATAGTCTAGAAAAGAAAAGAACGTCCGGATTTAATTCCGCTCGAACAAATTCCATAAACACCTAACATCAAGGTTAATAAAAGGCTTGAACTACGAAACAAGCGATCACTCTTTTATTCCGATCGATTCACACCGCCATTTACGATTTCTCTACAACGCTAAAGACATGTATTAAAATACTTTGTGTGCTCCTTCTCAACGGAACCCATCAGTTCCCGAGAGTTTCCGCTTCGCTCTCGAGAGTTGGACAAACTATACATTAACGATAGAACGGAATGCAACTGTGAACAAAAATCGACGCCACTCTTGCTATCCCGCTTGCTAACCGTCTGTTCTCTTTCAGTACCAAAAGTAAAAACATCGTGACGATTCACCGTACTTTCCGTGTCTCGCGTCCTCGCTCGCACCCAATGGTTAGGCGTTGACGTCACGCGATTTAGCCAATAACTTGGCTAGAGTCAAAAATATTTGTGGTTCGACCAAATTGGACGGCTTTCAGCCGCATTCCTACCGGGGGAGTTTTAGCGAGGCACGCACAGTACATTAGTCCCTAACAACAACGGTTTTACTTCGACAGATCACAGAACTAATTCACGTGTTTGGTGCTCGTTTGTTCTATACACGACTCGTACGATCAGTTAAAAGTTTGGCAGTATTTTTACATAGATAAATAAGAAAAAAGGTTTCCTTTAATCTAAATCAATAATCATCAACTCTGGCGAATCGCTAGTACTGCTAATGGAGCTGGTCTGCGATTTTTTTGGCGAGGATGTACCGCAAGCTAGCTTCTTTGTACTCTGTGTCGGTGTACTGTGTTCGTCGTCGTCGTCGCTGTCTGATATCAAGTCGATTACAACGGCTCGTTTCTTTTCTTTCGGCGGTGCTGGGTTGCTTTCGTCTAAACCATTGCAAACGATGAACGTGATTAGAAAACATCGTGGTAAGTAAACAATTTCTCTGAAGGTCACATTCTAAAGTCATCGATGTCTCTGTTCATAAATATACGCGGTGGAGCACTTGAGACAAACCACCCTGTATATTTTTATTAGCCAAGAACAAATCGAGTCCAATGATGGATAATATCATGACCTTCATGTGATCTCAAGCATCAAAACCGACTCAAGAGAAACACGATTAAGAATGAAGTGTTGAATGAAAATCTGAAAGAGACATATTATCGATAAGAAAAGTATCTCACCGAGGTCCACCGTATCCACGTCAATTTTTCGGTCTTGCGAGTTGGTGACCATTTTCGATTCTGTTTTGTCCTTGTCCTTCTCTTTCTTCAAGACCAGATTTTCCCAAGAACCGTCCTGGAGAAGCTGAATCTCGTTCACGTCCGGCAGCAGCTTCTTGGAATTGAGAACCTCTTGGAAATAGCCGTCGATAACGAGAGTATCGTACAACGCTGCCTTGTCGCAAACCGGACAACTCCACGTGGGTTTCCTCTCGTTCATTTGCAGGAATAACGACGCGTCGAAGCACTGCAAGTGTGAACACGTGGACGCGCGGCAAGGCGTGGCCATCCGCATTTTCCCTAATGGACACGCTAAGGACACCCTAAGCGACGTTGTTGCTATTTCACTATCCGCATCCTCGTTTAGTTTCTCCTTAACTGCACAAAGAAATCATTCCCGTAATAATAATTCTCGCAGAACATGGACACAATTGTTCCACTTTAATTTATGGGGTATTCTGGATATTCATCACTTCAAAAATCGACTCGAAAACGAGAATAGCCCCATGGACGAGCTTTTATAGATGGATTTAGAGCTAAACAGTTTGTTATCCTATTTTTTATCATACAATCTTTTAGTGCTCTCTTTGCACTTCAGTTACAGTAGTTAACACTCGATAAAGAGGTATTTATTAGAGGTGTACGAACTCCGAGATATCGGACTCGGTCAGACTGCTTCAAGGTGTTAAACTGCCCGAAGTTGTTGGTCTGGATCCGAAATCGCAATTGTATCGAACTGCCCGACAATATCGGACCATCCAACAGTATCGGACTACCCGAGCGTTCGATTGTTACGGACGCCCAACCGAGACCGCCCAACTTCGACGGACCGACCCGAACACTCGGACGTCCGAAACATATAAGACAAGACAGTCTGCACACTCCTAGTATTTATCGTATAAAAGCTCGTGAAAGTGAAAAATTGACAAGATTCTGAAGATGAACCTCCACTACTTACTCAAGCCCCTCGTGTAATCCGAGTGTCGCACGCCTCTACTTTTTAATCTTGATAAGAGCTCGGCACTTGATAGTTTTCTAACGAGGTATACCGCGATTGCATAGCGTCTTCCATAGTCGGCCGACCATGTGACCTGAATGTGATTTGCTACTGTTGGGGATAATTTAACTAAAGCGCTAATCTGCACAGGCCTCGGCGGCCTCTTTGGTTCTACTCCTGGTTTGTTCGTGGGTATTGGATTCTATTCGAAACAAACCCGATCAAACAACAGTCCAACATATTATTCCGAAAGAGTAATATATAGAGATGTGCGAGAACCCGAAAATTTCAGGATTCTCAAATAAATAAAATATCCGGATAAGTCTCGATCATCGAGTAGCCAAGATTTTCGCGTTCTCGCGCATCTCTAGTAATATATTATCGTTGATTTACTCACAGGTAGAGGACACAGTTTTCCATTCACTTTCACTGCAATACTGGGTGGAAAACAGTCTTCTTGTTCGCACGATGTTTCTTGTAAACAAAATCGCATTTGTACCTGCGATGCACAATGCAAGATGCATTTTATTTGTTGCGAAGTGTAGATTAAAAGTAAGCAAATTGGCCGAGAACTGAATTAACCAATGATACCTGTACACTATAGTCGATTTTACTTCCCGCCCGACAATCCCGTGAACTAGCTATGTCTGTCGACTGTTGTGGAGTTAAATGAAACATAAACGTATTCTCTTGAAGTCTCATAGTTCCCTGAGGCATCAAGCTAGACGGCTTCAATAATTCGGCTAGTAAGTCGTAAAATGGAAGCTTTTTGAGTCTAACGTCCGGATGAACAGGATACTGACTTCTAGGTTGTATTTGTAAAGGAGATGGCAAAACTTTTGGAGGATATGGGTACTGACTATAGGCAGCACTTGCTGTCTGCTGAAATTGTAAATCATATGTAAGCTAATGAATAAAAGTTTCCAAATGTTCTGTATTGAAATTCTTAAACTAACTTGTGGTGTTACGCTGGTATATCCTGTGGTTTGATACACTGGATTACTTCTAGGTGCTGGTAGTGATGCCTGATGCGCCGGAGGAAGTTCTTTTCCACTGTTAACTGCAGATTGTGACTGCTGTTGCTGGCTGATCTGCCTTTGAATTAAATACAGATAATAATACCATGAAACGTAATCTACGTACTTTAATGTATAACTGAAAGTTAAATAAATTTACCTTGTGTAATAATTTCTGGAATGCATGTTTTGATCAATTTGTGGTTCACCGGAACCACCTGTTTGTCCGTACATTTGGTGTGCAGCAAGTTGATCAGCTCTAAACAAAATAACAAAAAGAATAATGGCGCTGGTGCTTGATAACGGTATACCTTAACATGTATAGTATACTTAAAGTATAATAGTATGCCATAGTACATATAAAAGAACATATACGGTTGAAATAATATATTTGTGTTCATTAAATAATAGTAATAACTTTTAGAAATTAATAGAATTTTGAACGTATACTTGTATTCACATTAATATTATACTCACTGTATGGTTTTATATAGTTCACGTATTTTGAGCTGTACAGGGTGGGATCTCAAACGTAACAATTCTAGCGCACGTGTTTGTAATTCTGTTTTTTCTACCGGATTTATTTCTACCAGCAAAACCAAGAAGCATCTGAAGTTCAGACACTCGAAAACTCAATACCATATTCTGTAATCACAAAATGAAAATATTCATGTATTTTAACTACTGTACATGCAATTTTCCTAAAACGAACATATTTAAAAAAAAGAAGAAATTAATCGAAAGTTAATACCTCAAATACATTGTCAGACTTTATCAGCAACTAAATATTGTGTGTATATATATATATACATATGCTCCATATACTGCTTTAAAGTATACAAACGTAATCATAAAAATACGAAATCAAATTTGAAAATACTAGGCATAAAAATCATACTTCAAGTTTTTCTATTTCTACAAAAAAATTAACATCGAACTTAGTTTTTTTTTTAACCAATAACCGTATTGTATAAGGACGAATACAATAAAGTATGAAAACACATTTTTTTTTCTTTTACGATTGAGATGAACAGTATGTATTTCATGGTACACTTTATGACAAAACACGTACGTTTTCAATGACACTTTATTTTCGAAAATGGAGTCGGAATGATCAAAAAAACATTCACAAAATGTTTTCAAACGGAACGATGTAACTAATTAAGGTTACCTATAATTACGTGGACATTGCCTGTCTTTCGAAGCACTGTGCGGTTGATAGAACATGATTAACGGTACGGATGTAATTGAGAAAAAAAAGAAATGTAATAATTATCGTGATATCTCACTGACATAGGCAAACAATGATTGCAACAATGGTGTACAAACTTGTACGGCGGTGCACTATACGTCTCTTAACACAATTTACTGACGGGAATCGTAAACCGCTAATAACCCGGATATAACCACGATAAATCCACAATGCAGACCCGCCGATATTTCTTTAGAATTTCACACGCTATCTAAATATCTGCACTGCACCACTTTTAATACTTCACTCACCTCTAATTCTTTGGTCTCCGCCATCTTCTTAGACGATTTTTTTTGCGAAGCCGTTTTGCTTATATTATTTCCAACAGTTTCGATAGAAAAATTCTCCTACCCGATTGTTATACCTTACAAGCTGTTTCGATCGCAACCCGTTTCTATAGTTTTCTTGAGTTTAAACGTATGTAGCTATTAAATAATACCGTGTAAAGGACGCGAAATCGATTTTTGTACGTTCTAATTTTGCGGTAACAGCGAAAAATCTGACTTTCCTTGGAAAGCTCAGTTCCTCTGAAAAAAAGTTCTGTTCAACGGCATAAAGACGAAGTAAATATCGATATTGAGCACTTCGTTCGTTCGAAATACGAAAAGGGATTTTCCAAGATGGCCGCCTGCACTGAATTGCACCGAATTTGTGAATTTGGTAAATTTCAAGGAACCGAGCAAGATGGTTCGTGGTGTGACATTTACTTTTTTAAACATGCGCTAGATGAAATACTCACATCTCACATTAAGGTCGTTCGTTTAAATTCGCTCTATACATTTCACCGTTTTAACAAATCTACACGATAACGGAAAATCTTTACGTACATATACTGGTTATGTTTCATGTATTAGATTGCATGTATCGTACTAAACAATTTACATCCCGCTATATCTATCAGGACTATATTACAAATATATAATATTATCCAATCTATACCTCAACTATCCACTTTTAAATACCACAAAGTTGCATTGAAATATTGCAATAATGTTTTATTAAATGTATCTTACAATAATATAACACGGTCCTATATTGGAAACACGAATATACAATGCAACATAAACCTATAACCCTTTATGGCGGCCTTATCTTTTCAAAAGTAGATAATAAATAATCTTCACTATATCGATGTGATAATTTCACTAGGTGTTCAGTCAAATGATTCGTTCACACCTAGGGGAAAAAACACATTCTAGATTATCATCTTTTCGTCCTGGTAATTCCCCAGTGGTGTTACAAAGTTCACTAGTTACTTTCGTAAACATGTCATAAAACTGCATAAAACTAAACCGTTATGTTATGTTTTGTTGGAAAAATTTATCAAAATGAATTACTAATATTTACCGCGTTTAAAATTGTTTATAATAGTCCCAATTCACTTTCATTAATATCAATGTGAAAATTTTTCTAGGCGTTCGAACAGACGATTGGATCATACCTAGTGGAAAAACACACTTTAGACTTTAGATTACCATCTTTTCGTCTTGGTAATTCTCCAGTAATTCTCCAATGGCGTTGCAGACAGTTGCAGATATTATTAGCAATTGTGCAGTAATTGTGTTATCTTTTAGTGGAAAAATCTGTTAGCACGCATCACGAAGTAGGATGCGCGTGCGTCTATCTTGGTCTATCTGAAGACATTAGTAACCACTAAAATTTCGAGTGTAATTATAAATGTATGTATATATGGACATATCTATGACAATTTAAAAACATGGCTACCATGTGAAAAATAAATTGGTCGCATTACCGTCTATACAAACAAGACTTTGTTTAGTTTTTACAATAATTTTGTTGCACGGTACTAGCGAAACTTAGTTGGTCGTAAAAAAGTACGCAGCTTTGATGAAAACTTGCAAAGTGTTGGCGCGGATTCGCCGAGTGAAACATTTGTGTTTTTAACAGTTACGGCTGCATTTTTAATGTCTATCAAATGACCTAACGGATTTATAAGGGATACAAATTCATCTACGTTCGAATATTCCGCACGATTCCGTGGCGATAGACTTCACGAAGGATTGTTGAATAATGGTAACCTTACTTTTTAATCTGGAGAAAGTTCGAATACCTCATAAGGGAAAGATAGAATTTTACAAATAATGTATTAGTTTCACTCATTACGAAAGAATACCACAAATAATCGGTTACACGATTGTAAATAGTTGTATGTAATTTAGGATCGGCGTGCTACCTGTACATTTCGTGTGTGTATATAACTTAACCTATTTTTTAGATTCAATATATTTACAATTAAACATATCAACTAGCATATATAACTGTATAAGCACAAGTTAAGAAATGCTATGTTCAATTCTGTTAATGCTGGAAAGGAACTTGTACTTTATTAGCATGTACGACCGCTAAACGTGATTCATTCGAAAGTCTGTTTTTAAAATAAATCTATTCTCTAAAAAGGTAACAAACTTTTACTAGACTAAAATTGTTAGATGTCTCTTTGTGTAAAATCATATTATTGTACTCTGAGTGCATTGTTACATTATACATATATGTGTGTTATTATTGTTGCAGATTATAATATGTTAAGACATTAAGCAAGACAACTTGTATAATAAAGAATCTATGTATAATACTGTGCTGCATTATTTATAAACTGACATCAATGGATTCCATTGATTTTGATACAATTATACGACATCCACGAACTATCATTCACGTAGATGTGGACTGTTTTTACGCTCAAGTGGAGATGCTGAGGCATCCAGAGTTGGAAGGCAAGCCGCTCGGAGTAAAGCAAAAAAATATAGTGGTGACGAGCAACTATCTAGCCAGAGAATATGGAATTAAAAAATGCATGCCTGTCCAAGAAGCTTTACAGTTGTGTCCAGGCCTGGCGCTGGTAAACGGGGAAGACCTAACAAATTACCGTCAATTTTCTGCCAAAATACTAGAGATACTACATCAGTTCACACCTTTAGTCGAAAGATTGGGCTTCGACGACAATTTCATGGACGTCACGTCTCTTGTGCAGAAATGCATGAACTCCGGCAATGATTCCGAATCGAACATAGACATTTCCATGGAAGATCAAAACCCAATCGGCGAGATATTCGGCACCTCGGACGAGGAATGTCCATGTGGCTGTCATGCTCGGTTAGCTACTGCTTCTAAAATAGCAGCTGAAATAAGAAAACGAATTTACAAAGAGTTACGTGTCACTTGCAGCGCTGGCATAGCACATAACAAGCTTCTAGCAAAACTAGCCGGGTCGTTGCACAAACCAAATCAGCAGACAGTGATCTTCCCATGCAGCGGGCCAATGCTCTTGTCTACAATAGGATCTGTATCAAAAATCCCAGGTGTTGGTCAGAAAACCACGCAGCTGCTAATGTCGAACAACATAAAAACAGTGGACGATCTGCGCAAGACATCTCTGGAGACTCTGGAGATGAAGATAGGCCTTGATCTGGCAAGAAAACTAAAAGATAATGCCGAAGGCATCGACGAGACGATCGTGAAGCCTACAGGCAAGAAGCAGTCCATTGGCTTGGAGGATGGTTTCAAAAGTGTCTCTCTAGTAGCTGAAGTAGAATCAAGACTGGGCGCGCTCTTAAGAAGACTAACAGAGCTGGCAATGGAGGATGGGAGGATCCCCATCGCGATGAGAATAACAGTGAGGAAGCACGACTTCAACAAGCCAGCCTCCGGCAAGAGAGAGACTCGGCAATGCGCATTACCAAAACATTTACTGCCCTCCACGAAGTGCGGCGTCTACGACCACGCTAAGATGCTGTCGCTAGCTATGAAACTGTTCCATCGAACTGTTGACGTGTCCAAACCATTCCACTTGACCCTGCTAGGAGTCGCTTTCACGAAGTTCGAGGAGAGATCCTCCGGGAAAAATAGTATTACATCTTTCTTGCGAAAACAAGTCGCCGTTCAGTCTGTTCTAGACATCAGCTCCGAGGAAGGTATCTCGGATGTGAGCCTCGGATCGCCCATGAGCGTCAACCAGGACAGCAACGATGGTTCTGCGATGAGCACTACGTCATCCCCTATTTCAAAAGCGGTGGGAGTTGCGAATCCGGGGATCGAAGATGATTTGCTGAGCGAGATAGAGCCGCTGCCGAAGAAAACAAGGCTGGAGGTGTGGCTGAACGGTCGCAGAGAATCTCCCAGCAACGAGATGGCCGATCTTCGACTCAGTCCTTCGTCACCAATGCAGTTGTCACCGAAAATCGACGCGGCGGTCCTCAAGTCTCTACCCATCGACATACAAAGGGAAGTGACCCGCTCCTGGCCGACGACTAGTAAACCAAAACCGAATAATATATTGAAATACTTCATAGCTAATAAGTGACGGAGTTCCGTGGCCTAGATCGCAACATAGCCATCACTTTTCTGTACACATCTCCGCGGGTTACAATATTGGATGGCAGCACCATGTGATATTATGACTTTAAGTTACAGATGCCGCGAGCTGATTTGCAATCGTTTTTGGGTATTAAAACTTCTTCTACACATACACATATACATATATACATATATATATATATATATTTTCTACGGCATTTACATCGATCGAATTTGTTAAACACGTGAGGTGACGTTCACCGTATAAATCTCTACCAGAGTCTATGAATAAATTCGCATAAATACATATACCTTATTTATTTATCTTAACTGATATCCGAGGGCATCGTTTGTTTGTCTTTTCGAGCGTTGTTTAGGGTAGACGGACAGTTTGGTCGGACCTGCATTTACAAAAGCTGTGTATTACCGTTGTATTTTTGAAGAGGCGTTCGAGAATGTGTAAAGACGATCCAACGAGAAAAAGTATTCCCGAGAGTTTTAAAAATAAGTTTCTCACGATGCATCGAACGCGCGCGTCTAGCACCATATGATCTGAGGCGAGCGAACAAGCTACGAGTGCATAGAATATAGAAATATCTACGTACATAATAGTAAACGAGAAGATGTTCGGAATAAAGTTGCGTTATCATGATCTTTCCCATTTTCATTGAAAAACAAAAGATATCGTTTCAAAGCGTTTCCATTCGTGTTCATTAGGAAAGCTGGATTAGTAAGCATTTTGCGAAGGAGAAAGAGGACACTGTCGATTTTTTTTTTTTTCTTTAATGAGGTGCTGGCATTTGATTTTGTACGTATGCTCCAACGGTTCAACCGTGGTCGCATTGATTTGAAACGAAAAGAAAAAAAAAGGTGGAAGTGTTTATATTTTTAGTACCGACGATGTTATGCTACGAGTGGAACGGGTGTTGCGAATAACTATACACCGAAACGGAAAATACTCGATCGATCCTACCATGCAACTGATATGGAGCTCCACACGAATGATGACGAATAGTTTCTATGTATTGTATAATTATTTAGACTATTAGACAATCATAAAGACTTTATCGGTTCGATACGGTACAAGGTGAATAATTATAATATATATTATATATATATAAATATATATATATATATATCCGTTAAGCATACACGAGATAAGAATATGAGCCAACGATTCACGCGATTTCGAAATTATTTCTATTACGCATACAAACACACGCGACGTGTATGCATAACAATGTGTGCGTCCTACACGGTTACTTAAGAAACGAAACAATTAATTGTAAATGAGAACGTACGTACATTAGAGCGTGGCCAGCGGCAAGTGATACTGAAACAGTAGCTTTTGTAAACAATAAAAAAATACTTATATATACATATATATATGAATGTATACATGTATATGTGTATATAAGGGTCGGAAGTTTATATGTTAAGCGTTAATTAACGACCAAGGCGGGAAAATCAGAGATTAGTTATCGAGCAAGTTTTTTCTTTCCTTCTCTTCTCTTCTTTTTATTTTGTAGTCCTCTCTATCTATGTTTATTTATTTACCGTACTGCATAGAGGAGAAGCGGCGACCATTTTGACTATTAACTTCTGGTTGTGAGAACATGAATATTTTATACGTAACACACACACACGACGTTGGGGATGGTATGAGCGGTTGCGAAATGCGAGCGCTTGTCGTCGTCCAAGTTCTGATTAATTAGAATAACATGCAGCGGTTCTTCAGATAATTGTGTTTATATTTCGCGCGTGAATCAACCGAGCGACGCACGACCAAATTGACTTTGACTTTGCACAAGCTGTGCGCCATCAACGGCGCATACTGTCCCCGATCCGTTTAAATAAAGAAAGTTCGAGTTGTACGCTGTGCATTATTTTCTTGTCTCCTTAATCGCTTAATTGCAATCCTCTGTACTCCAATCTTCCTGAAAAATAATTGTCGAAAGCGTGGATTTTTGTTCGATCTTCAAAATTGGGCCATTTCACTTTTTTTTTTAATAAAATAATGAAGTTAAAGAAAAATTTAGAATGCAGCCTTCATTGGACAAGTCTCGAAGAATCTTTGTGTATTCTTCTTTTCATTTGCAAAATAGAAAGCGTTCACAATAAATTGGTCACGTTTTAATAAATTGTGAAAAGAATTCGTCTTTTTGTGTCCGATTGAATGCACCGAATCATGCACCCGAATCTTCGCAGAGCGATATTTAAGAGCAATATCAGAAAGCGCAGTACGTTCAAGTATGACGCCAGAATTAGACCCTTGCCACTACTATACAATTTGAATGAGGCCAATCACCCAGCCACCGTCTCTGAATGGGACATAATCAGGGTGAGTCACGTCATAATGGAATGAATTGTGCAGCTTTGTGACTTTTTAAATTGTCCTGCGCCCTCGTTTAATAAGCCTCCTCCCGAATAATCTTCTTCGAGTCATTGATCAACACGACGACGCGAATCAGATCGTCGAATAATCGTTTACGCGGTTTTAAATTGTGAGATGTACGTCTGCCCGAAGTGTCCTGAACGGCATAGGGGCTTGAGAAATCTTATAACATCAATTTCAATTCTTGAAAAATCATTCGTTCCGAATAATCATCAAGAAGAATTTCCAATTACTTGAGTTCTAAACACGTATTGTTCTTTGCGCATAGTGATCGGACGATTATGGAATTCCCAGGATAGTCAAGTGCAAACGGGTGAATTGTTAGTCTAGCATCGTTCGACTCTTGAACGATAAGGGTACTTGTTCGGCCAGGGTTTTTCTTAGGCCCTATCACTGCGCACGTGAGATACATCGAAACCAGCTTTTTCATAGGTAATATCTGACCCAAATTTAAATAAAGGCCAGGTGCACGTTTAATTCCCATGGACATTAAGAAGGTACTTGGTATAAATACACTTCGAATGTTTCGGGAATGTCAGATTGATACTTCACTCGTGATAGTTAGCACTAGGAAGAATCGTCTAAAATGTTGTTCGCGGTCTTGACGTTCACCATTGTTACGGTGCTGCGAGCATCCGGTAATTATCTTACTCCATTTGAAGATTAATCCAATTCAAGACTAATACATTACACAAATTAATAAATACAGCGGCGAGCATAAACGAAATTCCGAAAATCGTCGGAGGTACACCAGCTGAAGATGGACAATTTCCGTACCAAGCTTCTCTGCGCTACAGGAGCCGCCATTTTTGCGGAGGATCTGTCTTAAACAAGAGATGGATACTAACTGCAGCCCACTGTTTATCAGGGTATCTTATTAGAATTATTTTTATTAAAAATTTTCTGTATCTTGCCAGCTTTTACGACGTTCTTTTAGCTTGAACGGCAATGGAATTACCGTCGTGCTGGGCACCAACAAGTTAGACGACGGCGGTGACATGTACCAATCCGAAAAGATAATCAGTCACCCTAGATACAGTTCAGCGTTGATCAGAAACGACATCGGGTTGATCAGAGTATCCAAGGACATCGTCTTCGGGGACAAAGTTATGCCCATCGGTCTACCAAACGAGAACTTCAGCAAAATTGATTACCCAGCCGCATTGTCTGGCTGGGGAACCACCAGCGTGAGTATTTCAAACGAAAGAGCCGAGTAACAATTCCACGTACTTACATATGTTCTTTTTCATTTATTTCTGTCTGTTTTCTCTCTGTTCCATATGTCCTTAATTGGGCACAACAACGGGCCGCGCGTACTACCCTAAATCGTGTTAAGTACCCGGGAGAGGCCCCGAACGAGTTGCAGCACATCGAGCTGAGCGTGATCGATCAAAAACAATGTTTAAATACCAGCTTTCGTATCACCAACGACAATATCTGCACACTTAACAAGAGGGGCGAAGGCGCTTGTCACGTAAGTGCATTCAGGTCTAGTCGAGTGCTCGAGAAGAGGGCCCTTTCGCGTCAAAGGGACCCTCAGCGAAAGCAGCACCTCTCTCTTCGTTCTTTCTCTCTCTTCCGTGTTCTTTTTTGTTATTTGCAGTCCGAGGAAATCGTGCCGGCAAGTGCGTGACAATGAACACCATTCAGCCTCACTTATGTTAGATCGAAAGAATTGCTCCACCGTGCGCGCACGGTTTGGCTTCCACTTTCTTATCGAGCCGCGGATAATCCAATTTACGAAGTGCCGAGCCGAGATTGCGATATTAGAGCTCGTTTAGCCGGCTGTAACTCCGTTACATCCTTTTACAATTCGCTGTACATGGTCTTCGGCAAATCATTAACACGTCAAATGCCGCACGACTTTTCTGTGCTTCACGTATATTTTCATTTACTTCGTTCACAGAAGTGTGATCACCCAATTGTGATCACACAATTTATTAATTACATCTAATCTGTTTAATTGATGTTAATTACACAGGGAGACTCTGGAGGTCCCTTGGTTGCCGATAAGGAACAAATCGGAGTCGTATCCTGGGGAATACCCTGTGCCAGAGGACAACCGGACGTTTTCACTCGTGTCTACAGCTATAAGCAGTGGATAAACAAGCACGTCGAAAACGACAGCATTTAAATTTAAACAATGTACTTCGAATCTTAGTAAATAAATTCTGCTTCACGTATTCAACTTTCGATGTTCAAACTCGACACGGCGCGCGGCGAGAGAAACGGCTCCGAAAGAACCATTAAAACGGGACTCGCCGGAAGACAAAACAAACGTGCCTGAATCCGACACCCGGTGCCGAAGTTCGACCAAAATATGAATAATTTGTTTTTTCTCCTCGAACTCGGTGTCGCAACTTCTCCTCGTCGCATGTTTAGTTGCACACGTAACAAAGCGACCTACGCTTATGCAAATGCACTTTAAGATGACACCAATTTTACGGCTCATGTTCGCGAATTAATGTCACACGCGCCTAATGCGCTAAATTAGATAGAACATTTAGGTGGTGGGTAACATTATCCAGAGATAAATAAAGTAATTCGTGCTGCGGGCACGAGTTCAATTGCGTTTAACTGTGCGTTCTGTCGTCGTGCAACTGTATTTATAAAATTACTCGGAAATCAACGTTTGAAAGATTTGAAATTTGTTGTATTAATTATGCACCGACAGTACAGATCGCGATCGCGCAACCTCTTTTTAAAAAATCCTCGATTGCAGTTTCGGTCAAGTAGCGGATGACCCGAATTCGATGGCGCATGCTCGGATCACGTGCATCGAAAATCGTTTCGGGTGTAAGAAGGACGCAACCCCTAGTAATGCGTCCCAGGACAAAAGGCTGAGGACCTCGAGCAAACCCCTCTAAAATTAGACCACCGGAAAACCTCTTCCGACTTACAACCCACGAAACCGGGCAAAAAAGCTGAGGTAATTAATCAAGATGGCAGATGGTTATTTGCGATTCGAATCTCGCGAAGATTACGACACCTATGCAAACTCTCCTGGCTGTGGTGCAGCGGACACTTATTCGAAGATCGCGAGCAACGGGGCCAAGGATGCGCGCCGCTACCCCGACCCCGTCAACGTTTGAAAACCATTCTGCGGATCGATCATGGTAGCTTGCACCATAGCGAAAAAATATCAGACGTGATCGCCAGAAGCGTATCAACGTGTCCTGAAATTGAAATGAGAATCGGATTCGAATCGAGAGCAGGGGAACAAAAAGAAGAAGCCCGCGGTACACGGGACAACTATTCATCTATCAAGCAACGCATGACCTAAATCCGGGACGCGCATGCTCGGCTCGGGCAAGGACAGTTTCGAGGGTGTGTTTTCATCCCCTGTTTCTGGCCGTGTCGCGAATTTCTCAGGAGCGTTGTGCGGCCGCACACACATACATACACTCACTCTCTCTCTCTCTCTCTCTCTCTTCGTCGTTTTGCGGGAAAAAGCAGCGTGTCGTGAAAGATGAGGACCGGTAGCCGTGCCACCTGCTGGAGCTTAACGCACATCGTCTGAAATCGATATCACCGTCCTTGTCCCTCGTCTTCGGCATAGTCGCTCTAGCAGCTTAGGGGTGAAATACGAGCGCGATGGAAACTGTACACGGGGGATTGTATTCGGAGTGGTAGTTCTTTTGTGCGTCGCGGCGCGAGAAATCGCCGAGCGATTGACCTGCCATTGTTTTATTGGATTTTTGCTACTTAGACCAGTCCATCCCCCCTTTTTGGGGCTGATAGATCGCCGTTGAAGAAGACCATTCGACCGACGTCCCCAACCTAGAACTACGTCGAAAACTTCAAAGAAGTTCGTGCGCACGGAAAGTTGGTGTGCTCGTCGACCATACCATCCGCAGCCTTAACGTACCGATAAACGCGCTATACGTTATCAGCGTGGGCGTAGCAAGAGACAAAAACTCGAGTTCCGGTCCATGGCATGCGTCGGGGTTGTATTCGTGTGCCTCCAGTCTATTGTTTACGTCCGAGGATCGTGACAACACTCAAGATACACCTGTTTACGTCGATCCACGCAGCTCTTCGGCCCCTTTCCGCAAGGTGTTTACAATAATCAAGGGGAACACGCATACACACATATTCTATTATGCCTCGTAATTTCGAGCTCGTGGGAAAGAATCGGGTGCACGGTGTTTGAAGATTGTCCGGCGGAGGATGATGTCGTAAACAGTCGTATGATATACAACGTCGATCCTGTCGCAGTCAGACCGATGCATCATGGTGCTTTGTTAGTGTGCACATCACGCCCAGTTGAGATCCTTGCAACGCCATAAATAATATAACGCGCCGATACATTGCCTGTATAAAAATAAGTTATCGTCTGAATTTATCAAAGGAACCTTCATGAGCTGCTGTCCATTCATGTGAGTATGTGACAAGCTTTCCTAACAGACACCCACCACACACACACACACATGTCCAATGAAACGCTTACACGATTTACACAGCGATACGTGACTCGCATTTTAGGGGTTGATAAAAATGGCGATAAAAATGTGTATTTGCGCGACCTGAGAAGACTCGGTGTAATGGCACGCTTCTTTTCGGTTGTTCTCTTGAACGGAAAACATAATCACTTTTTCAACTTGTGGATAAACGGTATTTTTCTTTAATCCTTTCTTTAATTACTACTGGATTTTTGGCTGATGAAAATGGGTCAGATTTTCAGCTAATAACAAATAGGTCAATGTGGTTGGGCTGAAATTTAACAAGCTAAAAACGAAGGTGGCAAGGTTTATCATTGCTATTTTTGACCCTTTACGCTTCATTTAGTATATGTATTATTAGGTGTACAAATGAATTCGGCTCGTCAGTCGCTGTAACAATAAAGAAATTCACATTTCCGAATGCAATCCTTGAACTTTCTTTCCGCCAAGAGGAGGATAATTAAACCAGTAAACCGTTACCATTTTATCGATTATAACCGTGGCTATTTATACCTCTTATAATAAAGATAATTCAAGTGTCGTGTTGTTATCGATATGTTCAAGAGCAGCGTCGATCTCGAGCAAAGTTTACGCTCGACAATAAAGTTTCACTTTTGTCGAGGGGAACATGCACGATTCCTTCCGTGGTAAAGTTTGTTTGGTAACGATTGTACACCGGAAAAGTGGTCGAGGAAAAAACAGGTTTTCTGTAGAGTAAGGTGTATGGCATACAGATGCGAGAGTCTGTTGGAAACATGAAATTCGTGACTGTAGGAAATGTACAGCTGTCCGTATGCCGTAGGGTCGGCCGTAGCAAGTGCATGGAAGTAAGCAAAGCGTACACATATCAGGCGCTACACCTTTTAACGGGCGACTGCGCAGTAGACAATTCAGCCGTCTACATGGCGGTATACCTCGTGCAAGCATACCAAGCATTTCTCCGTCTTTGTACCGGCGTTGGTGTTCCTCGTCTCCTTACCCTTCGGCAGACTCTACTGTCCCTCTTTCTTCGTCATTGGTTTACTCGCTATCTTGCCTCTCACTCTCCTGGCAAACGCTTGACGGTGCGCCAATACTCAGGGACGTATTACACGTCGCTCCACCGAAACTGTTGCACACATCTCGCATCCGACAAACAAATGCTACACCTTGCACTACTTTCCTCCATTCGTATATAAAATCTTGATGCTACATAACAACACAATCAAATCTTCCACGCAGAGCATGACGCACTTCTCTTATCTATACATATATATACATGTACGACACTCCGCAAAAATCGGCTTATCGCTCACACCAAATTCAAAGTTTACCCTCGATTATTTTTAACCAAGTACCAGAACTATGTACTACCTTTAATGTTAAATCTTGATCTAAAAACTCTGGTCAAACACGTTCGTCCCAAATCGTCAATTGCTACGTTTTATTATGTGGTATTCATTGTTATCTACTAATCTGTATGTAAATTCATGTTACATACTCATCACGTAACAGTGGACTACATTGTATTTTATAGTTACACAAACGGTAGAGTAGGTAGGTATTCCTGAACTTTCTAGGAAAAATGAATTTGTCTTTAATCAATTTTGTTAAACGTTCAAGTGTGGGTACAATGCACTCTCGATTTCATCTGGACATGATGAACAAGATCATATATACACTACCGGCCAAAAGTTTAGAATCGGCGTAAATTCAGAGAAACAGGAGGTTTATAAGAACTGAATGCCTTTAGAACAACCAAGAAAGATTAATTAACTTACGAGCAGTATGTTTTCCATTTTCTATTTTTTTTTATCAAGGAATGCTTATTTTTTTCAAATTGCTCTTCCAGGGCATCCTGGCAATTAGTTTTTCGAATATTTCTAATTTGATATTTTTCCATGCTTCTTGTAGAAATTGCCAAAGATTTCCCTTTAGAAAAGTGCATTCCGAACATTGTCTTACACTGGGTGTAGAAACTATAAAGAGCATTATGGACAGAAGAAAATAATCAACTAGTGAATATTTCATATTATAACGATGGATCATTTCAAAATTTATCGATATACATACATATTTGATTTTTACAAAAATCAGCAAGAGATTCCAAACTTTTTGCCGGTAGTGTGAGTCGCATGATATGACGAAAATATTCCAAACGAGACGTTGAAATTCTGGAACGAAGATGGATAGAAGATTTCGCCGCGAATTCCGAGATTTGATGTGCAGCAGCGCGATGAATAGTTTGGATCGAGGGAAGAGATGATGCATCATAGTGAATGGTGGGCACGGGCGCCCGCATAGTGCGCCTACTGGTTTCGTCCCTGACAGTGGTGCCGGCTGCGGATGCAGGCGAGAACGTGCGCAGCTGTAAAACGTGAGTCGCTGAGCTCCGCAGCTGATGCGACCCGTCGTCGTGATCCGTGGGTTTGTGTTTTGTTTGGAAAAATGCGACAGTGCCACGCGGAATTTCGACAGTGTCGATGCAACGGTATCGCATGTCCATCCGATAGTGAATATCCGCAAGAATATCGCGAGTGATAGTGACACGAAATAAGTACGAGACGGAACAGGAACAGGTTTGAAAAAATGACAACCGAGATATCCGAAGACACGCGTAGCCTCGAAAGTGAAACGGAGACAGTCCTGAACGGTTGATAAACTCTTCCTTTTTCGACTTCGCACACGATGCAAGAACTATGCCAAACGGACGCCGCGAAGCGCACGGGCTCGTCCTAGCGACCATTTCCGCGGCGAGGACAATAGCCATCAAAGGAAGAAAGATAGACAAAGAGTCGGCATATGCTTTGTGTCGCGGTCGCTTCTACAGCGACGGGAACATCTATTTATTTAAACCTTCCTCGCGAGACGCTAGTTTCCAAAGACTGAAACAAAGACTCGTTTAGATTCCTTCATTTATTTATATCCGCGATCGTGATTTTCTCGGATGCATTGATCATCCTTCGGATTGTATCGCGTTGTCTACTAAACATTCACAAGCTTCCGATAAGCTGGGTCGATCACGAGTATCAGAGAAATTGTGTGAACGTGAATTTGTTGGCTGGGAATGTAAAATGCGTCGGATGATTTCATACGCGGATGTATGAAAAAAGAATTGTAAATAGAAAGTTACTCGGCTGCGCGGTCCGTGAGAATTTTGATGTTTTGATTGTTTGCATGCGACGCAACTGGATGTTTGTGTTTGGTGGCTCGGTACCGCACGGCATTAGGAGATGCGATTTAGGGGGGAAGTTATCCGACGAACCCGTTACTGTCGGCCAGCTTATTCCGTGATGAAAATTTATGCGAAAGAAGCAAGGTATGCTTCACGCTCGCGTATGTAGATGCACCGATAATGCCTATGCGATGTAACGGATGTATACATTTCTGAAAACGACAACAAGGCTAGATTCATTATGGAGGCACTGCGTTTGGCTATACAGTGAGTTTATTAATTCATAAATATTACTACGCGAACACCTCTGTGCTTCACAACGCACGCATTGTTAAATACAGGCTATTGTTAGGGTACGTTTACTTGTCACGCTTGCGGTATCGCGGCAGATAACTTACGCATTACGGAATTACGCGATTACGAATTTTAATCGATGTCTATCAAGCTATAGTAGTCCATTTATCATAAATATCAATGAACATCGAAAATGTAATTACTATAGACAGCGGATCTTTATGCGAAATAAAATGTTTTGCCTGTTTTATAAATTATAACAAACTCGAGTGAAATAAAAATTTATTTTCTTTGTCTGAATTTTTAAATTCTTCTAATGTTTTAATTGTTTTAAATGCATAAAAATCCGCTAGTAATTACTGATTGAAAGAATGTACAGATCTGTGCGAATGTTATCCCAATAATTAAATAATAATGAAGCAAATTATTATACAGATAATCTTGGTTCAATTACTGTTCCTATAATTCAGTAACAGTTAGTCTACGCAAGTTTTATCTATTCAGAAAAAATATGATCTATGTAATTGAATAAATGTATCCATGTATCCATGATGTTGGTTCTTATGTATGTTATTATAATTTGTTCCAGGACACGGCTAGGGGAGAGGATGGTCAGCATGAGCTCAAGGCTCGTGGAGACAGTCAGTATAAACTATGAAGATTTTAACGAGAGCTTTCTGACGTGTGGCACTTGTCTTTTCGTTTATGATGGTGGGGAACACACTCCTAAGTTGCTACCATGTTCGCACACAGTTAGTATTTCGTATAAATATTCCATATAAAATGAATGTAAATAATTCATTGATGTAATGCTGTTCACAGGTATGTTTACATTGTTTAACAAGAATCGCTGCATCCGAAACTCGCGAGCCTGGTGCCTTTCGTTGTCCTATTTGCAGAGAATTAATAACAATTCCTCGCGGTGGAGTTCCTGCGTTACCACCTAGCTTCCTTGTGAACCAACTTCTTGATCTTATGTCCAGACAGAGAAGAGAGGTTCAATTAATGCTTTTTACAATATTTTTCTACATATGTACCATTAAATGTAACAAGTATATTAAATATTTTCTTTGACTGTAGGTGATTCCAAAATGTTCAGTTCACATAAACCAGGAGTTATTGTTCTGCGAAACGTGCGACACAGTGTTTTGTACGGTTTGCATGGGTGGGAATCATGCAGGAACATCACCGGGTTGTACAGAGCACACCATCATACCTTTCAGCATTGCAATTAAAAGAATGTCTGAAATTTTGCTCTACAAGGCTAATGAATGTATATCCAAGGTAACGATCCCCCCCGTCCACATTACGGCGTAGAGTTTATTTGAGAAAAAATGTTTTATTAGCTTGTAGTAATCAATGTAAATTCATATAACTGTGGTTTTAGTTGACACTGGCCCAGGATTCTGTGAGTACAGAGCTGCAACGTTTGGAAGCTTCTAAAGAGAGGTGTTTGAACGCTGTGGACAACGAGTTTGCAGAAATTATTGCAAAGTTTGAGATGAGACGTTCGGAATTGCAAGCGGCGGTAACTGCAGCTGCGAGAGACAAGAAGCACGTGTTAGAAGAGCAACACGCTCTCATAGAAGCCGAGAAAACCAAAGTGCAGCAAGAATGCGAGGGCTTACAATATCAAGTATATCATTTACGATTTTCTATCACTAAATTATTATGCTTCCTGTTTATACCGTACATAATCTGTTATTCTCATTGAAGGTCGAAGTACGGAACATCACGCAGAGGATTGGTAGTTTATCTGATCAACTAGACGCGGCATCGGCACTTAGCGAACCTAAAGAAAATGCCTTCATTACATTCGAATTTAACCACAATCATGCTCTTTCTCAATTAGAGGAAGCTATTCATAATTTGGGACGAGTACGTTCTAGTACAACATTGCCAGGTATCCTGAGGATTGATAATACAGTAAAGTACCTGCTTTAAAATTGTTATTAATCGTTCAATTGCTTTACTCGTTCGCGTTATCGTCTTTTTTTTTTAAAAAAGAAGAAAAGTTGGACGATATTTAGCGTAATCAATCACGTTTTTTGTCGAATAGGTTTATGCAGAGCCAGGTTAAAGGATCCTGCAATAGTTAAGTTACAAGCGATCGTCGTACTAGAGACTGTCGATTACCATGGGTATCCTAGAAACGTTGGAGGAGATCTTATCACTGCCGAATTAACGTTAGCGGATAGTATGCACTCAAACAACCAAAGTTCCAGAGTCGAAACTGAAATAGTAGATTTAGAGAACGGTACATACGAGATACTGTTCAGACCTCCGGTTGCAAAACGCTTCGTCCTGAAATTATCGGTTTTCGAGCGGCCTATTAAAGATTATCCTTTATTTTTTTGACGCGACTGTACATAATGAACCAGTTAAAGTATATGGGAAACGAGGAAGCGGAAAGGACGAGTTTGACCAGCCAGTTGCCGTTGCCGTCGACGACGACGGCATGATTTACGTTCTAGACACCGGGAACTCCCGCGTGAAGGTACGTTCGTGAAGCATTCAAGTTTTGATCATTTTTATTAGATAATATTCTGTTCCTAGGTACTCAATTGTGATTTAGAATTTCAAAGGCATTTAACTAACGAAGGTCTAGAAGGCCGTAGTTGTACAGGAATAAGTATATCGCAGCAAGGTATCGTTGTTGTCAATTGGAGAACACGAAAAATTACGGAAATGAGCTCCTTAGGCGACACAATTAAGTCCTTCACTCATAAAGTGTTTCGAGTAAGTATTTCTCGTTCTACAACTGTGTTCTTGCTTAACAGTTGTACAATTAAGTGTTGCTTTCATTAATCGTGTTTACCATTTTGATATTCAGCAGCCAATCAATGTCGCAGTAGATAGAAATTACGGACATATACTTGTGACCAACAACGGTGAAAATTGTGTTTTTGTGTTCAATTCCGAAGGCGAATTCCTCTTCCAGGTTGGATAATTTTTACAGTCATTAATACTTTGTATATGGTGAATCGTTCTAAAATTCTGTTAATGGTTATTAAGGTCGGAAAGACGATAACGTTAAAACTAATTAGAGCCGTTACCGTTGGGCGTAACGGTGAAATTGTAGTTGCCGATGATCATATTCTAGTGTTCACTGCTAAAGGAGACTTCTCCGAGGAGATATATTCAGAAGGCAAAGGTAAATTCTCTGTGAATAGCCGACCGTCCGTGAAATGGCTGCTACTTTGCGTGTGCGGATATTAAGCGTAATTTGTTTATAGGTAAAGGCGCTTACTACGAAAGTTTAGCTGTTGACGCAGAAGGTAGAATACTTGGTACACGCACTGACAAAGGTCGCAATACGATTCAAGTGTTGAAATTAGGCGGAGGTAATATTTTGACTGAGATCGACTCGCATAGTTCAAAATTACGACGTCCTTCAGGTATTGCAGTACTACCTGACAATCACTTAGTAGTTGTAGACCTGGGAAACGACTGTACAAAAAAAATATAGATATTGGTAAAAAAGAAACGAGAAGCAGAGTTGGATGTAGCTTGAATTACTTGCTTTCATGAAACTTTTGTTATAATCCTACGCATAATTTTAACCGTGTCTATGTTTACATAAATTTTTTTATATGCAATTTTTACAACTTACATGCTTAGGATCAATCAAAATAATTTTATCGGTGTAGAGAATATGGTGTCGATCGTATTTGACATTATAAGTGCAACATATACATATATACATATAGTATATATAGATATATATCACGTGTATACGTATGTGTAATACTTATAGAAAGGGAAACGGTGTGTAAGTTTATTTATGTGCTAGACTTAGCGACGTGCGCGTCGCGCTCCTAAAAAACGGAAGAGACTTGATTAGTATAATGTAATTTATAGTATTTTGTGTCATCGTTCGTTAATTTAATTTATTACTTAAATCCAGTAATAGTGATCCTTTAATTTCTTACTACTTATCTTGATTGTTGTCTAAATGTACTATAATAAGCATTTCGAATTGCCATAGTCCGATTTGTAAAGATCAGAACGGTTATACTGAGATCCTATCGTACATATCTCATAGTTGAAAGATAAAAATTCATACGAGAGGTTTATTTTACAATCAGAATTTCATTGGAAGTTTACAAGACCCGATAAACATGTTGTATATGTTATAGTCAATACATTTTTTGGTATCTTTATTATACTCGATTGCTGCTGTCGTCATGGACTATTTTATGCTTATTAGTGTAATTATTTCGCACTAAAAATAATTATAATGAACTAGTTTCATAATTACAATGATGGAATGAAATTTTTTGTAATTGCTTTTGTCCTGTAAACAAATGTTGTGTGTAAAGCAAATATTTAAAATATTAAGTATAGTATCAAATTATGTTATAAACGCGATACTTAATATTTTCTTTTCACAAAAGAAGTTCGCCGAGATACATGTTGCAACAAAGGATTTTAACTACGATTACCAAAGGAATTTGATCGAAAACGTTTTGTGTTCTTATGTGTACAATCTTCTCATTTATTTTTCATCGATAAATGTGCTTAGGTAACATATCATCGTATTTTTACATTTTATATCTCATTTGTGGCACTCGAATACGTTTTCACAACAAAAACGCGAAAATTTTCATTTGTGGACATTAAAATGTTAAAAATTACTCCTGTACTTATTTTGCACCTAGAATTAATTTAAAATGCTTTCTATGAACGTCTCGAGAACGTTTTTCGTGTTAATTTGCTTCGACAATTATAAGCATCACATTTTATTATAAAATTGTCATACAAAGCATTTTGTATTTCCATTACATACTCATTACAGTCTTTAGTTGTGATTTCATTCGTAAGTGCAAACTATAACTAGTGTATTGTAAATAGATAAAATAAAAAATAAATTCAAGTTTGTGCTAATATTTTTCCTGTATCATTGCAGATCGATGTTACAATATATATTATTTTCTATTCAATTTTGTATGCATAAATTATGATTGTATTGTAAACAAATGTTCGATTGAAAGCTCGATTGTACTTTGTGCAATAATCTTCTATTATGTCTATGTCATTAACATGTTTTTTTATTCATGTATAGAGAAATAATTCTACATACTTTTAGCATTTACATTTTATATGTTACACAACTGTTATTGTCTAGAGAAACGTAGTTCCAAGTGTATACTGATTGTGTTCATTTATAATATTTCCCAGTTGATGGAGTTCAGTTTTCTACTTATTTACGATTAAATAATAGCATATTCGACAATTGAAACGGATAGGAGGGAAAAGTACCATATACAAACATTAGATATATTATTAGTAAAGTATATGCTCAGTGTTGTGTTCAGACCCTCATAAGTAAACCAATTCATAAGTTTAGATTTATATAGTAGCAAGTACTGTTATAAACAGCAATATTTGAAATTGTTAAAATAAAAAGGCCGAAGAACCATAAACGTTAAATAGTTCCTTAATTGACACGGAACATTCCTTATAAAATGCTTGGTACAATAACTCATCAATACCTAACAAAAATTCGATTATAAGCACACGTAATCGCGTGTACATATGTTACACGAACAGTATACTTATACCACTGAATTAGCCTTTTATGGGAAGGACACCAGTGCCTTTATAAAACAGGAATTAAATATTATTAACTCGATAAGAGCAAATAATGTATTGATGTTATCAAGACCTGGTTTTATTGTTTGTACGTTAACGTATAAAGCCTTCGTGATAAGATTAAGAGTGCAACACAATTAATATATTACGTTCGTCATACTTTACAAAAATTACTCGATGCTCAAAATTTGTACTGCTCGATATATAATTTCAACATTTCGATCGCAAAGCGAATTCAAATCTATGCAGAACGGAATATTGTAATGTAACAACACAGTGTACAATAAAATTGTAAATAAATATACGAGCTTAATTTATATAATACAAGATTCTTCTCGATCCTATAACAAAAAATGCCTCACGAAAATTCTCTCATCGGTAAATGAAATCTCTACAGGAAATAAAGAAAGAATTTCCCCATGGAAAGCAGTGAAATCGCCGGGCGTTTAGAGGCGATCGAAATACCCATAAAAATTCCTCGGCGTCAATACTATCGAAATCAAGCTCGCGCGGTAATATTGACTCGATTCGCGGCAATTCACCCGATCGTACGCCGTTCGAGATTTCTCCTCGCGAGAGTATCGAATGAACGAGTATAGCGTGCACGCGCCGTGGCTGGGAAACGTAAGCTCGCGAATACTACGCCTGTGCTAGTACGTGCCCCCCGTACACGAAAGTTATTCACGCACGCTATTCATCGGCTTGTGCTCCTCCATTACGTACGACGTACGTACATAACGTGAAACGTAAGACGCTACATACTGGCCTGTACGTGTGTCGCAGCGGTGCCAGGTGTATACACAAGCATCGTTGCACACGAGAGTGTCGACCAGTGTCGACGGAGTATAGTAAGTACACGTATACCAAAACATACTTTCGATTGAAACGGTCCGGGCTGTGGGGTATATTGGAAAACCCGAAGAGAGAGAGACTACCAACGAAGCAGATCACAGAGATCGGGTTCGCGATATTGTTTCCTCGCGAGGATCAAGCAAGAAGAGGCTAAACAGAGAAAAACTGAGTGTACGCGCGACGAAAGTCTACATTCGATATATATGTATATGTATTATATACATATATATATACATTTATATTGAATTCGCGTTACGGAACGGTGAAACGGGAGTGCTCGATAAACAAACCGTTGTATTTAAAAACGGTGTTCGGTGGATAATCGTCGACACGGAAATATTCCGTAAAAAGGGTGAATTTGAGTGTCACTGCACAAGCGCGAAGAGGAGAGAGAGAATCTTGTGCGGAGAGACGGAGAGAGCGATAGGACGCTAGCTACGGTGCTACGGTGGTAGTGAATGGAACGCGGCCCCCCACGGGTGAGCGTAGTACGACGCTCCACGGGCCAGCGTTGCACCAATGACCAGCCGGGACGGGCGGTCACGTGACGTGCGTGCCGAGCCAGCAGCAGAACATTGCAAATGACAAGACGCGTAGGGCATTGTCGTCGCGCCGCCGCTGCCACAGTTCCCGTCGTTGTTGGTGAACCCGTCACCGCGTCGTCGTCGTCGTTGTCGCAGCCGTCGTTGATGAGATCTCGCCCACCGCCGTCGCCGTGAAACGCGCGACAGAGACCTGAACGGGACTCGCCGTTTGAGAACGGATTCGGGAGTCTGTCCTCGGTTTGGTTTGGTTAGTGTCGGCACTATCGCCACTGTCGGCGCGTGTGCGCGACAAAGTCGCGGGTGCTCGGAGGCCTCGTGCCCTGAACGGTGCCCGCGGCGCCCCGTCCTTTTAGTGCAACACCACACTACTCCGTTGTGTTGTACCCCCCCCGTTCCTATCGTTCGGATACGAGGTGCAGCGTCGTCGCTCTCTGCCACCCGAGGCAACGTACACGCGAGCCCGAGCGGCGACCGTTTACATGAGAAAATGTCGGGATCACAGCGGATGCGAAAGTCCTCGCCATGCTCGACGTCGAAGCAAGGCCCAATGCGCGCAACCCTGCCTGTAAGCTCGCTGTTACGACAGGGCCGGCAAGGCAGCAGCCTCAGAAAAAGCAACAGCAACAGTCCCACCGTGTCCCCGACGAACGCGAGTGCGTGGCGGGCCCGCATCTCGCCGGAGACCTCTTCCTCGGGACAACGAAGCCCCGGCTCTCTCTCTTACAAAGGTATTTACTGCTGCTACTATATCCCTCCCCTTTCCCCTTTCACCTCCCGAGCTCTCCGTTCGTCCCTCGTACCCTTCCCCCACCGCCCTTCAATCATCCCTCTCTCTCTCTTACACCCTCTTCTGTTTCCCCATCTGTCTCCCTCTCTCTCCCGCTTTCTCTCTCGAGATTACTATACGACTCTGTATACATGCGTTTACATGTCCTGTACATGCCGTCGTGCTCGCTCCATACACACTGTTTTATCTCCCAATCGACTTCTTTGTTGTGTCTGTCATTTTTCGTTTTCCAAACCGTTCGCTCGAATCCTCGATTAACAGCAGATATGTACTCCTTCCTTCCTTCCTCCCTCACCTATCCTCCCCCTCTTTCCTTTCGTTTTCCACGACGCTGGTGTACACACCGACGTACGGATGCTTACTCGTTCGGCGCCTCCCCCCCTCTCTCTCTCTCTCTCTCTCTCTCTCTCTCTTTCTCTCTCTTTCTTTCTCTCTGGTGGATCTCGTATTATGTTTGTTTGCCCCGTTTTTTATATCGTTTGTCAATGTTTCCGAGATTCACATTTTCGGTGAACATCTCGCGAAAATCGTTGTTGACAAATACTGTAGAACCTCGATTATACAAATTAAACAAGAAAACCTGATTGTTCAAATACTGGAATAGTAACTTTTAGTTATAATGCCAGATTCAATTTTTATTAATTTTTACAATGAATAGTGTTGCATAAGGACCACTTTAAATTGAACTATTTACATCTGAAGCATTTTAGGATATGCTAAAGACTTTGGACATCAGAGGTTCTACTGTATTGTTGTTACCTGGTATATATTAGGCCAGTGCCTTAGAAAGTTGTCATGTTTCAATATGAAATCGGGCAACAGCTTTTGCGCTGACCTAGTATTCCCTTAAGACTCTATGATCGATAGAAGAATAGGTATGTCTAGTTTCTGTGTAAGCACAAGTTTTGTATACTCTGGATGTTATATTTTTGTTAGGCTCCTTGTTGTAAACGTCACTTACCGTGCTTTTAGTGTTTTTACGAGTAACATGTTTATGTGTTGTGGTCACGCTTATACATGGCCACTCGATTTTTCTTAAGAGCATTTCTTGATGTTTCCACTGTATTTAATCAAACAGCTAGCAATTAATATTGGACCAGAATGGACCGGTATCCAAGGATTCCTTCCTCTCCTTTTTCCTCTTTCATTTGTTTTTTCATAAGTCTGTTACCTCATGTTTGTAATTGTATCATTTTCATCTGTATTTGTCAGTGTTTGGAATGGGAGTTTTGTGAAAAGTCTAGTAAAAGTCACTTGTCGTTGAATTATTATCGCTGTTGTTAATGAATGCGAGTTGTAACATCATCTATCAGACATAAATATGATGATTATCATGAGAGAATTAAAGTATCGAAGAGAACATTGTTTTTTCTTGTGTAAGCACAAGCTTTCTATACTTTGGATGTTGTAAATTTATTCGGTTTCTAGCTGTTGTCACTTATGCTTTTAGTGTGTTAACAAGTAAATGTTTCGTTAAAGGTAACATACGATGGATTTATACATTAATATCTAAAGATAGTTGATAGCGATTCTCTTGTAACATCTTCTCTCTGTCACTCTATAATCTCTTGGATCAATTAACTCGGTAACCGAACACTCATTATTAGATCGGTTCCACAAGAAACAATTACAAAATTGATTTTTCATCCTTGACCCTTTCACTCTAATTTTGAATTTTGTTTGAATTTCATTTTATCTGTTCATTTAATCCAGCAACCGAAAATATTTTTAGTAGTCCGGTTCTGGTTCATGTCTACACGATATCACAGACTAATTTTGTTTTCCTACAGTTGTATCTCTATTTCAAATATTGTTATCTACAGCAAAATCAAAAACATTAAGTGGAAGATGCAGCGAAAGTTTAAGTGGAAACCAAAATATCCGGAGGACAGCATCATTAGATACTATCTACTTAAAAGGACAATGGCCCCGCGATTCATACTACATTCATTCCAGTCTCCTTTTGGTTGATAAATCTACACAGGTAGCTATGTCATACTTTCGAGCACTTTAATTTCCAATGTAAAACTTTCCACAATGTTTATTATAACATATGTTTATTTACAGACAGAAGAATGGTCCAACGAACCAAGGAAATTACACACACGTCATCCCACAGAACAAACCACCACAGACGAGAAGTTGGAAAAGTACTTTAGGCATCGGTATGTAGACATTTTTTTCGTACATCTATATTCAGGAATTTTTGAAATAGTTTTCAAATTTGTGCAGTGAATTGTCATCGTTGTACATTAATGTATAATGTAAGACTTAATATGTTCACACTGATTTATTGAAGTAATTATGCAGGTTACAGCGTACAAATAAGGAAGGCACTAGTAGTAGAGAGAGGACAGCTGCATTTGGACTCATAATGCCTGGTGGACCGCCTCCGGCTTTTCCTGCAGACCATACAGTACTTCTACCCAGTATTGCTTCGCAAACATCAATACGTAAGTTCATTTGTCGGCAGCCTTTTCTATCCGAGTACTCGATGTACATATTATTTGTCTTGTTCCGTTAGACAATCAATTTAGCATCAGTACAAAGGCAAGTCCTATGAACATCCCTATGAAACCAATGAGGCCCCCGATGCGTTCTTCTATCGAAGGATTAAACCAAGAAATCGAAGGACTCGTTCTCAAATCTGCAACAAACCCTAGTGATCCTGATCACCCAGTGGAAGACAAAGTAAGCGATCTATTTAATGCCCAAGCAGTGGTACGCTGAATGTATGTATAGTAGAAGATTGATATTTATTGAAACATTTATTTTTCGTTTCAGTATGCACGGTATCGCGAACAAATTACGCCGGAAGGACATCGTGCGCCGTTAGCAGACTTACTGAGGGCTACTCGCAGCGTTAATACACAAACACCAGCTACAGACCTTCCCTCCAGTTCTTATTCTTCAGGTAATTCGAAGCTGATTATTAATCCGCGAAGAGTTTCTAGACACGTGAGCTAGTTGCCAATGTTCTCTCACACCACTTATACTTACGGAAACTTTATGTTCAAGTTGCGCAAGGTTTCTAATCAAAATGATAATTTTACGTAACAAGATAGCAAGATAATCTTCGTATCTTCTTAATAACTTCGTAACAAGATCATTTCTTTGGTGAATATATAATTATTTAAATGTATATATTAATTAGGATTATTATAATTAGGAATATTATATATATGTGAATTATTTCTCGTTACTGGAAATACTATAAATAACAGACTAACTATGGTGTGTGCCTGTTGAGACAGGCCCTCCATCTAGGAATTCTGAGTCTCCGCTGATTCCTGGTCTTATGGATGCCTCCCGTCCGCCTAGCGATCTCTTACAAGGTTGGCTCATATTTGCGGAAATGTTGCTTTTGTTTGTTTTTTTTTTTGTTTCTCAGATTCATTCGATCAAATTTGTTTTATCGAACTTGTTTTCACCGAATGCTCTTTATCCAGATAGTTTAAATGGGATATCTTATATACGTCTATCCACAAATGTTTTATCTCTTTCGTAAATATATATATATATTTCTTGCAAAACGTAAATATATATGTATATTTAATTCTGAAGTATGTGCATGCACTGTTTTTTCATTGAGAATATAGAAGGTGTATACGTTTTTGTGGGCGGTAAAAGTGTCAATTTTCTATCGATCATACATCTGGAATTATTTTCTGATTTTACATAGTAAATCGTAGCATATCACACTGACTAAAAGATTTTATCTTTTCATGGAATACTAAATGCCAAATTGAATGTACACTATACATTATGACATTACATGGTAAATTAATCTGTTCTTTATCAATTACGATGTATATTAATATTATCGTTTATTAATACATTCGTGGCTGCATGCAGCTTTATTTTATATAGCTTTGTTTATATACTATATTTTAAGAATTTTTATTTCAATCATCATTGATGTAGTCCACTACCGAATAACTTCACCTAATATATTCGATTCACTAGAATGTAATAAACTACGATTACAATTGAGAGACATTACTACGATCGAGATATTTCAAATTTGCATGTCGAAACACTGTAAATTATTACACAACTGCTGAAGTAATCTCATCATTTTGTCGTCATTATTCATACATAATACATATAGTTTTCATAGAACGATAAGTGTACATGCTTAAATTTATTTACATATATATTGTATTTTTAGCGAAGTGGAATGAAGTTTCATTTTGGTGTATGAATTCATTTCTATTTTACACAAATGTACGTTACATATCGATGCATTGAGTGAATTTTTGTTAGCATGAGCTTACGAGATTTTTTTTTCCGATCGTTGTAAACTGTATAATTACGCATTGCTTTTACTAAACCATTAATCTCGTTGTTGTGATTCATCTTTAAGGTGGAAGTCGTGGTTCAACCCCTGAACAAGATAGGGAAGGACGTCTCGGCACCTCTCCTCACATTAACAGGTTCCTAGCAAGAGAACCACCCGATGGCTGTGAGAAAGTCAATCTCAAATTTGTAGAGGATGCCAGGTAATTTCACTTGCATGTTCATTTTCACATACGAGACGATTCGATAAGAATTTCCATTTAAAATAGTAGTACATTCCTGTAACAAGGTATAACAAAATGATGGAAATTCTTCTTGACTCATTATCAGTGTAATCGTACTGTCCAACAAATTTTAATTTGATGCGCTGAACACGAATCCAAACATCGTGTGTCTTGAATTAATTGAGTGAGCACGTGCGTGCAGTTGCACACGTTCTTCGAATCGAGTAGGGACAATGTAAATTGATTTCAATTGAGATCGAGTGTGCTTCGTGTGCGTGGCTGTGATTAGAATTTTGGAATACACAGGGTGGCTGAAAAGTTCCCGGAATTTTTTAAAGCATTTCAGCAGCATAAAAATACCGCACAAACGAATGAATCCACACACTTGACCGAATAATAAGTTTTATTAATTCATTAACAATGAAATGAACCAAAAACATTTACAACAATTGTTCGAAATTTCCTCCGTTTGATTCGATACATTTACGGACCCGCTTTCTAAAATTCCCGTTTTTAGTTCATTTCATTGTTAATGAATTAATAAAACTTATTATTCGGTCAAGTGTGTGGATTCGTTCGTTTGTGCGGTATTTTTATGCTGTTGAAATGCTTTAAAAAATTCCGGGAATTTTTCAGCCACCCTGTACTATAATAAGAGTGTCCGCGGCTGCACTTCAGCGTCACTGAAGCAATAATATTTCTATGCATAGGCGACCCATGATAGACTTGAGCAAACTAGACTATTGCCCAAAGCCGTGTGTAGCATTCCAGTTAAAACCTAGCTTGGGATCAGCGTTCCTGCCATTACAACAGCCAGCCAGTCCAACGATGGTTGCAAGTGCATCACCCTCTTCGCATACGACACCAACTACACCTCCTCCAAATCCATAGTCCTGCTCTCCACCTTACGGAGTAATGTTTATAAACCCGATTGGTATATATATATTTTTTTTTTACCGACCTGATGGGTAGAAAGTGGTTTACTTTGACATGAAAGCATACACACCGACAATGAGAAATGAAAAAAAAGTTACCGAAAAGCAGCCTGTTTCCAGTGCGACAAACACACAAACCCCCCCAACTTTCGGGTAGTTCGTGATTGTGTAATTAAATGGAAGTTCTAATAATTACGTCGTCGACATACACACGAGAATATATTGAATGGCACCCGACAGAGAGCTCCGTTTAAAAACGTTCGAAACAATAAATAAAAAATACGAGGAACAATAATTTGTGATAAACTAAAAAAGGGGAAAAAAGAAACGACGATGAAAGAGTAAAAAAACGACATTTAGGAATAAACATTGTGTTCTACAGGGAAAAAGACTAATAAAAATTGTGTATTCTAAATTTAGTGCTAAAAGTGTGCTAAACGACTTTAGTTTTGTATACAGGGATGAAAAAGAAATATTCAAAATGTCGAGAGAAAAAAAAGTATTAAATTTGATTGTTGGGAAAGGCAAAATTCTACTGAAACAAAGAGAAAATAAAAAGGAAGAAGAAATGAATGGGTACATGTGCCTGGATTTATGTACATTATGTGCCCCCCCTCTATAATGTTCTCATTAGATCTTTATCACTTTCGAGATGATTCGATTTTTGCATAGTGAAACGCGGAAGGGAAAGGAAATGAAGCACCTGTTAGAATTTTGTATTGTTTTGTATTATTACTCGTACGCTGAGAATATTCAATTTATTATTATATGAGGAGCTCGAAAATATAGTGGTATCCCTATGTTACATTATTTCATTTCATTCTTTTTTTCTTTTAGAATTACGTGCTCTAGACTTATATATGTACACACACTCGTACACACACACGCAACACATTCTTTAACCGTCTCTTCATTTCGTTTCTTTCTTTTTAACGTCGCATATGTAAAGATAAGGGCATAAATTAATTGTCACGATAGTTTTTATTTTGTATCACGTGTACACGAACGTGCACTACTTTTTCTCTCGCATAGCTTCTTCTTTTCCTTCTTTTTATAGTGATTTCTCTTAGGATGTAAGATTTCTACTTTTTTCGAATGGTGAAAGAACGGAAAAAGGAAAAACACTTTGCTCGAGACTATAGTGTTCAGTGTCATAAAACGCAAACTTATGGAAGTTAAGTTAATCAAGCAAGAGTATATTTTATTAATCGATAACGTTTATAGGGAACTATACCATAGGGCTACAAGATTTTTTGGTTTAACTTGTATTATGTTAGTTTACTATCTGAATATGTACAACCAATACAGCATGTAATGACAGGTTGACGGATGTATGATAAATAAGAGTGAACCTAAACGATACAAGGCGGAAATGTAATGAGTAATAATATGGAGAGCGGTAAGATTTAAACAATTTTTGATTGAGACAACAAGTGGACGACACGTGGTTTAAAGCCAGTGCGGTGTATCAGATGTGTAGAGAATGGAATGGCTACCTAACTTGGCACAGTATTGGTGTGACTGTAGGTTTTTGTATTAAACGCGGAAACGACGAAATAATCGGGAGAAAAGGTTTTATCAGTCTGCGTTCTATACAAATGACAGTATGCATGTGTTGTGTAATATCAGAATCCTGTTTAAACCATCCACGAATAACACACAAAATACGGAGGCTCATCGTAACTAATACACCGAGAGACAAAGAGAAGAAATAAAAGAACAATACCGATTTTATACGAACGTAACGGACAGACACGATGGAAACTTAGGAACTATTTTAATCACTCAAACTAAAAAAAAGACGCTATAGCATTTTAAATATATTTTTAACGCGCGCGGCCTGTAGAAACGATTTTACTCCGAATAAAAATCTAACCGACAACGGATTAGCAAGCGACTTTTTAAATTTCTTTCTTACGGATAAGAATAATCAAAGGAATATCAAATATTGTAGGAGATATTTTGATATGAACTACTCTACTCTGTATTTAAAAAGGAACAAAGAAAAACGACAAAAAAAACATGGAAAAAAGAAAGAAAGTGTGGCGAAGAAACGTAGAAGAAGAAAACGAAAAGAAGATGCGAGAGAAGCAAAAAGATGGAAGAGAGAGTTATTCGTGCGATGGGTTTAACTTTATTGTTTAGTATACGCAGAGAACATAGCCACTCAAGAAGTTCAATTTATTTTTTGCTTTGACTAAACGCGCGCAGAAAGGAAATGGTTTCTTGCGGACGGATTTAATAGTTACAGTCGGACGGATAAAGATCTTGAAATGAAAAGATATAAGATCGAGAGCTGGGAAGAACAGTTTTTAAATACAATAGTAATATACTTTCTAATATTGTAATGTATCTAGCTACGACAGTGAAGGAAAGAGGAAGGGAAGGAAAAAAAATGAGATGTTAACACATAAAGTACCTGGCACACTGGTCTATGCTCTCTTTTATCCAGCTCACTAGGAAGTTCATGCCTTAGAATGCGTGGCAAAGTGTGCTAAATAGACAGGAAGGTTAATCAGAGAGTCAGGATATATAAAGAAAAAAAATGCACTGGCTAGTTAACAAGTATACAATACAAGAAAAAAAAACTAATCTGCTATCTACTAGCTTAAGAAGAATCTTTATTTCGATTTATTTTCGCTATGGACCTAAATGACATTATCTCAACGCTGTAAGGATTATTATATGAAATTTGTAAATGCGTCGTCGAGTTTACAAAGCGCTCCAGGAAATAGAAAACAAAGAAAGAAAGGAAACCGACAGATTAAAGAAGAAGATAACAAGAAAAACTTATCGATCGCGCGTTTCATCTGTTGGCATATTTTCACTTCAACGGAGGAAAACGAGTATAAAAAAATAAAGATAGAGAAACCAAGTGGCGATAAAAAAAGATGGAGGATGTTTTAACACGTAAACAGACATTGTATTAATCATAGTGAATAAAAGGAAAAAGAACGTTTCATACTTTTACTAAATAAGCAGAGGAGGAAAAAAAAAGAATTACTTTAGAGAGAAAGGCTAGCCTTATTATTTTTTAACTACACTCGTAAGGCTCCACTTTTTAACCTTCGTGTACTTGCGTGATGTGTTATCATTGTTAAGCTTTTGTTGTGAGTTCTCCTGGAAAAAAAAGAAAAGAAAACAGAGAGGAATGCGTGTAAAGACTGCTAACACTAATGATTACCTGTTGTTTGGATATAGGAACCGAAAATTGACGAAAAAAAAAACTAATGCGAAATACGGGGAATTAGGCTCAAATTCGTAATCTCTCTCTCTCTCTCTTTCTCTCTATCTCTCTCCGGTTACCTATGAAACGATATAGGGGATAATTACTCTTTAAAAAAGAAAACGATTCGTTAACTAAATGATCCTTACGTGACTACTGTTCGGTACATTCTTTCTACATATCTAAAATCTGAGCAGGCTTCAGAAATGGCAAAATGATTATGTCAATTACGAGTTCATTTATCCCTAGGACTGTCCAAACGTATCGTTGTAGTGTCTCGCCTAAAACAACAACAAAAAAAGAAAAAAAAAGAACGCAACAAACAACAAACCGATTGTTTGTGATTGTACATTGTAATTTGTAAGATGCTCATAAATGGCACTTATGCAAACGTTTTTTAGTGCATACAGACAACACGTACACATAACACGTTGTACAGTGAATGATATCTCGCGGAGGGAACGAAAAGACAAAAGAAAGACAAAAAAAAATATGACGAACGAAAGGGAAAAAAATGAGGATAGTTTTTTATATATTTGGTGAAGTTAAACGCAGCTTTTATCCAATTGTTTTTATAATAAATATATGAGATATTATTTATTGTTTTTTATTCGGGGTGACTAAACCTTTTTCTATCGAGTGTAACGATTCCATGTAAATGACGTTGTACATAGAAAATTGATAAAACGCGCTGGGGATTCGATTGTATGATTAAGGATTTTATATATTGTATAATATATTGATGTTTGATTGTTTCTTTATCTTTTTTTAATGCTTTATGACGAGAGGGGAAAGAAATTTTTATAGCTTATTTTTCGGACGATTATTGGGGGGGGAAGGGTTTTTATTGTTCGACTCGAATTGTTTTATTTGCGAATTGCGACGCGGAGTATCTTACAATGTATAGCGATGGAAAAAGGCAGTGCTGCTAGAAGATTCGCAACGGTACATCGAAAATCAATAAACTTAAATACATTATAAGGATCTATCTCGAATCTGTCCTAGGGCTAAATCAAAATTAGTCAGCGAAGTGAGCTAGTGAATGTAAATAATAATTTAAAGCCGTTTGACGATGAAACCTTTGTACGGAACGTAGTGACTAAGGCCAACGAATTCTGTACTTTTCGTGTGTCTCTCGCGGAAGTTCGTTGAACGAAAGGAAAGGAAAACTTGTGGATCAATGCGAACTTTTAAGAATGTGTATAAAAAAAAAAACAAACAAACAAAGATATTACCACGAAACACTGGCCTGTCCATAGTCAACTGAGATTAGACTCCTTTTTCCGAACGGCACAATGCAATTATCAAAATCATAGTAAAACGTTGGCTTTTTCTTTCTAATTCTGTTATATATCCTGTTTATACATTAGTTCGAAGTTGCAAGGACATTTTTATTATCTTTTTTTATTCGCGAACGTTTTGTTTTCTGTCTCTCTCTCTCTCTCGTATTTTTTCAATTTTGTATTTTGTATTTGTATGTATTTCGTATTTTGGACGATGTTGGTATCGAATTTAGATCGATACGTTTCAACGGATGGGTCGTTTATGTATCAGTATTGTAAAGTATCTTAATTTTCACACAGTCGAGATTTCATTTTCACTTCGATCCATATGGATTTTTTTCATGAAACGTCGAACATTTTTGTGTAGATAAACTCATATTTTTCTGCGGTTTAAAAATACTCTTTTCCTTTTCTCTCTCTCTCTCTCTACCTATATATCTATCTATCTTTCTCTTGTTTTTTAAGCGATAAGTTTACATATTGTATTTTTCGTGCATTATCGAATCTCGAAATATAAAGGCAGATTAAAGTGTAAGGTTTAGTACGTACGGACTATTATTGCCTTATTTTCGAGTATTTTTATCATTATTATACATTATTTATATTTGATATTCAAATGTTTTAACGATTCGTATATTTAGAGATATTTTTCAAATACGTTTAGTCTTCTCCGACTTTTCCTTACCATTCTCCTTCTTTTTTACGTTCTTTTTTTAGGAAAGAAAATAATTTTGTATTTGTGTTTCCATGTTTCTATCGATCGTTAAGTATCGTCTCATCATAACCAACTGATTGAACAACGGATTTGTTCGATGATTTTCTCACCCTCTCGCAGGACGAACTATTATACAGCGTGCCCAATAATTATGGTACAATCGGTAATGTTTTCGTGCGAGCCTTCGTTATCGAGAAAAATGAATTTGAAAAAATGATTTCTGCTCATGGCTCGCTGTTTTAAATCTTCGATTTTCTCGAAAACGAAATATGATAAAATTGTGTTTTGAATTTTTGGCTTTGTTTTTTCACCGGAGATTGGATGAAATATCTTTTAAAATATTCAACAAGTACTTAGAAAAAAGAGAAATGTTTCTAGGTAGACGTTTTAATAATAAAATTTCTGTTCTCTCTAACTGTGTAATTTAAAAGGTACTCAGAGGTACTCGAATTTGAATTGAGTAAGTGTTCAAGTGCTTAGGTGTATTTGACTACTCGTATTTAAATTAAGCAAGTATTCGAGTACTCAGATCCCAATGGAATGAGTATCTGAGTACTCGAGTGATCCGTGCAATAATAAGAACTTTAAATTGCAACCCTTTAATTTAGTAATTGGAATTAGGCAGAATTTTGAAAGAATTGTCTTTTTAGTTGTACCATAAATATTGAGACATTCTGTGTTGTATAATATTTGGCAATGAATGTGTCTGATTTGTAATCGATTTTCTAAGTAATGTAAACGCGTATGGTTACGTTACGGGACTTACTATGATTATGATGCTATGATTGCGACGCGCTAATAACATAGATTCCATAGATTTGTTTAAAGCGTATGTAATTACAATTAATACATTGACTGCCACGCAGTCTTTACTTATTTCGATACGTCCGTATCGAATGAAACGTAAGCGACGTTTTTAAACCCTGTCAAACAGACAAATGTCGATCTGTCAAGGTTTGTCGTCTGCTTTGTTGCTCTGCCGGGGCACAAAATAAATAAATAAAAAAGAAAACAGTTGTTCGTGACGCGCCATCGTCGAACACACACCTAAGTACATTAACAATAATAAATACCGTTGGTTCCTTTGTAACAGAGAAATGCATTACGGTTCCACACACTCTCGGCGGTCAAGGTATTAACGATGATTATCATTAATGACTCGATAAACTTTACTATTACAAGAAACTTTTACATCTCAATATGGAAAGGTAAAAGAGCGAACGCGGCCCGTGTGTTTTATCTCGGTCAGTACAAATAACTAATTCGAATTAACAATCTGTGAAATTATAATTGAAAGACGCACGCGCGTACCATTGTTCGAACATGTTTTTGATATATACTTGAGGAACAATGATCGACGCGTGAGACTCATTCTTCGATAAATTGGTTGGCTTGGGGAATTCTTTCTTGTCTTACCTCTCCATAGTGAGACTCCTATGCAAACTTGTTAAACCTGTGAATCTTATATGCGAATTAGTTGTATTATTTACCAGCATAATACTGTATGTACTTGTTCCAATAACAATATGCACTTTTATTTTTATCATAAAGTATAAATGGAAAAGTGTACCTTTTTATATTACTGTTAAGGCGCCTTATATGAATAAAATTTTTAGAAAATGAGATTTAACTTAATATCGTACAATTTAATGGTGTAACAGCTATTTTACAAATACTTTCGTTTCGTTGTTTGTATTCCGTTTTCATTATTTCTCGATTTTTTCGTTCGTGCATACACACGTTTAATCGATCATCTTTCATTATCGGAACTTCGCGATTCGTTATATATATATATTTTTCAATTTTTACGAACTACATTAGAAAAATATTTTTTCCGTACGTTTATTATAAACTATTTCGATAGATATATACAACAAATTTATATAGTATATAAGAAATATATTTTTTTAACTGACTGAAAGGTTGGAGGTAGGATTAGAATTTCTCTCTGAGCATGAATTAGACTTTTAAACGATAATTACATATACATAGACATTTGTAAAAAAATAATGCATACTTTTGTAAAAAAAAGGAATAACTTTTAATTATTTTGGCTACATATTAATTTTTATACAGATTATCATATATATAAACAGCATATGTGTGGATGTATATTAATTATGGCTGTATACATACAGGCATATGCTCACCTCTTCAATTGTCAACAATTTTATATATATATATATTTATATATATATATACACACATACACACACATACATATAATAATAATAATAATAATTATATATATACATTAATATATATAATAATTAACAATTATTATTTATATATACAAACACACACACACACACACACACACACACATATGTTCTATGTACATATATAGAACAACATAAGTATTTTATACATTAAATTAAAAAGGCTTCATGTATGTACAAATTGTCTATAAAAACGTTAATAATTATAAACCCATGTATTGAGGGGAAGAAGAAAATGTGTTTCGTGTAGAATTATTTTTCCTCGAATCCTCAGTGTTAGGGTTATCACTAAAACGAAAAGCAGTAGCTATTTTAATTGAAATAAATTTTTATCTTAAAACTTTCAGAACAAAATTCGCTTGTTCCAGCAGTGAATTATAATGTTTCGATTATTTACCCGAAGAAAGGCATCAAAGATATAAGCGTCTGTCTGCTTGGTCTTGATGAGAATGCGGGCGAACATTGAGCTAATCTTCCAACAACTCTCCTCAACCAATGCTGTAACTTTTGCCGTCTCTCTTCAACAAACTTAGCGTCCTAAAAACGAAAGATAAAAAGTTAATAACGAGTTGCAATCTCGAAACGTTCACCGCAGCGTAGAAATACCTTATTGCCTATCGTTTTCTTTGGCGGAAAATCGAAAGTAGTAACAACGGTGTCATGTTTCTTCAGTTCCCTATAGAGCGCGTAAAATTGCGCGTAACGTCTATATATATTCCATTCAGTGTCTCTAATGCGCACATATATCTGCAACGAGCAATATTATTTATAATTCCTTACAGTATTGTACATTTATTTTTTAACCCTCGGACAGCGGTGTTTGCATTTATTTCGTATTCTCTGTAATCGTCTCCTTCTCGGAATTATTTTTCGAAGAATCTTTTATAAATTAAAATAGTCGAAAATGTCCGCCTTCCGAGAGTTGAAAATGATCATTTATGATTCAGTGTAGAGCACCTGATAGACGTGATGTATATCGGAAGATTGGCCAGTAAGGAATGCAGATGGGATCCAAATGTGTATGAGACATGGTGGTTCCGATGGTAAGTCGTCCTCATTTATGGGGCCACGAAGACACTCTAATTCTGCTTGTAATAACTTCACTAGTCTGTCCCTGAACATTTGAATTTTCAACATTAATATAATCCGTCTATATGATCTGTGTACAGGTAAATTAGCCATACCTATCAGTTAATTGAAGAATTAATCTAGCATTAAATTCCATCAACTCTGCATGCATGTCTGCAACCTGTATTAATTTCTCTTCGTATTGCTGAGCTTCGTTATGGTAATCCAATGACGGATCCTCTTCCGACACTGTGGTAGCATCCGAATCTCTTCTTAACATTTGTACCGCTGTTACATATTTTCGTAACTGTTGCCTCAATAGTTCATTCTCTCTATATTTATATTAACACATTGAATATTAATTACTTTCTGTAGATAAGCAGCAGAAAATAAATATCAGAAGAAGTATTACCTGTTCAATGCTTGTATCTGCAATTCGTGTCTCTCGAGATAATTCTGGTGCTGTCTTTGCAACCGAGCGAACTGAGATCTACTAGCCACAGCATCCTCCCGAGCTTGTTCTAATATCTCATTCATCGCTAACAGTTTCACTCTCAGTGTTTCCACGTCTAAACTCTCATTGTCTACATGAGCATCCAAGCCTGCTAATGGTTCTGTGGCTTCCACTGCGGCTTCTGTGATTTCGGATGAATCCTGAGAAAAACAGATCAACTTACATAAGCATTTAAAGCTTTCAACACATTATCTGCCAGCGATTATTTCATAATTTTTGTCTCCTCCGGTAGATAAAGCGTTAACATTCGATTAATTAATTACACTGTCCATCGCGAACTTCTCGTCTCGATCGGACAGTGTTAATTACCTGAATATACATACATCTAAGTAGTTTGGCAACGCTATTAACATGTCGTCTAATGTTTGATCTAGAGGCGAAACAGGAACAAGACCACCCATGTTACCAGAATCTGTAACCGGAGTTAATACTTTCTCCTCTTTAAAGGATTCGCTGAAAATTTAAAAGGTATTAGCACGATGTAAGAATCGGGAGATCAATTGATTTCATAACTGGAACTATATTTACTATATTTACCTACCACTATATTTACCTACCATTTCTCCCATTCCGAACCTTCTTTATTGACTTCTACATTCTCATCGTTTGATACATTATCTGTCTGAGTTTCAGATACGGATAAAGAAGACGATGGGGTATCCTTCGTGGAAGTTACTACGGGAGAATTCAAACATGTCGGAGGAGCGCTGACCGAAACGTTCACTTCTGTGGTCTCTTGCACGTCGGTTTCATTATCAAACGAAATTATAGTTGGTACTTTCTTTCGCTGTTTCGGCTGGTTCGAAATAGGCCCTACTTTCAACAATGTAGCAATTACTATGATGTACACTGTTAATCTCAATGATGTACATTCTCTGTGTTTTTATAAAGTAATGCAAAATAGTTGCTTTCAATTACCGGGTATTGTGGTTGATATGATTGGCTCAGACAGCGAAACTTTTTGTCTATCTGTGTCTTTTCCTCTGGAATTATTGTCCAATTCTTCATTATCTACCCTAATGGCGAATAAAATGCTACCAAGTCCTAACAAAGAAGATAATGTTTAATCGATTTGTGTGTGTGGAGAGATAAAGAAACGAAGTATAAAGCAGATTTATCGCTGGTATACCTGCAGCTACGTTTGGCAATACTGCGCTTCGTTCTTGGTCAAGTAAAAATGCCCAATCTTCGTAAAAAGAAGATAATATGTTAGGGTCAAGTATAGCATGTAAATGACGTTCGAGAGAACGTTCATTTAAAACAGCTCTTAGCCATGCTCTGCCCCTACCATAATCTGTGTGAACTTTCTGTAGTATGCTAAAACGTTCTTGTTCGTGCCATGTTAATTGCTCCTTTATACATGGCCAAAATGCTATGTCCGATGTGTTGCTTGATTTTAAATTGGCACCGGACACGATGTCGGATACATGCCTGTAAAAACAAAGGAAACATGAGTCAATACAGCGATCTGCAAAGCGACAAACATATTAGTCATGCCATTGTATTATAGCTTGAGCTGATAAAAGAAGCTGTTGATAATAAACTCTTCCTATTTGTTGCGTAACACTTTGAATAATGTAGAAATAAATAATAAACATGAAATATGTACTATTAGGTTGTCCAAAGAGTTTCTTTCAGAATGTGTTTCTTTAATGTTGCTAAAAAAATTACAATGCGATAATCTTTATGTTAATGTTTTAGTACTTTCTAAAAGGAATTTGCATTATGTGCAGGAATCGAAAATCAACTTTTGGGACAACCTAATATTTATTTAGCAATATTAGAGGAACACATTCCAAAAGAAACTTTTGGGACAACCAAACTGGTTGGAACGAACATTGGGTTGGAACGAAACTTTGTAGCATTTACA
>CM052292.1:729751-819475 GCA_028455765.1 Lasioglossum oenotherae | reverse complement strand
GTCTTATGAATAAAGGATAATATCGAGCCAATAGCTGTACATTTAATAAATATGTTGATTTTTCAATAAATTCTATTCCTATACCTATTGTCTTTCACAACATTTTGCAATTTTACCTTCCTTCAGATCAAAACACATGTATTACTCAAACTGGTTCGCCCCGGGCGTGAACAATGTCATATATCGTCTTGTTCTATTTAGGTAAATAGACGAGATAGTATCTCGTCGGTGACAGTATTATAAGGCAATTACAGTATGGGTAATGTCAGCATTCTACTATATCATTCTTCTTCTACTTGACGAGTATCTCGTCGGTGGTAGAACTTTTAGCGATGTGGTATTTCAGATCACTGTAAGTTCTACGTTATCCCCGCACCCGTCGCGCCCGGTTACCGGTCCCGCTGAATAACACAGGGGCTGGCAGTCTCGTCGGTGATGTAATAACGGTCGCACGCCGCTTACCGAGCGGTGCCGCTAGGGGCACTACAAGCACGGGCATTTCTAACTGTCAAACACGCATTTTGAATCACTGACCACTTAGGATGAAGGAGCGTAGATTTTTGACATTTTCTCGCCAAAATCTACAGACTTACATAAGAAAGAGGCGACACTTTCTGGTTTCTGGAGGTAAAGTTTAACCTTATTTAATTTTCATTGACTTCAATTTGTTCTCGAATCGTGTTGTCTTCTCGCGATAATTTTACTCTTGTGTCGTGACCCAGTGCTATTCGTTTCGTGGTATAGAAGTCAAGTTTATTTAATTTTGATTCACATTAATTTTGATTCTCTATTCAAATTGAATGGTTTATTTACTATTAATTTTTATTCAGTTTCTGACTTTTTGTCAATTGTAATTAATGAATTTGTTCTTTCTGTTACAGATTCCGCGGGAAAAGAATGAATCGTTTGAAAGAGCATCTTGGTAGCGAGATCGATGCTTTCGAGAATCGAATCGTGACGTAGCATTATAGCGGACTTTCTTAAAGCAGGAGAGGACGCGAGCGTGAGTACAAATTATCTTTAAAATTAAACTGTGTTATTGAACATCTTTTTTCAAAAAATCTTACAAGTATTTGCGTAGCTGTTAAAAATTCACAATCACAAATTTTCAGGATTATCTGTACGTGGTTAGGAGTCTGTAGGGGGCTAGGAAGAATTATTTTATACTTTTTAGTCCATTTTAAAAACGTGGTGTTTTTAAAAAATTTATTTTTTTTAAAACTCCATTTTCTCAAAAACTGGACGTATAGGAAAAAAATGGAAAACAGATTCGGAATCAGCGCGGAAAACTTTATAAGAATCGGATAGTCGGAATCGAAATGCTTTTTGGCTGTTGAACAGTGTTATTTGAATTCTATTTAAAGGGATGAAAAGATTAGGAACACACGCGATGCCTGCGAAGGGACGAGGAAAATTAGAACAGGGAAAAGCCACCTGATTTACAAAATCTCTTTTTTATTGATGCTTCGACAACATGGGCTGACACACACATTTGCTCATATGAATTTATACCACTGCGTGTTCCAACATATACATACACAACTCGTTAAATTATTGCATCGCGCGGCACTAGATCGAAGAAATAGATTGACCTCGAGTCGTCAAGTTCTTCCGACAAGATAACCAACGAAAGAACATACCGAGACAATCGAAAATACAAAAGAGAGTCTCTCGAAAACCCTACGAATCCATAAATCAACGCAAACACGCTCGAACAAATTTCCTCAATTTCTGAAATCAGAATAATTATATCTACATCGTATCTTAACACTTACATTATACGTGTAAACGATTTTCTCACAGATACCGGAACTTAACGATATGAAACGGAAAAGTGAAATGGAAACGATACACATCCTGCCATCGACAATCGAAAAATCTAAATATTACTATTACTTACGTAGACTTACGCAACCGCGAAAGATATGTTTTAGGTTTCTCCGAAAAACATTCTTTCTCCGAGACATGTTCAACTTAAGCGCACGGTGTAAGCGTTTCCGATGCCACGATTTCTAAGAAAACAATTATCAGTGTGCATTCGCGTGATACCTTCGGATCCGATAAGCTCCTTCGCTGGAATTAATCGTTGACCTACACGAATAATAATTACCCGAGAAAGAGAGAGAGAGAGAGTGAGGGATAGGTCAAGATAGAGAGATAGAGATAGAAAGAGAGGGACAGCAGGAGAGAAAGAGAGCGAAAGAGAAATTTTCACGGATTGTCTGGAAATTTCAGCGAAAATCTCGTTCGTCCTTCGTTCCTTGCTTTCCTCTGCAGCATCGAAACATGAAAAAAGAAATCGTTTCTCGACCATTCTATATGCATACATACATGCATACACACACTTACATATATGTATATACATATATATTCGAGGAGACTTACGTGGGTCGCAAGAATAGGTTGACAGGATAGACTCTTCTAATAGACTTTGCAGACGGACATAATAGAAATATTTAATATATAGCATCATATATTAATATAATATTCAGTAATAATATAATATCTATTATATATTAATATGTATGATATTTTTTTTTATCGTTTTCAATATAGCGTTCTTTTCCTTCCTCGTTTACCCCATCGTATCTCGCTTCCGTCCGAGGGTTTGTGATATCCAGCGATTCGACTTCTCCTCGTTCCGGATCGAATAGATCGCGATTCGTTCCAACTAAAGGCTCGCGATCCATCGATCACGATCGATTTTGATTCGCGAACCTCCGCTCGGATCGATCGTCGCGTTCCCGTTTCGTTTCCTTTCCTTTTGGTCGTTTTGCAACGTATGCGTTGATCGCGAAAACAATCATCTAGTTTCTGCAGTCAGACAAAACGGACAGACTAACTTTCGATGTTCCTTCTGCCCTTCCTTCGAACTGAATTCTTGGAGAAATGTGAGAAACGAACCAGTCAATTTCAAGTTACTATAGTCTGCTCAAATTTAGAATCCACCCCCGTGCATCGTTCTTCTAGGATTATTGCAGCAATCGAGTAATATTTCGAAATTAGTCGCATTTCATTCAAAAGAATAAACAACATGTTTGTGTTTTGGTCTAACTGTGGTCCTGAATAGTGCACGAGGGTTAAGGGATGCGCTAAGGGTAGTTGTGCGCGAATAGATATGCGTGTAAACGTTTGTCAGATTGTTTTGCTACATCACTCTTGTATGATAAACAATACCTAATACCATCTCTGACAGAAGACCATTCAATTAAAACGGAATAAACGAACACACTACGATAAAGAATTTTATTGCACCGAGAATGTTCACAAAAATGCGAAGCATCTTCTCCGTATTAAATTTTGTACTTCCAATCTACTATTCGTTCGACGAAACACTGTTTTTTGTCAGAGACAGTTTACAACTTCGATTTTATTTTGCAATTTCGGCCCGCGCAGAAGCAACCTGACAAATACCGGTGTTAAAATAGTCCAAGAAGATCGTCTTACGAAATGAGAATTGTTGCACGCTGTTAGACAGTGACAGCAAACATCGTTCAGGAACCTTATATCCGGTGATGACAGGAATACAATTAACAGAACACGACACCGAAATGGGACAAGTGCAAATTCTCTATGCGTCTGATGATCGTCGAACGAGAATTGATAGTTCGCTCGAAGCTTTATTCTAGAAATCATCGAATTCGTTTATGTAATTGTACTATTTACAGATGTGTTTTACATAATCTATAATCAACAAGGAATCCTCGAATTAAACATTTATCGAACCGAAAACAAAATGGGGATTTCAATCTCCTTTCGATCTTGCTACTCAGGGCGTTTCAGTCGACTGCAGATTTTATGCATTTATAACAAAAATTTATAACAAATATTTATAACAGTCCAATTTAAAAAAATGAGAGACGAAGAGAATGTTGAAACACCAATGTATGAAAGAACTTTTTCCTTGGTCTGTGTGTTTTAAAATTGATGCAGAAAAATTTTATTTAGCATAAAGATCTGCAGTCTAGTTATAAATGTTTGAAATGTTCGATACTGTAGAATGTTTAGGAAATAGTTGACGCATCAGTCGCTATTGTTGTGTATTTAATTTCAAGGAAACAAGGGAACATTTCTCTTTGCTAAGGCAACTTATACCTCAGAAATATTCAAAGCGGCTACCGACAATGAACATTTCCGGTGAAGACTGAAATCTATCGGGAAAATTTGCATGTATACGAAGAGTTTCAGCTTTCGCGTAGAATCTCGAGCGAACAATGAATTCCGCTCGACGAGCAACATATTCGACGAGGCATTTCGACTCGCGAACGTCGCGTTTCTCCGGAAAGAAGGCTGTGCAGAACAGAACTCGGATGTGAAAATTTACATGTGTACAAGCTCGTAGAGTCGCCACGGTGGTCGATGAACAACAACACGTCGCGAGTTGTGAATTGTGCAAGAGAAACGGTATTTTTACCGGCGAAAGGAAGTAGGCGGCCCTCGAGCCTCGAGGCAGGCTGAAATACATCCTCACCGGGACGTATACGCCATTTTACATCGCTAGACTTCACGTGTAATCGTTTATATTTATTATAATTGTACTTTCTACGTTTAACTACCATTCACATCTCTGATATCCTGTGTTTCATTTATATAATTTCAAGAAAATAACATCCGTACAAAATTGACTACAGCCGATTGCTTTTCTGATGTGTTTAGTCGGTTTGTTTTCCTTGTTTTCTGCCGATCACGATCCGACTCGAGACTCGAGTCTCGAGTTCGCGTTTCGACTCGGTTCGCGCCCGTTTCAAATCATTCTCGACGAAACGGAGAAACTAAAGTGTACCACTTCGTCCATTATTTCGCTTCGTCGTTCGTCCCCCAGTTTGTTCGTCGTCCCCTTCTGCTCTTCCTCGTACTCTTTACGATATGACGTGTATACGTATTGACCTCGCTGATTGATTCCGACCGGCTATTCTTCTCTCCTTTAATCCTTCCGGCATCAATTTTATACCTAGCCGCTTGCCAATTAATTGTCTAACTTCAATTTCTCTAATCATCTTCGTCCACACAACCTCGCAGACACGCAATCCTACTTTCGAATTGGATCTCGCCGATTTCATCGATCTCACCATCGAATCATTTTCTAATTACATACACTTAACCGCATGTTCTTACGATCCCGTTCTCGTCCAGGGGCTCATTTGCAACCCGAGGTACGACGCGAATGTATCCAATTTACAACGAGGATAGCAGCTTAATATGTACCAACGCAGCGTCTAACAATAATTAAAAATTCTAAGAAATTATTAAAAATTCATGTGGCTGCGAATTTTTCTTTGAGCCTGACCTAATCTTATGGCCAACTATCTTCGAGAGGCAAAGAATTAGTGCTGTTGTCACGTCCGGTGGTGCAGCCATTGATAATAATTAGACTGCGGATTTTTATGCAAAATCAAAATTGTCTGCATCGATTGCAAGAAACAGAAACTAAATTGAATGTTATTTCCTCCCTTAATGGTTTTAACGAACTTAATTTTGAATTTCATGTACTTAATTTTACTATGAATGCATAAAGATCCGCTGTCTAATAGTAATTATCAAAATCGATGATATATTTTGCGTTCAATCCTCGTGGATTATATTCGTAGACCTACTGGAGACCGCAACACTGTCAATTAATCAAGATTTACAAGTTAGGTACTCTAGTGTTAGATACTGGTTTGAAATTCTGCAGCTCTCCTCCATTGGTTCACATTTCTTTCGAGTTCGTCAAGCTTTCATCGCTCTTCCAATCTGTTTCGTAGACTCTCGTTATTTCTGAACGCAGCATGACTTTTCACATGAACAAATCGCTTAACACAACCGGTCGAGGTGCGAACATTGAAGTAAATACTAAAAATCGAAGGACTTATTGCTTGTCGAAGTAAACGTATCTCGGGTCTTGGGACTTGGAACAATGTTTATTGTTGTCACATCTAGATAGCTGATGATTTTCGTCTGCGTGCCGGAAGGATTAACGCGTGTGCTAGATCCGTTTCCTCAGGGTTACTCGAAAAAGTCCTATCAAGTTAAGAAAATATGCGGGGATATCTCCGTATTAAGTCGCTAATTACTTTATACAGATATTTAACCATTAGAACGTGCGGCTCGTGCTTCTTAAGCGGGGACGTTGGGGAGCGTACGCTGCCAATTTGCGGAAGTACATTACGAAGCATAGTGGTTCTCGTGAACACGAACGCGCGCGGATCGTCCCTGCATGCACGCGCTATAACAATCCTCCTCGTATCGCGTGTCTGCCCGTTTGACGCAAAAGCAACGCGAATTTATAAAAATCCGTACGCGGAGAAAGTATCTTTCGCATTTGCTACCTTCGTACACAGCGTCGGAAATGTCCTCTAGTCGTTTCGATGACGATCAGCCACTTTCGAGGCTGTGCTTCCATTTCGTAAGCAATTCTGCAGCTGGTAAATTATTTTTACAGAGGTCGACGGTATGTCCAATATTTGGAAGATTGGATATATTAATTTTGTTTCGATGACGATCAGCCATTTTCGAGGCTGTGCTTCCATTTGGTAGTTCTGCAGCTGGTAAATTAGTTTTACAGGGGTTGACAGTATGTCCAATATTTGGAGAACTGGATATAATAATTTTGTTTTGGTGGGCAGTGTTCAGTCATTTATACAGTATAAATGTGCAAATGTGAAGGATTTAACATTGATCCATATACGGCGGCATAATCTTCTGTTAGAAGGTTGTTTCATTCTCTAATTACAATTGATTTCGATGTCCTAACTTGAGCAACTTTTAAGAAGAAACGTTCGACGTTCTGCCGGTTCCAAAATGGCGGTGGCAACTCGCGAGAGATACTTTCTCCAGGCACAGTACCTTGTCTTCATCGCGGGGGGGATTCCAACTATTTGCATCGTCGATGATGTCAATTGCTTTTGGTCCTTCTTGTACCTTTCGTAATTGATTTAATTCCACTCGCTCGATTATCATACCTCTCTATCGAGCGTCCGAGGCCTCCGCTCGAACGTGCGAAAATGATACGATGCTGTGTGCGATTCACGGAGCGATCTGCATTCAACGAATATTTCAAATGTGTTCGTCTTCCACCCATTGCAGTTTTAATCTGGCCGTCCCAAACCGTACGTTGTATTGATAAAGACAGGTCAAGCAACCTAAAAATAAAGGTGGAAATAGCTAGCTTATCAAGATTACAAATTAGATCGAGCAGAAACCGTGAAGCAACCTGGAGGATCTATTTCTTATTGACACGAAATTCCAAATCTGCAAATGGACGCGTTTATCCACTAAAAATAGCCAATTCGTCGAGACTAAAATTATATCGAACCAGAGATCGAACAACTTGAAAAATCAGCTTGCTCAGACAAAAAGATTTTGGCTAGCAGTCCTAAGAGCGCTCCGTGAACGCAGTTAGCACATTTTATATACACAACGCACACTTAACTCGATGCAGCTACCGTCCAGAACATTTGAGAACCCTTTCCAGACTGTCAGTCTAGATGGTAGCGTGTGGCGACGAGGTGGCTGGACCTATGTGTTTAAGTTAGCCGGGACTGTAGTGCAGATCGTCCACGAGTGCTGTCGATCCTTTTTTTTTCCTCGGCGGATCTCGATCCGACGAATGGTTGCCCGTGATCGAAGGATTTTCGCGCGACGTCCGGTCGGAGGGCGTAATAAAAATTGACGCGGAGGGGTTGTGCACTTTTTTTTCTCTACCATACTTTAATCTTATTAGGCCGAGGGCGGTCTTCGAGACGCGCTCCGTCGAGTTCTTAATCCGGCCGGAGACAGTCGTGACTGACTTATGGACGCGTTCCTTCACCGTAACAACTTCCGTCCGACACAGCTCGTTCATTTGTTAGAAACGGAACGATCCGATTCCCGTTTTCCGATGAAAGTGTAAAAAGATCGGTCGAACAGAAAAGCCAGGTGACAAGCGAGAAAGAATATTAATGAATACACACACAGAGAATCTATTGGTATACCTATATGATATTTCGGGGACGCCAAGCGGAACATTCTCGTATCTCTGTCTATTCATGTACTCGGATTAATTCCAATTGCGATCGATACTCGATTTTACAACTCGATACCGGAAGTTGCCACAGAACGGATGTAACGTCGCGAGGCGACTGATAGATATATCTCCACACCGCGTTTACCTTTCGTTTAATATTTACAGTATAATAAGCTGTCCACTAATTCTTAACTCGTCGACGAGACTAATGTTAGTCTTCCCCAAAAAAAGTGTCCGTTTTCCTCGCTTTTCTCGTTTTCTCTTCTTCGTGTCTTTTTTTTTTCGTTTCGCGTGGCTGTTTGTATTTCCCATCTCTTCTTTTTTCTTCCCCCCCCCCCTCCTCCCTTACCACTCCTCATTGTTTCGCGTCTCGTCGGGAGAATTTGTTTCTTTTTTTTCGTCGTTGATGAAAGTCTGTACAAAAAGGGTGATGATCCGTGTATAAATCGCACGCCGATGCGACCGGGGTAGCGTTCAAGGAGTCCTGAAAGGTGCGAAGTGCACCTTGAACGCTGCTCCATCGGACGTTCGCCCCGGCTCGGGACCGAGCTCGATTCATCGTGATGTATTTTCATATCCTAGTAACGGCCCTAACTGAGGACCTAACCACGTAGTGTCGGACGGTACCGGTGTTTTTCAGGGGATGCACGAGTGCGTGTTGGTGGCCTGCGCCGGTGACGACAGGGCCACCGAAAAGTCCGAGTCGAGAACCAGGTCGCTGATGCAGCCGACAATGCCCTTCGTGTATCTGCCTCCCGTTGTCCTCACGATGTCGGGCGCACCACCTGCAAACGCCAAAAAGTTTCTTCTGTTTGTATAGAATTCATTTTGTGTTCAACGAAGTACCTTATTTGCAATTTTATGGTTTGTTTAGTTCAGAATGGATTAATTTAGACTCGAAGCAGTAAAAATACAATCGCGAACGCGAGACGAGAGCGTCGCGGCACTGGGAACGTTTCAGGAAGTAAAACGGGTTGAAATTTACATCCATAAGTCGGCGAGAGTTTAATAATAAATCAAGCCCTTTCTTAGAGAGTTGAACAACTTATTGTCCGAAGTTTCGTTGAATTTTGCGACCCTGGAAGAGGGCGACCCACTTCGTAATTTCGGCGATAACTCAAAGACGACTGAACAGGGGTGTACAGGTCGGTTCAGGTGCGAGTTGCCGGTAGTTAATCTGTTACGGTTGTTGTATTCCGACGGGGGAAATACGGTTTTGCGGAAGTCAATGGCGGCTTGAATTATTAACATTAAAACTACCGCGAAATTGCTTTGTGCACCCACAATTATTTCTTTCTTAGGACCTTGAATAAGTTCTCGCTGTTTTTTTAACAAATTAAAAGATTTATTTAAATTATTAGGAACAAAAACATTTCATTCAAAGTATAATATATATAGTATAGTAGATTCGAGTAATTCCTCCAACTTTTCGTCTTCAAATTTGTTCGGTGCGCCAGAACGTTCTTTATCCTCAAGTTCAAATTCATTATTTTTTAAGCGTCGAAACCAGTCTCTGCATGTCGTATCCGACAAAGCATTGCCACCATAAGTCTCAACAAGAATTCTATGTGCTTCAGCTGCAGATTTCTTTCGAATAAAGTAGTGCAATAAAATTCCCCGCAAATACAGTTTATTCGGCACAAAAGTAGACATTTTCAGAACTAAGAAAAAATTACTTTGCTTACACTAAAGTGAACTACCATACACTGAAATTTGAGGTTAGATATACTACTGCCTTGCATGTGTGTTATCATTCGAAATTCCACGAACGGGGTACTGCTACTACCATCTTTGAAGAAACAGCGAGAACTTATTCAAGGTCCTAATACATTAATAAACACACTCACCAAAAAAGCATTGGACTCAATTAGGGATTATCTAGATTAAGAGTTCCACTCACCAACGTAAAGTCCCGTGTCGGTGTTGAGCTGTCTGAGCTGTCCAGGCGACGAAGCTGAGACGCCAGTGCCGCTGTCGACGACCAGCGACGCCCACTGTTCGTTCCTGAAGAAACACAGCTCGACTTCAGAACACGAGAACTCGATTAACAAAGATCTTAAGAGTATGAAAGTTTTTCCAGTGGAGAGGTTTACGGATCGAATGACTCGCGGTGCGAGGTTTTACCTGACTGCTCGTACACGATGCCATAGATCATCGTCCAGTCTTGTTAAATTGTATCGCAGAACGGCCTCGCCGGAACCAAGGTTGTACGCCAAAGTCAGATAACCGCGATCCAAGCCGAGGGCTAGAAAATCGTCGTTCTCGTCCCTTTGCTCCTGCGGATCAGCCTGGCGACCGCTCCACAACAGCAAACCGTTGCTACTGCTCGCACGGAATCTCATGTTGATGTCCACCCTGTAACTGATTATCCTGCAACAGGCGGATGTCGCTCATAATATAAAAAATCTCATTCATCATATAAATTTGTTCTCGCATTTTGTCGTAGAACGTTTCTTTAACGAACGGTGTTAGTAGATATTGTTCTTTCTGACAATACTTTCAACATTCTACAGACAATTGCACTGCAAAAACTTTTATCTCTACGTTCTTTTGAAGTTCTTCATGAAACGCATGTAACCATTTAAACCCATTTAAAGTAACTGATTATCCTGCAACAGACGGATTTCGGTCCTTCTGTCAGTGCCATGAAAGAAAATTGTAAAATCTCATTTATAATATTTTGTTCTCGCATTTTGTCGTACAACGTTTTTAACATACAGAGTTTTCTGTTCTTTCTGACAATACTTTCAAGATTATACAGACAATCGCACTGTTATAACTTTTATCTGTAGGTTCTTTTGAAGATTCTTCATGAAACGCATAATTCATGTCTCTTGGTTTGAAATTACTATGGAAAGCTTGAGGGATCAAAGAAAATTATAAAATGTCACGTTCAAGTAGATTACTTTGTGTCTTTACTACTTCATCTTGTCTTCTCACTATAGAACGTTTTTAAGGGATTAAGTTTCGCTTTGAATAGAACGGAGATTTTTCTTGCCGCGTTACAAAGAGATTTTCGTTACCGTGTCATTTGTTTCAACATTTTTTCAGCCAACGCTATTTTACAGTATTTCATTTCGGACGCGAACCAATTTGTAGCAGTTGAAATTACCCCTCGAAAAGAGCGGAGAATTTCCGTTCTCTGAACGAAGCACGTTCACTTTTATTTCGGGAACAAGTTTTAGTTGGAAATATTTTACGTCATCCTAAAACGAATTTTACAGCTTTTATACGTGATTATTCTTTTAAAGCTCTGTATCAGATGCATAAAAAGCACGTCGCTTGGTCTGAAGCGTTAATCAGGAAATCTTGAGAGATCAAAGAAAATGAGACTCTGTGTGGAGTATTTAATCTTTACCATGGGTTGACTTGAAAGAAAAGTAAGTTTGAAAATCCTTGAAAAAATGAAAATTGGAAAAGTAATAGGTGAATGGTAAATTCGAAGTTCGAGGTTCCAAGTAATGTTCGTTTGTATAGTTTAATAGGATACCTTTTCATCGTGTCAGCGTCATTGTAATGAAGGTAGCTCTCGCTGCCAGAAAAGCTCGGCACGGATCTCTCGTATCGCGTCCCAACGTTCGATTTCGCCGGCGAGGAGCCGAGAATCGTATTGTCATCGGGTGCTGGACAAGGATGCGGCATTCCGGGTCGACAGCGACAGGTGAAACGGTCTCGGAGCGGACGACATTCCGCGTCTCCGCAGGGCCTCGCCTCGCACGCGTGTCCGCAGTTCCCGACATTCACTCCGCCCAGAGCTTCGGCGAGAATTCCAATCTGTACAGGGGAAATTGACGGTTCTAATTGACAATTTAGATTCACGGATTACACGTTCATTCTTGCGCCCCCGACAAAAGCTCTTTCACGCGTGATCTACGCTTTTCAGCCCGACACTGGGAAATGCTTTACCTCCGACCACTCCGCACGAGCTTCACTGAAAAATTACTGTTAACATGGACAAGTGGGTTTTCCACGTTTATTTAACCCTTGTCTCAACTATCCAAATTTTTATCCCACAATGTGAATTAATCTACAGACTGCGGTACATTTACAGTCGCCGCGGAAAGTACGTTGACGCGTCTTAAAAATGCATATTTTCTTTTTTAAATCAATCATTTAGGAATTAATCGGAAATATTTATTATGTATGTTATTTAATATAGTATAAACTAGTACGTGTAGCACCAAAGATGACAAGAACTTTACAATAATGAGAGAAAAAATTAAATGACTTTTTCATCGATTGCGGAAAGTATGTTGACAGCATTGAAAATTCTTAATCGAGTGTATTTTTAACATTAAAACGACATAATTAATATGAAGTTTAATACCCTTTGTTTCTTATGACCTCCTCAAGTCTTCTAGGCATACTTTCAAACAATTTATTTATAACATTTTCGTCAATACTATTCCAAGCACTTAGTTGTGCTTGTTTAAAAACTGATTTATTATTCCGAAGTTTGTCACTTACACTTCGATCTAAGTGATCCCACAGGTATTCAATTAAATTGAAATCGGGACTTTGAGGGGGCCATGGTAACGATTGAATATCATTTTCACTGAAATATTTCGTTGCTAGTTTGCATTTATGTTTGTGGTCGTTATCTTGCTGGAAGATATAATCACCGTGGATGTTCATTTTTATTATTGACTCTTGTAAATTCTGTAGCAAAATATTTGCATACTCTGCTACTGTTAATATCCGATCTATAAAATGTACATTGCTAACACCGTTTGCAGAAAAAACAACCCTAAACGCATACTGATCCTCCACCATGCTTTACTGTAGCCGTTATCACCGTTGATTTAAAGCATTCGCCTTGCTTTCTTCATATACATTTTCTTCTATTACAACATCGAAATTCAAATCTTGACTCGTCGCTAAATATATCCTCCTTCCAGAAATCTGGTGATTTGTTTTTAAACAAAATACAGTTACTCGAATTAATATTCGGACGCTCTAAAAAAAACCATAACTTATTTAAAATTGTACTATACGATTTGAACTTTTTTGTGAAGCTAGAGCAATTAGTTTACTACAGGCTGTGAAAAGAAAATTTTTCCAAAATTGCAATTGATCGAAATTGTAGAAAAAGTAGTAAAAGTTGCATTTTATAACTTTTGTATGTGGCACTTTCGTGTTCAATATTGTTCCTGAGATCGTCTAACGTTGCACAGTGGGGTATTTGACCCGAAAAAGTGGAAAAAACTATTGTAGCATTATTTATAGGCTCAAGGTCATAATATTATATATCGTTGGATTCGTCTTAAGATCAGCTACAACATTATGAAATCCAAATAACATTTTAGTATTTAAAAAATCAAATTTACCTCAATTTTTTGAAAAAAAAATTGTATTTTTAACTTTTACATATTAAAATTTGTAAACGACTGTATACTGTTCCTCTTTTGTTCGAAACATTTTTTCCTCAGATTATCGACAACCCATGAAAACCCGTGGCGATAATAGAATATTAAATAAATAAAAAAAAAACTAAAACAAAAAATATTATATTATTATATTTTAGTGTTACTAAAATGTAACACTTAAGAAACTAAAAAAAAAACGCATTTGATAAATCGCTCTGATCTCCCTGTTAGCAGTACTTCAACTGAATGCAGAAGGAAAACTGAATGCAGAAGAAAGAAAAACCTTAGTCGAATGCTTATCTGGAACCTCTTATATGTATACAATAAGTGCCAGTAATATAAACAGTTCCGCAGAAGAAGCTGTAGAACCTCACGCAGCCGTAGCAAGCGTAGCCGAACATGCAGGCGTACGCGAAACGCTGCTAAACGCTTAATACTAAATTAGCTATAAAATTTGAATCCGGACGAATCCGGAATCAAACTTTGTTGGCTTATAATCACAAATCTTTACCGAATGTAATGACACCAAAAAAAGCACTCAATAAAGCTTTATACTATAACAAAATTGTCAATAAAGTTTTGTCATTTTTAAAAAGCTTACAGAATGATTGGTAATATTCAAATATTAATAACTATACTAATTTAGATGATAACAAAATAAAATCTATGCGAAAGTGCTCTGTATACCTACCTGAATAACTTTCGTAATACAAGAATTTACAGAATTTTCCTTCAAACCCCTGAAAATCGCCAATGAATAGACGCTGTCTTAGAGACTGTTCAAGAACGCCAAGCGCGCCTCAAAATCTCTCGACTTTCGATGAAGTTTACTACTTCACGGGTGTACAAATAGAAAAAATAATATTGCAGCCTTATTCTTCAGACCTTTAACTACAACGAACAACAAAAATTTTATGCCATACGCAAAAATTTAGAAATCGAATTTTTTCCACTTTTTCGGGCCAAATACCCCACTGTGCGTTGTTGGATGGTTGGTGTAATCTTTCAACTTCAGGTAACCCCACAAGAAAAAATCCAACGGCGTTAGATGATCTCAGGAACAATATTGAACACGAAATTACCAACATTCCGGCTGATATGTGTGGGAGAGTAGTTGAAAATTGGATTCAAAGAATCGATTGCTGCCGTCGTGCCCGTGGAGGTCATATGAACGACATCGAATTCGTAAGTAACTAATTGTAATGTAATTGTAACTCTAATCAATTTCAGCCCGATATTTCGATTTTTCTGTGTTTTATTTAAACTTAAAGTTGTTATGTCCTTATTGAAAAACCCTTTATTTATGCGCCGATCGTTCCGTAAGATAATTTCTACCGAATGGAACCATCCGGAGCGTTAATAAATACTTTTGCCTCGTCCGCGGTCTCTCAAGAATCCGGTATTCCGGTTTAAACTCGTCTACCGCATTATTTTCAACGATGCTCACGCACGAAACTGTTCGTGCGTGCTTAAAATCGCTCCGCGGTAATGACAGTACACCTTTTGCCTTGGAATCGTTGTTCGCGGCAACCACCTTCGGAAACTTTGACTTTAAATAATGAATAGCAATGCTGGAACAATTGCTAAGCTCTGCGAAACAATTTTCAAATTTTACGTCCCGGAATATTAACGTTTCAGTAGCACCGGTTATGACAAGACAGCGGATTTTATGCAAATACGAGAAAAATGAGTACGTGTTATTTAAAACAGTAAAAACATTAGAAAAATTTAAACATACAGTTTGGTGCAAATAAGTGCACAATTCTTTGAAATCGTTTTTCGCGACAAGCTCTTTTCCAAACGTTGGCGTTTAGTGATGACCAGGAACGTTTGAACGATTGTTACATATCTGAAATTTTCGTTCGCATGGTATTATAATAGATTAATGTTTCAGAAGCATCGGTAGAAGTAATTACGTTTTGAAGCGTATGTACAGCTTCCCTGGGGAAATTTCTGTCAAGTGAAATAGGAGAAGTACGTGTTCGAAATGCGGCTTGATGTGTAGCAACGTAGACAGTGTAAAACTGGGTCGCATTACAGAAATCGCGTACACCGCGAGCAATAATATAATACGAATGTCGAGTGTTCGGTATAAATTATTGATTGAATTGTTATCTCTCTCGAATGTCCGTGTCCAGGTTGACAGGATGAACATTAATTTCAATTAGATCCGTCGCGAACTATATTATTTTGACAGTCGCGCCACCATCTGTCAAGCTATGCATACAACGTTCTCTTATTCGACGTTGTTTCACGATCACGGGAAACGCGGGACACTTCTCTGAAAAAGCGACCCTTTAGAAATTGAAACTGAAGTGCGGTAAAAAAATTGTCGCAATTTTGCAACGGAAAGGAGATCCATGAATATTGAAGCAGCCCAGGAAAATGATGCTTTGGTACAGTATCATTTTTCCGAGGGGAAGCGAACAAATCCATGCAATTTAATTTTGATTCGTCCGGGAATTAGCATAATTAAATTTATCGTTGCCGGGGTCGCCGGGCGGTAGCTCGCGGCGCATAGCGTACGGGGGTTTAATTTCATGAATTATGCGAGTTTCTCACCTCCCGGCGATTCAGTATGACGGTCTGAATGCAGCCCACGAAGCTGGCGGTGGTCTTCATCTTCGGCGAGTACATGTCCGTCGATGGCGCGCCGCCCAAGTAAAGATTGAGAGGCAGTGACAGCTGCGTGAAAGCTCCTGGCGCCAGGATTTCCTGCGGAGGATCGTCCTCGACCTCGAGGGACGCCAAACGTCCGGTCCTCGACACCCGAACCTCGACCCATTCGCCGAGCCGTACCGGATTCTCGCTTCTGCAACAACGATCGATAACGTCACCTATCGGTTTCCACGAAATTTCCACGAAACAGCCTTGTCTCGATCATTGACAACGAAACCATTCCGCATCTACAGTCCGCGACAAAAAGATCGCACACCCGTAAATATTGCTATTTCTTAAAACTGTGATTTTGATATTTTTCTCTCGGTGTTTGTACTTCGATGGAGCTTCTAGCTTAATTACACCGGCGGAGGTCAGCGGAGGTTGCAGACTCTGGTCTAAATGTAAACAATCGGGGTCACCGGCGCGACAAATTGATGGCACATTCTGAAAATTCTTTCTCTGCAGTTAACACTAGACCGTCAGACTGTTTGTATCGTGTACTGTTTGACTGTGCATTAAATATTGCGTGTGTTTCTTAGTACTATTGAAATTACATACACTATGGGTACTGGAAAATCTTTATCCGATGCTGAAATAAAAACGATTTTGACATTGCATAAAGAGAATTACTCGATTTCAAAAATTGCACGTATTATACATCGGAGCAGAAAAGTGGTGTATAATTTATCAAAAAAATCCCAAAACATACGGAAAAAAAGAGTTCTGGTCGATAAAAAGCAGTAAACAATCGCGGAAAACGTGCAATTTTAAAAGAAGCTTCGAATTCTTCGGGAACAGCACGACAAATCGCTAAAGCAGCAGGCGTACGTACACGTATACGTAATGTGCAAAGGATAATAAAAGAATGTCCGCACTTGGTTCGAATGAAATTGAAGAAAAAACCACCTTTCACCGCTCAGCATAAATCAGAGCGTCTGAAATTTGCACATGAGCACATACATTGGAGAAAAAAGTGGCATCATGTTATTTTTAGTGATGAGAAAAGGTTTAATCTAGATGGACCGGATGGTTTCGCACACTATTATCACGACCTGCACAAAGAAGAAAGAATATTAAGCCGCAGACACATGGGTGGCGGAGGAGTAATGCTTTGGGCCGGAATTGGGTATCGAAGGGTGACTGAAGTAAAATTTATAAAGAAAACTATGAACAATTTCCGGGGAAAATTTTACATTTCAGCAGGATAATGCAAGTGTGCATACTGCAAAATGCGTTAAGCAGTACTTTGTGCAAAAGAAAATTAGTGTCTTAAAGTGGCCAGCGAGGTCGCCAGATCTCAACATAATTGAAAATTGTTGGTCGCATCTCGCAAGACATGTCTATGAAGGCGGAAGACAATTCCAAAGCCTTGCAGAATTAAAAACATGTATGCATCAAGAATGGACAAAAATACGTCCAAAATACATTAAAAAACTCTTTAAGTCGCTTCCAAAGCGTATGTTGGCTGTTCTGGAGAATAAGGGAGGCCATACAAAATATTAAACACAATTTTTTAATTAATAGTAATATTTTTTCTCGGCGCTATGTTTCGATCAAATCTTTACACTTTTTGAATAGCTATGTTTGCTTCAAATCCGAAGCAAACGTTCTATGCCCTAGAAACATAGCTATTCAAAAAGTGTAAAGATTTGATCGAAACATAGCGCCGAGAAAAATATTACTATTAATTAAAACATTAATTACGATCGTTAAAAAACCCCTCCTTTATTATTAAAATGGCGAACAAAATTACTGAGAGAAGACTAGTTTCGACAGCGTCCACTAGATGGACAAATTGTCGAACAAACTTTCTCACAAGTTGCTCAACTGTCACCAATTAGTATATTAAGAACTTTCCTCAAGACATTCTGTGTCTAAGGCAGGACCCGCTAGATAGCCTTACTGATGAGTCCTCTAGCGGGTCTAGGACGAAACAAAAACCACCTTGTTTTTCTTCCAATAGAATAGCGCTTGGCATCTTGCAATGATTCAAACCCGAGTCGGGAACGTTTATCAAAGTTTCAAATCCGAAGCAAACGTTCTATGCCCTAGAAACATAGCTATTCAAAAAGCGTAAAGATTTGATCGAAACATAGCGCCGAGAAAAATATTACTATTAATTAAAACATTAATTACGATCGTTAAAAAAACCCCTCCTTTATTATTAAACACAATGTTATGTTTTTGATGTAGGTAAATCACGTATTTTTTGGTATATGTGCCATCATTTTGTCGTGCCGATTTTGGTTATTTTTTGTTTCCATAAGCAAACGGACAATTTTCTTTAATTTTATTGTTTGTAATGTAGTTTATTTTGTAATAAAAATGTGTAAGTACCAAGAAAGACTAGATTTGTCATGTCCAAATGATGAAAACATTGAATTTTCGTGGTGTGCCATCTTTTTGTCGCGGACTGTAGTCATTGGAACGATTGATCGTCGGTAGACAGCGTATTATCGGCGAAACAGAAGAATTTAAGCAACTAAAATTTGAAGCATAGTATTCGCTTAATAATTCGCTTCGTAAAATTATCCAACAGTTTTTTATTGAGGTTCCGGGAGCAAGAATGGTTAGTCTGGCCGGAGGGATTTTCGCGTAGAACTACCGCAAAGATAAATATCAGGAGAAGAAAAATCGGGGGTAGAGAGTCGGCCGAACGAGAAGGCGGGAGAAAGTTCCCAACAAAGTCTTTGAAAAATTAACGCGAAGCTACGATTAAAGTTCCGATACGAACATGCAAACGAGAGTCCGCGGAAGCGCGAAACTTTGTTACGCCGAGCGAGCGGTGGCCGAAAGAAAATTCGAAATTTTCAGTAATAATGGACGGCGATATGTTTGGAGAGCCGTTAACTTACTTTCCGAGGCGACTGTGTAAACACCGATGGGGATACACAATGCACAAAGGAGGAGAGAACGCTGGGAAAACTCGACGCCGGGGAAATGAAAAAGGAAAATTCTAAGCGGTCGAGCATCAGAAAAACGAAATCAAAGAAAAAGAGAGAGAGAGAGAGTGAGTTTTCAATGTTTACGTGGGTGGAAAGAGAACGAAGAAACAGATATGAAATTAGAACAATTCAGAATATATTTTATGCATTGATATTAAATTCATTTACAAATGATTCCGTGTAATCTCAAGAAACTTATCAGTTCCATTTGGTATAGAATATCTAAAAATGTAATGTTAATCATCCGAGGTGCTAAAAGTTGGACTCCTTGCCCCAGCGGGATGCTAGTACATTTTTGAGAGAAACAGATGATAAATAAAAATTCACGGAGTTGTCCTTTCTTCCTGAAAGAAATATTCCTTCTTCGAGAACGAGGATTTGCATAAAGATGTATCGTCTCCGGCAATTTCATTTCTAAACCGTGAATCGGTTTTAATGCGGAAACCTGAGCGCAGCGAGAAGGAAAAGGGGATAACAGTTCCCGCGCGCGGATCGTTGTCACGAATGTAAATACATCTCGTTCAATGGAACGTATATTCTATGAGGATCTTTCAGCGGCTGTTGTTCACGGATCCAACTGTGGGGGATGGAAAACCATCAAGGTGGGAATCCACGGGGGATGGAGACGGAAGCCTGTGGAAATTCTCGATATCTCAATCCTCGGGACCCGCGTAATCGCTCCTATTTCCCGATAATCGGGAAAACTGCCGGGGAACGAGAGTAGCCGTCTTGCAACAGAGCGGATGTCGCCACAAATGACTGAGAGCCGGGGTCTCGCCGCGCACACCTAGAGGCGCGTCTTTACCGAAGTAAGCGCAGCCCGAGTAAACGAAACTTTGCTCGTTAGGAAGCTGCGTTTAAAAACCGCGTGTTCTGTCTTGGTAGCTTGCTTCTTGCTGCTCGATCCGCTTGCCGTTGGGTTAACAAAGCGGGATTATCGAGAGCGAGCAAAACAAGTGTGCACCTTACAGGGCGTGAACTTTCAAACGCCTCTTTACACCTTGTATTTTTTATCATTTTTCTCAGCCGTGGGAAATTCGAAATTGTGTTTATTCTGCACGTTGCCACAGTGGCAGTAACTCGTACAGTTCAAATGAAGCTTCAACAAATTTTTCAAAAATTGCTTCACATCCAAATTGTACCAAATTGAATTTAAATGGCAAAACTTCAGGAGCGTGTAGGAGACCGAAAAACTAAGACAGAAAGTCTTTTAGAGATTTGCTCGTTTTTTCTTCGTTTTGGAGAAAATCGCAAAAAAAGAAACAAAACAAGTTTTCATTTTAGTACTTATTTTTATTTACATTTTCTATTTACGTTATCATCTATCTAATATATGTAGATGTTGTTCAAAATGTTACCCTCTTGCAGCAATGCAAGCATTACAAATCTCTTAATTAATTAAATTAATTAATTAAATCTCTTAATCTTGAAAATCTCTTAATTTTGGTCTCTTCTTCCATCAGCCGTGTAAGCAAATTGCGTGAAAGATCAATTGTTTATATCTTTAAAACTATTTACTAACTACACCTAATATTTTGCAGACATCATTAAGGATCCATATACCATCGTCTCACAAAAGATTATCAAAATCGAAGTCGGACACTTGGGGTCCTTCCCTTGTAAGTATTCAGATACACCCAATTCTGTTCATGCAGTATGGGAACGAGTTCAAAGTGTATGGAACGGTATTCCTGAAGGATTTTTGGACAGTTTGGTTCATAAATGCTATGATTAATTTTGATTAATATGCTAAAAATATAATCTACATATTGAGGTGCAAAAGTGTTGAAATGCATTATTAAAATAAAACAGATTATACATACTATTAAGGACCAGAAAGCGCCGAGAAAAATATTACTATTAATTAAACATTAATTACGATCGTTAAAAACCCCTCCTTTAGTATTAAAATGGCGAACAAAATTACTGAGAGAAGACTAGTTTCGACAGCGTCCACTAGATGGACAAATTGTCGAACAAACTTTCTCACAAGTTGCTAAACTGTCACCAATTAGTATATTAAGAACTTTCCTCAAGACATTCTGTGTTTAAGGCAGGACCCGCTAGATAGCCTTACTGATGAGTCCTCCAGCGGGTCTAGGACGAAACAAAAACCACCTTTGTTTTCTTCCAATAGAATAGCGCTTGGCATCTTGCAATGATTCAAACCCGAGTCGGGAACGTTTTATCAAAGTTTCAAATCCGAAGCAAAACGTTCTATGCCCTACAAACATAGCTATTCAAAAGTGTAAAGATTTGATCGAAACATAGCGCCGAGAAAAATATTACTATTAATTAAACATTAATTACGATCGTTAAAAACCCCTCCTTTAATACTATTAAGGACCAAGATACATTATTATTTTATATATTTTTCAAAGTTTAATAATATTACTTTAATTTTCAATAAAGTTCGTATTTTTCAAAAGCGTTTGTGTGATATTTATAAAATTTTTAATCAATAATTCTAATTATTGCAACCGTTTTGAGAGTCACTGTATTTCGTATACTTTCCGAAACCCGTTTAACGAAAGCAGCGTATCGGAACTTGAGGAAAATGGGATCGGCGGTGAAAACGGCCTTGAAGCAGTATCTTTTGGCAGAAGCATCCGCGTTAAGCCGAGTTCACGGCTCGCAGCGCTATTTAAGCTCTGGAGATCTGGGAATTTCGGATTTTTCGCTGCATTAGGACGGGCCACGTAACATTTCGGCCCTCCCTATCTCGAAAGTTTCCTCGCGTCGCGTCGGCTCCAGGGACCGTTCAATAGATGACTTTCTCTCCCTTCGAACGTGGCCCGGCGCTCTTCCGGTGTACCCGGTTCAGCGAAATATTATCCATGAGCAAACTTCATTCGCATTCACGACGTTTGACCGGAATCACGGCGACGGGACTCCATTCTAGCCGGTTTTTCCCCACTCCTGCTATAGGATTTCCGCCGCCCTCACCGCAATCCGTCGACGTTTTATTACTACGTCGTTGGGAAATGTCGGCTTCTTCGATGTCGAACAAGAACCCCGCCATCTTTCCTTGAAATTCCTCGTCGTATTTTCCCCGGTCTCGATATCGCTGCTACTACGTCCACCATGCTGTACACTGCAGCATTTTTTGCGTCTTTGCGCAATTGGAAATTATTTTCAATCGTCTTTCCCTCTTAATAATTTCTACTAACAATTGTTGAATGCTATCGGCGTTACGGTTCGATCATTAAATGCAATAACATAATTTTAACTAAGCAGTTTTGCTAATTTTCAACTAATCGACGTTTCGGTCATTGGTTTTGACCATTTTCAAGATTTAATTGAATTGCGTCTGTAAGAAAAACACAATAATTTATATATAATATAATTAAATACAATTTTCACCGAGTATTAAATTCTTAAATGTTTGAATGTAATGGAAAATAAATTTTTTATAGAAAGAAAATTTTATAGAAACATATTATAGAAAGTCTTTGGTTTGCAGGGATAGCTTCGCGCATAACACTGTCTTTCTTCTGGATGATGGCCTAAGTTAGGCTTTATTATTTATTTATTAGAGCTAGCAGCTCTGATAACGTTTGAAAACCTTCTTCGTCCATTCGACGAAAATTTTTGTAGTCGTCCGGTTCTGCAGAACGCAAAAAATTCAGCAAATGTTCGTGTGTAAAGCGGCTTCGTGAAAGAGTCAATGCTGGAAAACCCAAATCCGAATTGGAAAACATTTCGAAATTCAGAACAAAAACACCACTGAAGGCAGCCCCGACCATGCAGCACGAATATTTTCGCCAGAAAGAGTATTGGTGAGAATATTGATGCGTTTATAATGAAGCATATTGATGCGCGTCGATGTTGACAATATCTCGGAAAGTATGACCTTGACGTGACCTTCCTACACACAGACTTACGTCCCCTTCGAAATCCCAAAAAATCGAGAAATCGAGAATAGCGAGTTTCGACGGAACGAGAGATTTCCAGAGATTACGCGTCCGTCGAGGGGTGAAAATAATGGCGTGGCTGGCCGGTCGTCCAACATGACGAATCCGAATGAAGTTTGCCGACGGATATTATTTCGCGGAGGCGGAGGCGGAGACGGCGCGGCGCGACCCCTGCTCGGAAGACCGTGTCGGATAAAAAGGGTGTTTATCGAAGAGTTTCATAAAGCGAGCAAACATGCTCGCGCCCGGACAAGTCGTATATGTAAAACAGGAACGGGCCGGCGCGGCGTTCGAGTTAAATGAACCGAGATTAATTAACGTGAAATATTTTTCCACAGGGAGGCCGCCGCGCGCCACGGCCAGCTTCCGGGCACAGGGCGCCAGTTATAACAAGAAATACAATAATGGCCCATTGTTGCGAACGTTAATTTAATTACCGTCTGATCGATAACGACGAACTGCACCCCCGGTGTTTGTTATATCCCCCTCCGCCTCCCCCCGCCCCTCGATCGAGGTTTTCTTTGTTCCGTTTTCATTGTTCAACGGGAAGGACTCGTTAAACGGGAAAATCTTGCTATTAATGAATTTTTTTAATGAGAAAAGAACGAATACAATTTTTTCACGAGGAAACCTGTCTATTCGTCGTGTAAATCGTGTGGTCTTTGTATATATTCGCGGAATGTACCAGCGAAAAATGGTTTTCGCATTTTTGGATTCGCGAACCTGTGAATGGGAGTTGAATTTTCGGCGGTGGAAGTTTGTTAGTCTTCGTTTCTCAATTATTCCTGTTCAACGTCCTTACACTCGACATTTTATGGCAATTACCACCCTACAGTTTTTCATTCTGTCACGCTTCGTTCCACGTTAACGGGAGTGCAGTTAACATTATTCTCAAGTACCATTCACTCGCCGGCTCTCTACTCTCGCAATTATAAATCCCCCTTGCTCCATTACGCCCCCGTATTTATATTAAAAATTTCTAACCATACCAGCGCACAGTGCGGCGATAGTATGTTCGGAGTGGACAAAAGTCTGTTCTTGTCGGATTCTTATAGGAAATTTCACGCTGATCACGAATATACCGTCTATTAAGGATCCCTGAATAGAGTTTAACAGTTTTTTTCCGACGTTTTTTCAGTGTTTTTGCGTGAAAAAACGGTTAAACTCCATCCAGTGACCTTTAATACATTCATTCGTGATCAGCGTGAATAAGACCTCGAAGTATCTTTCTTTCGTTTGGGATCACACTGTATATCCCAAGTGATGGAAACAGGGGTCATTTAAGAAAAATTGCTCTTCAATGCATCATCTACAAAGATGAGGAGACATGAACAAAAATTGAATTTCAAATAATATTTTACAAACATAACATTAATCACAAAAATTGCTTCCAAGTTTTATCACCAAACCCAATCACAATAAAATGAGTTTAAACCTTTGATCACAGAAAAAGAAGTATCACCTTTAAATGAATTACCTATACATAATAATAATAATAATGGATGGAATATGTAGGTAACTTCACAATAATAAAGGTATATCTATTTATATAATATAGGCTATGCCTATGAAGTAGATATTTATAAAATCATAGTCACCAATTATGTCTGATCACAAAAAATACAACAAAAAATAAATTTTTACTTTGAACAGAAAAAAGAACACAGAGCCGTTCAAGTAAGCCGTTGAAGTAAGAAATTTTTACATATTTGTGAAGTATAATAGTTGTGAAATCGAAATATATCAGAACCCCAGAATGTTTTGAACCGAAATTGATTAAAGCTTGTCTGAAGATATTAACGTCTATAAAACTTGATTCTAACTTAGTGTTTTATTATTTCCACAAAACTAATTCAACGGTTAATGAAACTGGAAAAGTGGATATTCCTCACCTTCGATACTTTCTATATTCAAAATTTGAAGAAAGAACACAAAACAACATTCTTGATTAAAGAAAGTTAGTAACTGATTGGACCAAGTCTCGCGTGAGTTCTCTGCCACTTATTCAGACATGATTCCTGCCTTTTGTTATGATAATATTAGATTCCCAGCACCTGTTCCATGCACTAGAGACACCTGTGAAGGGATTAGTAGCACAAGGTGCGGAGAATAGTTGCATTTTCGATATGTTTTTTTGTCCATAGGCGACCGCACTGTGCGACGCCTCCGAATTTCTATTGAAAATACAATTATGTTTCTTGACATTCTCTGAAATTGCTTGCAATATGTCCTCGTGGCCAGAATTAAACGCTGAAGTGCATCACATCTGCATGTTTCTGTCTTCGGAGATAATTTCTCCGATAAACAAGACACTCGGTTAATCCCGATCGCCGGTTCGCAATGTCTAAAAATGTTTCTCTTAATCCCCGTCCCCGTTCCTTAATAGTTCTGCGCGTTTAACCGGTGTTCCACTTAATCCTGAATTATGTCAGTCTTACTTTTTTACCGGTATCTTTATTCCGGACATTTCAACGCCGTTCGAATAACGTCGTATTTTAACGGAACCGTTTGCTGTAGAGCACCGCGAAGCCGGAGCACAACGGTCCGATCTTAATCCCGCACTTTTTTTATCGTAACTCATGAATTCGCGTTACATACTTATTAAACCCATTTAAGTATAAAAAATAAACGAAACGGTCGCCGCAAGAAATCCATGAAACTCGTCTCTCTCTCCCTCTCTGGACCTGTAGATCAAAGATTGCCAACTTTACAGAGTCCAACTTGGAGTTGGAGAAAAAATATCTCTCATTCTTACGCGGTGTTCCTGGACGCTGGAAATTCTAATAGTCCACAATTAAATTGTCCACGTTGCATCAAGATTTTACTGTAACTATTAAATTAATGACTCGATAAGATACAAAAAACTGGTTTTTCAACATCCTCAGGATTTCTGCAGCATCTCATCGCCCAATTATCGCGACAACGGAAGTCTCGCCGAAATATCAACGCAACAAGAAGAAAACCGCGTCAGAATCTTCTCAAAGGTTTCCGGCGGCAGCGGAACGGATTTCCCTTGGGCAAAGGGTTAATCCTGGCGATCGAAAATGGCGAGAAAAAAAAATGAAGGGAGCCGATCGGAAGAGGGAGGGAGAGAGCTGAAGAAGAGGGAGAGCCATGCTCTTCGTCCTCGAGGTCGCACCTACTGATTTTCGGTCATGAATATTCAAAGGCTTAATTCGCGATGAGACGATGAGACCGATCGACGCCGATACATCGTTACTGGCGGCGATAGCACGGATTAAACGATCGGGCCTGATTCTTTCGACACCGGGCGTCGCGTCGGGGCTCGTTAATCGATCGCATCGCGCATAAACTCGTTACAACGCGTTACAAGAGACGTAATCAACGGGATCACGTTCCGCGCGTTGCGTCACGTCGCGTCGACCCGGAACATTTTTCCGAAATTCAACCTCACCGTGTACTACCCTTTTGTTTTCGAGCCACTCTCGTATCTAAAAAAGAAAATCTGATTTTACGTCGGGGTCAAATATCGTTTGTCCACTGTGGTAGCTTCACTTGATTTTTTAAATGTTTTCTTAAGGGGTTACGCCACCCTCGGGATGGCCGAAATGACATCAAAGTTTACGAATTTTTTTCTACGAAACTATGAATGTGACAATTATTTTATTATTATATTCGGTTGGGGCATACATTGAAGAATATATTGTGTAAATTTCCAAAAAAAATATTAAAAAACGGCCGAGTTATCCGTTGTCCTGCAGTACTAAGGATTGTGATGCCCACGATTATCAGAAACTAAGAAACTCATGATTTGATTGTTCCTCGATCAAATATCAACCGCGACGCATAGGGATTTCAAGAAAAAACCAGTTTTGTACAAATGCCAGGAAAGTGAAAATGAACATTCAATTGTTTCAACTTTAAATGATTTTTATAAACAATTGGAATATCGTATCAAAAAAATCCTATGCTTCGCGATAGAAGGTTTGTGTGAAGTAAGTCGGACGTATAGTTTTCGAGATATTTACTACACCAGTTGTAAAAATGTAGTTTCAAGATAAACGCAAAAGAAGGAAAAGTGCGACTTGGAAACGCGATCTACCTGCTCGGAAACGGCGACTGCCGAAAGAACTTCTAACCACTGAAACTTCGCTATTTTTGGGAGCTGTTGCATCTACCACGGCTTAAATTATTCCCTGAACTCTAAATTAAAGGAAAATATATATAGAAAAAATCGATTTTTTAAAATCTCAGGGTGGCGCGGCGTAACCCCTTAAATAGCCTCACCAAGTAATTGGCTTATTATTGACATTTTGATTTCACAACACCAATACGAAACGAACAAAAAAAGTTTAAAAAAAGACATCTGTCAGATGATAATTCCAGAAGTGGGTTTAGAGGGTGAGCCCGTAGAAATCGCGGTTCTTCTCCCATAAAAAGGGGACAAAGGGTGATTTCGGTTTCCCGTATCCCGGCCGCAACGTGACGGTGAACTCGATCTGACCCCCTTGAACTTTCAGCAAATTAAAATACACTTCCCCGTCTAATCAAGCGCAAACGCGGCGGGATGGTCCGACCGACCCACTTCCCTTTTTCACCCCAGTTGCCGTATGCGCGTTCCCAATAAAATTACAATATCCGTTCACGTCCCTTATCCGTTCGCCGGGAGTCGGCATGCAAACGACTCGATTAGAGGCTACTGCTCGAAAGGAGTAACGAGGAAATTGAAAGGAAGAGGGCAGGGAACACCCGGAACCCCTCACGGGGTGGTTGTTGCCGGATAACAAAATAGCAGACCTTTTAACAGTTGATTCGCGAAATTTTTGCCGCCATTGCGGACCTAAATTTATTCAATTTTTATTTTTAACTAGCTTACGCCCGCGGCGTCGCTCGCACAGCAAACCGTCCTCGGAAATTGATATTGTTTCTTCATAAAACCTTGCAACCCCTCATTCACCCCTATAGACTTTTAATTTTGTCATGTCGCCATCTTAGATTCCAAAACCCCTTTTCACCCCCTTAGGGGTTCAATGTTTTAAAATGCCGAAATTGGTGTTTGATTAATTATATCAAAGAGCATAAAGACCAAGTTTCAAGCAAATCCGACCACGAATAAAATATTCCTCGTACAAACGTTGCAACCCCTAAAAAGTATAAAATAATTTTTCCTAGTCCCATACAGATTCTTAACCCCGTACAGATGGTCCTGAAAATTTGAGATTGTGAATTTTTAATAGCTATGAAACTACTTGTAAGATTTAAAACGTGGGGGTGGGCTTTTTTAAACATTTTTTAAAAATATTGCATTGTCATCCCGTTCTGAGCTGTGTTTAAGATTCCGAGTCTGTAGCTCATCGGGAAGTTAGTTTAAAATTAATTGCAAAAGTGGACAGACAGGAAAGCGAGCTAATAAAAACGTGGTAATTTTAGGAATGGTTTCAGATTCTAGAGTTTGACAATCTTGTCATGTCGCGCAGGTTATAAAATGTTTCTTACAAGCAAATCGGTCGCATTTAAGGTTCTTTTAAATGTAAAAACTAAATGTCATTGCGCTAAGAGCGTTTAATAAATGCATTAAACAGTTTAGATACCGAAGACACCTAAACTATGTACTCATTTCAAGCTGCTCATGCACCCTTAGTGTTTAATTAATTATAGATAAATTATAACCAGATGTTTCGGAGGACAAAACAAGTCTAAACTCACTTGCTTTACCTCCATAAAACCGGAAGCCGGAAGGTTAAATACACGTGAAATGGATACCAATAGTTTCGAGGCTAACATGTGGGGAGGGATTTGACTTACCTCAAGGTGGCAGGGCCCGTCCCCAGGTCGAAGGTGAACTGCACGTGTGCCGAGGACAGGTAGAGTGCGATGAAGTCGCCGGTGGCGTCGCTATGGTGGCCGTTGTAAAGTATAACACCGTCTGTCGCGGTCGGTTTCAACGTGACAGCCAATTCCAGCCAAGATAGCGACGTGTCCGCTAAACCCGGGTAGCGAAGATAAGAGGACCCGTTGAACGACGGCACCTGCAACCAAGAGAATCCATCGGGCATCGTTATCTTACGAGGTTTCCAGATTTTCAGCAAGTTACACCGTTGAAAGGCGATCAACGTTCCTGGAGCGTTGACTTCATACTTCATACTTTATACCACCCGTCTCTTTGCCAGCGATAGCACTATGACGGTGAAAGCGTGATCAAATAGTTCCGAAAGTTCTGACTGTTCCTTTTTGGGTCGCGATAATTAACTTATCTACTAATCTTATCTATCCTATCTACTTATCTACTAATTCTGTCGTTTTATGATTTTTTATTGCAACACAGATGAGAATTAAACCAGAATATTGACGTTTTCGAAAATATACAATTTCTATTAGTCACAGTATTATATATTGACAACTAAATGGCCGCTGTAGACTCGCGGTAGTCGAGATTGGAAAATGAAAACCATTTTGACGGAACGTTTTGTTTGTTCGCTGTTTCGCATAAAAATTGTTTCGCGAAAAATAGCCGGAGCGATTGTGTAACAGGTGAACGTGTATTATTAAAAGCGGTAACAATGGTTTCGAGAAAAATTTGCTGTGTAATAAATGCTTAATGTGTGCACAATTCTGTTCATATTGCGACATTTATGGGAGCCTAACAAAATATGATATTCAATAATAAAAGCACTCTCTTTCGTTTCATACTCGAACGTACATTCTCAAAAACGGAATATATAATTCATTTAGACAATTCTCCGAAGAAATGAAATTTTTATCAGACTTTTCGGTGCCAGATAAAATTCCGTGTCCCAACAATTTTTCCGAGTGTCAAAAATACCACAAAAACAAATCCGGTTTTAACTCTATCCCATCATGTTATCGCGAATCAAATAACAATGAACATCTGCGGGGTCCATTTACGGGAATTAAATGGATGGGAGTCATGGTACACCCACCTGCTCCAAAATTCAGCCCAAATAGTTCGGCTACAAAATTTGCAACAAAACGCAATTTTCATGAAATATGGCGTGATCCAGAAACCCGGGGCCAAATATATAATCATGAGCACTTCTCTACCCACATCGAGATGCAACGGCATTAACACGTTCGCTATCAGCATTCATTTCAGCAATGGCCGCCGTAGTTACAATATTCTATTAAATGCAGCGTATCCTCTTCCGAAATACGACTGAAAGGATATCGTTGCAGAAAATTAATATAATATTTTCAAGGATTCGTTGTTTTCACAGAATTAGACCCACAGGTGAACAGAATGAAACCACTTGAAGTATTTTCCAAGGTGTTTCGCCAAGCGGAAGTTGTCGGAGCCAATTGCCTGGCTCGTCGCTGTATAAATATCGTTATTCTCCGGTGTAATATTTCGAGGACGGTCTGGGGACGTAGGATCGAGGTCCTCGATCACAGAGTCCGCGAGGAAACACCATAAATCGAGCGATATCTCAACGGAGGAGCGAGAAAAATCGTCGATGGCCTCCTCGAGCCGCGACGACATTATTCCCTCGGTTCGCCCTTATTTTCCCTTATTCCAACCACCCCCCCCACTCCCTCCCGGTTATCTAGCGGCGTCAATTTCCGAAAATGACGTAGTTACAGGAAGGAAACCCATTCCGCTGGTAGATACACCGACAGTAAATTAAACCGGGCGTGTTCGCCGCGATCGGCCGCCATTACCGCACTCGCATAAATCCCATCGAACAGAAACGCCGCCGTGTCGAGAAGCTAAGACGAACGGGGAACAAGTATAACACGGTCGCCGAGTGATAAAAATAAAAATTGTATCCCGTGTACTACATCCAGCCGGATAAACCGGAAATCCACCGCTGCCATTCGGGAATGATGAATATTCTTATGCGAGCGAGTTTCTCTACAATTCCGCGGGCGTCTTACGGTTTTCGCGAGTCCACCATAGACTCGGAGAACATCCGGAAATGGGAGGTTCCTGAGATCATTTGAAACAACATTTTCCTCTGCAAAAATGGCGGCCGCGGCTTCGTTAAGGAGTTATTAACGAAAAACACGGACAAATCAGAGCGCGACCTTAGTTACTCCTCAACGAAGTCGCGGACGCCATTTTTGCAAAGGAAAATGTTGTTTCAAATGATCTCAGGAACCTCCCATTTACGGATGTTAAAGGAATTTTGAGACACCCTGTAGAAACCAAATAGAATGTTACTTTCTCCCTTAATAATTTTAATAGATGAGAGATCAGTTAGTATGATCAGTCCACGTGGTGTTCCTATTATGGCACAACCAAGGGTTCCCTAATATGGTATAGCTATTGACATTCTTGGTGTGGGTGCCGAATATGGCACTAGGTGTCATGTTAGGGACTCAAGGTTTACCATGTTAAGAACCCCTTTCGCTGGAACCTGCAAATGATCCACCACAAAAACAATATTTTTCCCAGGCTGTATTAATTTTTAAATGCATCTACAACTGGTAATTTTTTGGACGAAAAGGAGCATTCTAAAATAATCAAAAAATGACATTAACGAAAAGAAGTTCATATCTGGGCACTTTACCCTACTGTAATATTAAAGCAGGTTTCAAGCTCTAAAATGAGCAAGAGTTTATCGTTGTACGATTTTTCGTTCGGAAATTATAATTGTTCAAACATCGACAATTTTAGGAAAATCAGAAATTTCGTGTTTCTTTCCGGAGCCACTGTGTGTGGACTTGTAATTAAAATCGAGCGTGAAACAATTTCGGAGGATGTTGCGGACCACAAAGAAGATTAGAGTACAGGAAATTTAAATGTCTGGTGGTCCGAAACGAGAAGTGGGAGGCAAAGGAGCGAAAAACCGTGGAGAGGAGTCGAGGAGTATCAATGCTGGCGCACAGCGCACCGGTTGCTATTGGAATTACTCTCGAACTATACCGGAAGTAATATCGGTCGGCAGGCGGACACGAATTTTATCGGATACAGTTCCGCGCGCTCGTCTACGCGGGCTTCAATGCTTCCGGCGTCGTTATAATCGATATCACCGCGGATCCGCGCATAATCCGCCGTATATTTCGACGCACACGTGAAGCGGCGTCTGCGGATGAGAGGACAAATTGATCGGCATTATGTCTTCGTAAACGGCGAAACGTTTTTAAATCGTGCGAGAAATGGGGAAAGGAAATCGAGTCGAGGAAACTGGGAAAAATCAAGGAGTATCGCGTTAACGCGATCTAAACATGCTCGGAACGATCGCGGAAAAGGATTTTCAATTGAACGAGTTCGATCGTTATTTGCATAGTATCGTGATCATATTCAATATGAACGCGGAAGCATAATTGAGCACAGAGTTGGGCAAAAATCAACTAATATTTAAAAATGACTAATAGTCTGATTGATTGTTAATCAAAACTTAAAAAAAGTCAGTTAAAACTTTTTGATTAGTTAGTCATAACTAGATGGCACTAGTTAGTCACAACTCTAAGTAATCACTAGTTATTGCTTATTAGTTATAATTAATCATTAGTTAGTTTAAATGATCAGTCATCAATCTTTAGTCATCAGTCACTATTGTGCGATTAACATACATTAATATGTATACTTAAACTATATCGAAATTAGCAGTGACCAAACGTGCCATAATCTGTATTTTATATGTTTATAAACTAACAGGCTATTTTTTTGTTATTATTAAGTTAAAATAAGACATTTTAATAAGACAAAATAAGACAAAAAAATAGCCTGTTAGTTTATAAACATATAAAATACAGATTATGGCACGTTTGGTCACTGCTAATTTCGATATGTCTTATTTTAACTTATAACCATTTTTAGTCATTAGTCATAGTGAAATTGTGATTGGGTATTTAGTCATTAGTTATGCCATTATAGTCAGTAGTCAATACTCATCCTTAATAAAAATTTAGTCATTATTCATTAGTCATTACGTTCAAATACTTATGTAGTCATTACTCATAGTCACGCTCAAGTATTTACTTAGTCATTAATTATTAGTCATTTTTGTAGAGCTTATGAAGTTATTAGTCAGTAATCATAATTCTGACTAGCGTTTGCCCAACTCTGATTGAGCACTTGTTTCGGAAATCCAACAGCTGAATTTCTATAGACTTTTTAAGCTGGCGCTCTTTCCCTTCATTATGCTCCGACGTGTCGGATGTATTAACTGGACCTTTTGAAACGCTCGGTGGATTCTTTCATGAAATTTTTACTACCTTTCGAGTAATATTATTACACCGCTCTGGTTTTGATCGCCCTTTAGCTCTTGTGTGCTCAGAACACGCGAGAACCTTAAACAAATTATAAAATTAATTAGTTAGCAACCCAGAGTGTTTGCACAATTTTCCAGTTTGCGAGGCACGGGCAGTTGTCTATTCATTTATGTTAGCATTTAATCGCTCCCAAAATTATCTTTTTACACTTCAACGTTGGATTAAGAGGATTTTAAATTATATTTTAACACACGTGTATCACATTTTTCGAATTGCGACCTCAATCGCAGAAGTTCCCGAAAGAACCCCCGCGGCGAGCACGAGCTCGCGGAAGCTGGCATTTCTTGGAAAATGTCACGGGGAACTGATCAATCATCGCCGTGTGGTAGAACGTATGTTTTTTTTTATATCCCCGGCAGTAGTCCGGATAGCTGTATTTCTCGGTGAACCGGAACTTCCTATAAACTCGCCCGACAAACAGCCGCGAAGGACCAGAGTTAACAAGTGTCACTTGAAGCTCAAACTCGTTCTCGAACTCCGAGTACCCGTTCGCCTCCTCTTTAATTCTATATAATACACACTCCCGACAATTCAATCGAAAATTTTCTGAAAGCTTTATCGGTCGGCGACTTCGAAAGCCCCGTTGCACGCTGTTACGATCCCCCCCCCCCCCCCCGCGACAGAAAGGATCGGCAGGTTCCCCGATCCGCAAACGCGGCCGGACATTAATCGAATTTATTCGAGAAGAATATTATCGATCGATCGTACACGTTCCATTCATAACAACTAGACAACGGTTCTTAAAGAATGATTGATATTGAAATTGCGACTTCCAGAATCATTTCCTAAGGATATATCGTAAAAAGGAAATTTTACAGGAGAGCCATTCCAAGATTACGTAAAATTGTCAATTTTTTAAATCGTACATCGCCACCTTGAAATTGAGAATCGCATGATTCAAAGTGGGTTGAGCCGGGTGCTAAGCGAGTAACTTCGGCAAAATTACGATTTCGTGTCGGGAAGTTCACCGAGAGTGGGAAAACTATTAAAAAACTTGGATAAAAAAGGAGGAGCGTCGGTGATCTTACGAGGACGGTAAAAATCAAGGCGTGGAAAAGGATGATTGAATCCATGCGCGGGGCGCGGTGAAGAAAAGTTTTATGAGGTGTGGCCAGCAACCCGAGGCATTCTTGGTCGATGCTTACGACCCCCTGACGCAACGTTGCCCTCCTTTCCTTTTTCTCGGGAGCAAAGGTGACATCCTGGTGATAACCTGTTCCCGCGGGACTCCGCAGGAAAGTGACCCTGTGTTATGCGGAAGACCGGCGGCTCGGAGGATCCCACTGGGGGATGCATTTTCCCGCGTCACACGGAAAACATCCCCCAACTTTACTTATCGTGTTCCGCCGATGTGACGAACAGTCCCCCCCGCAATCTCGTTTCGCTTCTCCCGACGTGATAAAGCTGCCTTTGCTTATGCGAAGGAATATCGGAAGAACATCCCCTCACTCGGATCCACGACCACAAAAAAATTTCACTGCCGATTCCAAAAACATTCTATAAAATTGCAGTACAAACTCGTTTGTACAACTCGTGGAAAAGAAATCGTACAATGATGCAGCTGAGTTGAAGAAATCGCAAGAAACGCGACGAGATCTGGCGATAAAAATAAATGAAAAATCTGTAATAAATCGGTATTTACCTGCAAATCCACTCTGGTTTCGCACAGGTCGCCGGTGTACCCGAGGGGGCAGAGGCAAACGGCCGTGTCACCGCCGGTCGTCAGACATTTCCCTCCATGGGAACAGGGGACCTTACTGCACCTGTCCGCGGTGCATTCCTCTGCAACGACAATAATAAATCAATCGCATCGATTCTTTCCTCGCGAGAACAAGCTACGAGAGAGCCGAGATATCGCTACCCTTGCCGAAAATCGTCCCTTCGATCAAACGAGAAAGAGAGATCGAGGCATCTGGATTCACCGAGCCGAAAAACATCGATCCCTTTTCCTCAACCTGCCGAATACCGTCGGATAAATGTTTGACAAAAATACCGCGGCTTTTGTCCTCCTTCTTCCAGGTATCGGAAATCGAATACGCTGTAAAATCGCCCCGTGTTCGGACGGAATAGCAATGCCGGCTCTCTGGATGCGTAAAACATTCGATTCAATATGGCGTTATTGTTTTACCGGCGCGGCGCCGTTCCCCTTACTCGAAAGCTCCTACGGTTTATTTAACTTCACGTCGCTAAACAATCCCCTAAATTTGTTTCTTGTCCAATTCAGCTGCTGTTCGTACAGAGTTTCCTAGAAATCAACCTCAATGTGATTTCTCTCTTTATTTTTAAACAGAAATAACTTGTAGTCTAATAATAATTAAATGGTCGAATAGTGTACTAATAAATTGATCAACTCGTGCATCTGTAAAATTAATATGTAATACGTTTTCGTTCTTAATCATCTTTCTACGTTGAGGATAATATAACAGCGTTTTTAGTTGTCTGGTGTTTTCACGAAGTCGTATATTTCACCCTATAAAATCATGAAATCTGTAGTCTAATGATAATTAAGTGGACGAATAGTGTACTAATAAATTGATCAACTTGTGCATCTGTAAAATTGATAAACAGGTTTTGGTTCTTGATCATCTTTCTACGTTGAGGATAATATAACAGCGTTTTTAGTTGTCTGGTGTTTTCACGAAGTCGTATATTTCACCCTATAAAATACATAAAATCTGTGCTCTGATGATAATTAAATGGACGAATAGTGTACTAATAAATTGATCAACTCGTGCATCTGCAAAATTGATAAACAGGTTTTCGTTCTTGATAATTTTTCTATGATGACGGTAATATAACAGCGTTTTTAGTTGTCTGGTGTTTTCACGAAGTCGTATTTCACCCAATAAAATACATAAAATCTGTGCTCTGATGATAATTAAATGGACGAATAATGTACTAATAAATTGGTCAACACGTGCATCCATAAAATTGATATTGCTCTCCCCCCTACTTCATTATTCACCGTTCAGATCGCGCCGTTTTATCGTGAATTTTTTAGGAGGAGCAAGAAGCTTCCGTGCTCCTTTTTTCACAGGCAGGCTAGATCACTTTGCAGTGTTTGAGGCTTTTGAAAAATCGATTCTTCAGCCTGTGATGGATGGAACGTTTGGCGGTCTACGATGTGTGACCGCTTTTGATGCAACTTTTTCGCCAGGAGAATGGGTTCGATTTTTCAGGATCTTTCAGGAATTTTCAGAGTAGTAATTAGCGTTCGTTGCATCGGTCGTTGAACAGAATATATCATCGCGCGCTGAGTCATCGATAAACGTTATAATAGTATTTTTGATTTTTTGAAGGAGTATCGTATGGGTTACATTGATAAATTAAATGGAATTTCCGGTACTTCCAGCACAGTTCAACAAATTTCAAAGTAAACAACATGTGGTAGCCTCCCAGAGGCTATACAGCACATTCAACGAGCAGTTTTCTGGAGGGAATGTTTCGTCTACTTTGTGAAATTTAATTTACGACGCTTGTACGCTCCGATAATTTTGAAACACGCCGGGAATTTTCCCGACACCGTTTTATCAAATGTTGCCTCGCCGAATCCTCGACTGTTTTTTTAACATGTTGTATCACATATTAAATGTTTATTAGGATTTGCAGACTCCATATGATTTTTTACCACGTTTTTATTAGCTCGCTTTCTTGTCTGTCTGTTCAGTACAAATTTTGCAATTGACTTTAAACTAACTTCCCGATGAGCTAGAGACTTGAAATTTTAAACATACCTCAGAACTGGATGACAATGCAATATTTAAAAACAATTTTTAAAAAGCCTATGCGTTTAGGAAATATAAACTATTAAATTTAACCGTTTCACCTTCCCGTGCGACGCTCGGCAGTACGTGATCGAGTTCAGCAATCCCCACTCCGCGCGATAGCGCTCCCTACTCCACTACGCGTTCCCACTCTGACTCATCTCCACTCCACTGACCCGCTTCGCACCGAAGGAGCTCAGTGTGCGTTTGAACTCCGTGCGGTGTTTACAAAGTTGCTACGTATTATTATACTATAATGTTTGTTTACCAAGCGAAAAAACAGTTATTCGAACGAGATTCTCCGTCGAACCTTTCTCTTTGACATTTTACCACGGCGTTTGTTTTCAATATGACGCGGTTGCAATACCGTCTGAAATTGACTACATGTCTCTATTATAATCTCATCATAGACATATAAATTATAAAATCTAATAATAATAATAATAATAATAATAATTATAATTCTATGAATCTCATCTAAATGTTTAAGGATGTTGTATAAAGGAGGTATATAAAAACGCAACAAAATTTTCAAAAATTTGACAAGATATAATCCTTACTAAATTAATGCAATTACCAAAGTTTGGGTTCGATTCACTGCACCGTTTAAGAATTATAGGAACTTAAAGTTTGCACATTTTAACACGTCTTCTTATGGAGAATTCATAAAATTCCACTTCAAACCCTATTTAAACCTTGAAAAAACGCAACAAAATTTTTGAAAATTTGACAAGATATAATCGTTACTAAATTAATGCAATTACCAAAGTTTAGGTTCGATTCACTGCACCGTTTAAGAATTATAGCAACTTAAAGTTTGCACATTTTAACACGTCTTCTTATGAAGAATTCATAAAATTCCACTTCAAATCCTATTTAAACCTTGAAAAAACGCAACTAGAAGCTCCAGTTTTTTTATATATAGTAAAAATGATGTAATTAATTCTGTTCAAAATTTATTAGGATTCATTAAACAATTATAGAGCAAAAAATTATAAACTGTTACAACACGTCAAATTTATCGTGTTGTCTCTCACTAGCATGGAAACGCGACAACTGTGTGGACCACTGAATATAGCTACAATCAGAGGGTACAATTATTTGCAAAATTCACTTACAATTTTTTATAATATGACGACAATTTGATTAAAAAATAAATATAAAATGAAACTTATTAATTAAACGAAAGCTTTTTAAATTAATCTATTTTTTGAATGCAAAATATACTCATGAATGGCTTTCATTGCCAATATATTAATGGATTTCGAATCTGTACGGGGTTAGGAATCTGTATGGGGCTAGAAAAAATTATTTTATAACTTTTTAGTCCGTTTTGAACACGTGGTATTTTAAAAAAATTTATTTTTGTTATATAATTGATCTCTCAATCAGTAAAACCGAAAGGTAAAAACGAAACCTCTCCATCAAAGTGCAAGAAATTCTGAAGGGACAGAAATTCGCGGAGCAAAAATTCCGAGACTAGAAATTCGCAATCGACGATATGTGTATGTGTGTGTGTGTGTTGCGTACGTACAGGAAATCGCGTTAAAGCTCGCTGTGAGATAAAAATATTGGACACGTCTCCGTCGTATGGAGGACATATTCCCCGACGAAATAAAATTCAAGAGTCGCTACGAGAGGGATGCGAAACGAAAGCATCCGGCGGGAAAGGATGGCATCCGGTTTCGTCCGTATTCAAGGCGGGCGTCGGGACGCCTCGACTACGCCCGACGACGACAAGGGGCCGATTACTTTCCGAAATAACCCGATTTACCTGAGCGAAATTAAAGCTAAGTTTCCGGTGGCCTCGTCGCCAGTCTAGAAACGCTTTAATTCGCTCCTCCTTAAGACCGTCCCCGATCAATATGAGTCAAGGTAAGACCGCGTACTCGAAATGGTTCGCTTTCGAAAGCTACTTATCGCTTCTTTTCAACCGGTTCTTTCTCCGGTTCGAACGGAGCACGTATTCTATTTTCGCATTGCAGAGAATATTGTACCCTGTGAGCTTAAAATAAATGTTTTGCAATTAGTCCAATATATTTTTCGTCTTTCATCCATTGATTCTGTACGTACATAAATGCACAATTCATTTCACAAGCGATAACCAAATGATACGATGTTCTCGAATTTTTCGGAAGTGGTTCTATAATTATTAGACAGCGGATTTTATGCATTTATGACGAAAATCAGTTGGTGAAATTTAAAACATTAAAAAAAAGTTTAACGGAGACCTTATTTTCAATCAGTTGAAATTATTTACACAAGAAATAAATCTTTGTTCAGCTTCATTTCCATGCGAATCATGTACGAACATTTTATTTTGCATAAAGGTCCGCTGTCTAATCGTTACCATTGTAATCGAGAAGCGAGCGAACCCTTTCAGTAAATGAATTTCCTCAAATTTCAGAAGCTTCTCGGGGACAAAATTCAGATTTTAACGCGTGGCGATATCTATCGGCCTCGAAGGGAATCTCCCAAGATATCGTTCTTCATCCCGGACGCAATTTCAGCAGCGTTCCATCAAAACTCTCCCTGCTAAAAAATTCAAAGTCTCTCGGAAACTTCCCACTCGATGGGAATTCCTCAATTTTTCCGTCATTGATTAACCCAACACCGTAAGACAGAGGGGACAAGGACTTGGGGACAACGCGTGGGAATGCGCTAAATGAAATTCTGAACGGGGGACAGGCTTTCGTGTGTTGGGTAATTAGTCGAGCGATCAAAGTCGACAGGAGTGCCGGCTAATCGCGCGTCGAACGCCGCCTCTGCATCAAGGACCAGCGTTAATTATCAAGCGTTAATCAATTATCGAGCCGGGGGTACCGTCATCGTTCCTCCCCGCGGCGTCCGCGGTACTGCTCCTCGACAAACAAATTGAATGGCCCTGTCATCGAGTGGAATTTTATATTAACCGGTCCTCTGGCAAATAAGCCCCGCCTGCCCCATCATCGCGAGTCCATTACCCGGCCGAAGTAATTAACGTACGCGTGCTTGTTAACAGGAAAGCGACTGAGTACACATTCGGACACCTGGCTTCCTACTTTCGAACCTGCTCGAAACAATCGAACTCCTTCCCGGAATTCATGTTTTTTGTCGTAACCTTGATTTCCAGGGGTTCAGCCCCTCGCACTGCCAGTTTTGCACCCCATATTCATCTTCTTGTACAGGGTGTCAGAAAACTATACATCGTAAAACCTCCCCGAAAAATTTACCTTTTTTAGTAATGTTGTCGCGCAGCATTTTCGAGAACGCAACATTCAATGATCTCTTCAGTGTTACGCACATGAAGTTATTAACTGTTTTTAGTCAATATATTCAGTCACCTAAAAATTGTTCGAATTGCCGTAATTTTAAATGAATAATTTATTCTGCTGCTAGCGGTTCGATGTATATTATGCACATAGTATTGTATATGTATATGGACCGTTTATTTTGAAAGTGGTGCAGTATTAGTCAATTCAAAAATATAAATTAATGGCAATGTCCACTAATTTATCAATATGTAATTTGATTATATACATTTCTTTTAGGCGCATGTAACTAAAATAATATACACAGTGTGGCCGGACACACGAAAAAGAAATAACATTTTTTCGTTTGACGCTTCGTTTTCGAGAAAATCGAGTTTAAAGTCCCGCCAGGTTCGCGTGCTTTAGTGCATGCACAAAGTAGAATTGGTTGATCATGGTCAGACGATTCCTATGCAGTAGCACGTGTATTTCCTACTTTCGATCCTGCTCGAAACAATCGAACTCCTTCCCGGAATTCATGTTTTTTATCGTAAACTTGGTTTCCAGGGGTTCAGCCCCTCGCACTGCCAGTTTTGCGCCCCATATTAATCTTCTTGTACAGGGTGTCAAAAAACTGTACATCGTAAAACCTCCCCGAAAAATTGACCTTGACGAAACAAAACAGTTTTTCGTTTGACTAAATTGTGCGAGCCCATCTTTGTCACAAATAGAGGTGGACATTATTTGGCGAAACAAATATTTCAAATACTATTTAATATTTTCGATTTCATCTTGCTTAAAGCAAATAGTATTTTAAATGAGATATACAATTTCGAAAATAAAATATTTCTATGCGAACAATCTGTACCTGAAAATAAAATATTTCTATTTCAACAATTTGATCCACAAAATAAATGATTTCTTTGATTCATTTGATTCAAGAAATCAAATAAATGCTGAAAAAAATACTACTTTATTTGAATAAAAGTATTGTAATTACTATTTCCAATACTTTTTATTTGAACTGTACCCGGCATTGCACAAATGCATAAAATCCGCTGTGTCCAGCATCTAACCATTCGAACGATTGATCTTCTTGGGAATTATTTAAATAAAAATTTAAATGACAATTAATTTCAATAAAAATTGAAAAATTTAAAGTTATTTGTTATTTGGGTATTCGAATAAAAAGCAAAAGTAATTATCTATTATTTGAGCAAGTCTAAATGAATTATTTAGAATAATAAAGTTGATTGTTATTTACAAATACAATTTCAATTATTATTTGTATTGACAAAGAAATTAAATTGTATTTTTTTATAGGTAGCTATAGGCCCTCCGGACGGGCTCGACCACTGGCATATAATACTATAATAATCACATGTTTATTTATTATTTATTATTTAAAACAAAATTTGCCCAACGCTAGTTGCACCTACTCGTTTTTGCCGTAAACGCATAAAATCCGCAGTCCAGTTATCATTACCGAGAGGGAGTAAGGTTTCCCGATTCTCCAACTGACGGGGTCAATACTGGAGAGCATCTGGTAAATTCGTGGGAAAGAGATCAATTATCGGAGTTCCTGTTTGTTGCACGTAGTATTTTCGTTTCTCGAACAACATGTGCAAACGCATCCCTCGTTCCTCAAACAACTGTTCTCGAGGATATCTGGCGAAATTCCAACCGAAGCACACGAAGAAGACGAAGAAGAAGTTACAGAAACGGGACTGGACGCGAGCACCGGGGAATAAAGGGAACTTCTCGAAGAAAGTTATCGATCGAAACTTCCCTGGATTCATTAGAAAGAGAGGAAAAAACCGAGTTACAGAGGAGCAGACAATAAAACTCCGTGGAAATACTCTGGGTACGTGTCCGAAACAGTAACTGTGACAAAAACCTCGGGAGTTCGTTTGCCGGGGCGCCATCGCGCTTCCTTTACTTGATACAGGAGGTTCGAAAATGCAATTAACAACTTTACAAACGTGGAACAATTGATGAATTATGTATACGAACTGAAGCACAGCTTTATTAAGTAACATATCCACGCAAGAGCAAATCCAGAGAACAACTAAAACATGATTAGGCTGCTTACGGGCGCATAAGCTCCAATTCAAGTTAACTAAAATTTGCCAAAGTGATTTTGCACAATTCGTCTGCAACTTCAAAACATTAGGCAACACAAAGTGGCTCTAGACGACAGTAGCCACGACTCTCTGAAACAGCACAGTGTCCTTATTAGAGCAACTCGAGGCTGGTTCCCCGAAATTAGGCTAATTCTACGCAGCGTGCGCTGGTGAGAGCGACTTGCATACGCATTACTTGAACTACATACGAAGAAGAAAAAGAAGAGCGGGTTCCAAAGGTTCCGGCGTTGTAATAGAACGATTTTCTAGCTCGGAAATAATCGCGAGCCTTATTCCGGACTTCGCATCAGCGAAATTCATTGGACGAAGTGAGAAATCAATACTGCTCGACGGAAAAGTGGAATCGAAGTTCGGAGAAAAGCGGCGAAATTCCGGCCGTTTGGAACACGCGTATCGGACGGTTCGCGCGATAACGTATCGCGCGGTCCGCCGGTCCACGCTAATGCATAAGAAATTTCCCCGGGTGAGGAAAAAGTAGGGGAAAAGGAAACGAGTAAATTGGTAAAGTTCGGGAAAAGGCCCCGGGAGTTCGGCAACCCCTCGTCGAGATTCGGATAACCTCGATTCTCCGGGGCCGGGCGACTTCGAAAATCGTCTGGGTCATTCATTATTACGGAGTCCATACGAGTCACGTTTCCACCCGGCTTCCTCTTTTACTGCGGCCGCGGCTCTCCGCCGTCGTCGTCGTCGTTTCTTTCGGCCGAATTGTATTTTATTCACCGAAAGTAATCCGATTAACTCACGGCGGAATAACAAACAGGCGGCGGCAGCTTATTTCGCGGGATCCTCGCCGTCTCTCGGGCGATCATCTTGCCGTCGCGTCGTTTCGTTAAAGATTTCCCCGGGAACGGCTTTCCGAGATCTTTCCCCTGCCGCGAAATATGTATGGAAATTTTTATTTATGCACCTCGTCCGATTTGACACAGTTTTCGTTGCGGCTCGACGCTGCATTGTCCGGGAACTGTTCCAGCTCGTTTTGAATTGTCTTCTTCTGGTTCCCACCTCTTGCAGTTGGTGCAGAAAATTTGTATCTTAAGTGGTAATTCTAAATAATTCCCGAAAATTGATCTAGTAAGTCGTGCTAACCTCGAATAATCGTTCCTCCAGGAACCTGCAGCGTGATGTGCTATTCGCATCATTCGTATAAGCTCTCTATAAATGCTCTACACCTAACCGGATATACGGCAGTCAGAGAAAATAATTCTTGACGCTTGCTCTCTCTCTCTTTTTCTCTCTCGCGTAGACCACATAAAATTACTCTAGCGAGTAATAACAACTTCTATGGTTGCTCCGTTGCTCAATACTGTTCTCGTAAATCGCAACGACTCTAGAGAATCGTTTCCCAATGAATGGTTAGTATGCCATCGATAATTTCTTAATACGAGGATCGAATGACGAAGAGAATCCAGTTATTGCGGCGATTCATTCGGATTTTGCAATTTCAGTGGACAGTAATGGAGACGTTAAAACACCACGGTTCATAATTAGCTGCGCTGCCGTTGCATTTTGTTTTCGGTGCAGCGAACCTGTATCGGAGGCTCGAATTAACTCCTATATCGTGGTACACAACAGGTGTCACATGAATTCAGCTAGGGCGTCCCTCAACCTTCGTTGTACAAACCACTCCGTCGCCCGGGAATATCTTTCACTCCCCACCCAGAGCGTTTTTAATACAAATTTCGTTAGCGTCAGGTCGATAACCTGCCTGGTAACGAGATAAAGAGGTTTAAATACCTCGATCGATCCTATGAAATTACAAAATGCTATTTATGCTCGGACGCCAGTTTTAGTGACAGATTTAATCAGTTTACCGAAGGTTGAACGCTATTTTAAAGAATATGATCGTTTTAATAACACACCGATGCAATCCTTGACAATTTAATCGTTCCACTGATAATGAAAAGAAACAAAGAATGAGCTTGTTAAAAAAGTTCTTCTGACTGAACAAATGTACTTGCATCTTTACCACGACTAAGATACAGACCACGGGGCCGACGCTGAATCCGTTTCAATCCGAGTCTCGGAAGAAAAGTATCAAAGGAGAAATCAGAAAATAATATAGAATAGTATAAAATGTATAATAGCAATAATAGGAATGTCTTTCAAATTCGAAGAACGATTGTTCTGTCAGGAACAGCGAGGAGAATTTATTTTTTTGGACAGGTCAAAGCGCGAGCACTTATCGAGGGTACACGAAGTCGCGACGATTGCGGAGTCCACAGATGATTTACTTCGAAATTTTCCTCTTTCGACTCCGCGGCGATCGTCAGGATCGTTTCTCTTTCGAGGAGGCGGGTCGCGCACGCGGTCCTCTCCGACGACCAAAAAATGCATTGGCCTCGGGAATGTGCGCGGTCCCTTTGATCTATTGTGCATTCTGCACCGAGAATGGAGATATACGACGGCGGAATGGTCGGACGTCTATCGCGTCCTCGACAGAAACCGAGCCCTTAAAAGCTGTCTTGCCTCAAACCCCCTCTTTCGACCCCTAAACCTAACTTCCACCCCTCCCCCAGGAGAGGTTACGCTCGGATGGATTATACGTATCCCCTTGAGCGTTTCAATGGAGATTTGGTTGTCGATTGACCAGTCTCCAGGCGTTCTTGGCGCTACAAGATAAGGAACCGCGCGAGTCCTCGGTCGACGCTCCGTTTCAGGATTATTGCTTTACACGAGCGACCCGAGCTGTATCTCAGCTTGCAGTGGCGTATCTGCGCTTGATTGGATTTCACTCGGACACTCGTCTTTGTTACTGCTCTATCTAATTTCGATTCTGGCCCACACGAAATTTCACTTCTCCACTTTCCAATTTTTCACGATTTTCTGTATAGAATTCTGAGGTCGGGGACCAAGAACGTTTGCTCTTGACATTATTAACCCTTTCGAAATAGTTTCCTTTTATTATAAAAAAACCGCTTTCGTATTTTAATCCTCTCTCTCTCACGTCTTACAATAAAATTTACTAAATCTATATATACCCTATATCTATTATATTCTTAATACCTTCTCCTTGAGATATCTTCTCAAACGGATACCCACTCGGGGGGTATAATTCGGAAAATAAATTTTTTGCTAACTGAGCCTATTTTTTTATCTGTTATTCTTTCTATCCAAATTATTTCCTCGTGATAGAGTACCCACTCGGGGTACTTTCCGTAACAAAAAAAATTTTTTGCTAATTGACCTATCTATTTTTTGTGGTCAGAATTCTTATTTTTTCTTCCTCTTTCATTTGGGCCCCCACATGGGGGGTTTGGAGGACAAATAAGGATTCTGAGCACGCTATCCTGTTCGGAAACCTTTTTCAGATTTATAAAAAAAGAAAAATCGAATAAGTCGACATAAAAAACTTTAAAAAATATCTGAGATGATGGGCCAGACTTCTGTCTGGTCTATTCTCTCGCTCGCACTTATAGATGACATGACATTATTAACCCGTAGCAGTTGAGGGGTAAATATTGTACCGGGTATTATATCAATTCCATATCCATAGAAATTATTCTGGATCGGAAAAAATGTTTAATGTTCAAGTTAAAACAACGCCGACTGCAAAGAGTTAATCCGTTGCGGATGAGGATTATTTAAACATATTTTCCATGAAGAAGTTGAGCGGCGAAGAACTCTGAAGGATTGTGAAGAGTTTCAATGGAAATATTGCGACAGAGGAGGTATCAGGGATGGAAAGGAATGGTAATAGAAGTTGTTCCATCATCGGAAGGAGCAAGTTTCGGAATTTAATTGGTGAGTTGTACTCACCGACGTCGAAACCATTCGTCGCGTCCCCCCTGCGGCGCAAGAGGGAAACGATAGCGGTGTTCATTGGCTTCCAGATGCCGGACGCATCCCTTAAATCCGGTCCTCACCGGAAGTCGCTCCAGGCCGGTTGTATTTCCGGGTCCGCCGACGAACAGCGGCTCACGGAAGGTAATCCTCGCAAACAAGCCCTGCAATCAAATCCAAAAGTGTCTTGTTTACGTAACTGCGCGAGCCCCGTTGTATAATAACTATTTTTGATCTCGTAAATTGATTAAATTCACTCTGAATGCCCCCCCCTGAGTTAAAGAACGGACAAGTTCTCAAAGTGCAAATAGTAAGGAATTATGACATTTTTGTAGGCATAAAATCAGGGACCTTAACTGGTATAAACAAAAAGAAAAAAAAAGTTATGGAATAACAAGTATTTCATCGATTAAAATCGTATTGGTTATAAATAAGGATTACCCAACAAAAACATCCTGTAAACAGGAGCCAAGTTCCAATGGCCGTAAAAAGTTGTGAGATCAAACAAAATACGGCTCAGTTCGTTAGCTTAGAAACACCTTCTGCAATACTGAAAAGAACGTTTGTAAAAATTAGTTTAAAAGAACGCTGTTTAATTTTTAAAGAGTCACATGGAGGGCTAAATTAACATCTTTTATGGCCATTGGTTTAAAAAGTAACGGCCAAGTGTGTGTTTAAATAATTTAGCCCTCCATGTAACTCTCTAAAAATTAAATAGCCTTCTTTTAAACTAATTATTATCGTAGAATATTTTAGAATAACTTATTTTTGGTCCCTGCATAAAATATTTAACTTGAATTTTCAGTGTATTCTGCACATTTAACGTGTAGTAGTTTCTATTTCCAAACTTCGCACTCGATGTGACACGTTTTTCCGACGTCCAATCAATCTGAAACTTTAGATATATCATTTTTTCACAAAATGGAACAATATGGAGGACGGCGTGCTCAAAATTTCATAGTTGACAAATGAGGTCCATCCTGGTTATACATTTAATTCGAAAAGCTTGAAAGAGAACGGCGCATTCGTTCTACTTCCGCAGACCCAAAAATCCCGCAGCATGCAAATTCGTTTTCGAGATATAAGGCGGAGACGCATTCGGAATATACAAGATGGCGTTATTCCGTGGCTACCGATTATGACAGTTCTAACAACATTGCCGTTTTCACCCCGTGGCGGTTTCAGATATATTCCGTATCAGCTCGCGACATCCGCGCGGAATCGTCGCCGGCTGGAACGCAGTCGGAGATGGGAACAATTTACGCGAATTATGCATCCCGGGTTGGCCTATATTTGCTCAGCGAGCGTCGCGCAATACCGATTCGCTATAGAACAGTGACTTAGCAATGCACCTATCCAGCACGCCCACACGCCCGAGCAGCACGTGCGCGCGAATCCTGTCGACGACCTCTCAGTTTTCAAGCTAATGCACTTACAAAAGTCTCGAAACTTTCTCCGCGCCGGTGCATCGACCGAGGTTGCCAGGAGTCATCCCCCTCTTCTTCCTCCACGTCCCTTTTCCATCCCCTTCACAGGCAACCCCCGTTACATCGTGCCTAGAAACTTCCGGCGAGACCTATCGACAACGGCGATCAGGACACGGAAAAATGTTGGCTCGGAGGTATTGGGTTGATTTAAAAGTTCGCGCGATTTTTACTGTACAATTGAAAGTTTCTGCCCGGGGAAGTAGGTGACGCGTCCTGATAAGAAGACAATGGAGCTCGTCGCCACACGCGATTCAGACCCTACGCTTTTTTTAGTAATGTTGTCGCGCAGCATTTTCGAGAACGCAACATTCAATGATCTCTTCAGTGTTACGCACATGAAGTCATTAACTGTTTTTAGTCAATGTATTCAGTCACCTATAAAATTGTTCGAATTGCCGTAATTTTAAGTATGATATTCTTGTTCGGCATTTTGCTTAAGTTTGCTTATTCGCGTTGCGTATATTTTTCTTCATTTTCTTCTGCAAAATCGAAGTTTTGACTAACAATATTCTCATCTGATGAAGATTACCTGCATAATTCTTCTTCTCTTTTTATGTGTCATTAAATACGAGTTTTTCTTAGTGGATTTGTCTTGATCCTTCGATTCTAAGATTCTTCTTTTTTTGTTTATATTCGTGGGTTTTATTTCTGTGTGAATTTATTTATAATTAAATAAAATAAATAATTTTCAATTGCTATAAAATAATATCGATTGATTATTTATTTCTTCTTATCTGTATCACTATCTGATGTTAATATGAAATTATCCACATATTTGGAAGAAAATAAAATAAGTAAGGTTATCTTCGACACGTGAAATTAAGGAAAAATTAACCACGTGACTCCGCCACTTTCATAATCAATCGCTACGCAATTTTTTTTATCGGCCAACTTTAAATTGAACACCGCATTGGCATTTTTTAAGATATTAGACATTAACTAGTTATAAATAGAAAGTTCACACTAAATTAATCACAAATTATGTGATATCTCATTTCTTTTTTAATGGACTTACATTTTCAAAATAAACGGTCCATATATCTCTCTGTCTTCGAGGAAGATTGTTTCTTCGCGAAAGTTGTATCCAGACCGAACTTCCCGATAACGATTTTAGAACTGGGTGGGGGAGCTTGTTTTCTTTAAACAGTGGAACTGTTGTTTTAAGGAGTACGGCGATGGCATTAATGATACTCGATTAACCCGGATCTTCTTTGTATTGCATTGTACTATCGATCTCCATCAACAAACTCGAACGTACCAGGTACAAACCTCTGTCGTCCTAAAAATATTTTTTACTAACTTCTGCAGGCAATTCACCAGTCCAATCAGAAAGATCGATTCATTTTCCGGAGGATGCGAAACATTTTCGTTTCATTTCAAGCCGAGTGGACAAACTTCCAGCTCCGAAAATCTCGCCGGACGTTCTCGGCGAAATTGTTTTCGCGATTCGCATAGTTTACAATTAAAGAGCAGGGGGTTGCGTTGGGGGAGGCAGTGGCCGGAAGGGTATTAAAACAGCATTACCGCGTAAAGACCGTGCCTGTAAAAAAGGAATACGCAGGGAATCGGCGGCCGCGCCGCTTCGAAATCCCCGGGCCATCTCGATAACAAGGTTTCGCCATTAAAAGCGTCGGGGGCCGTACACCGGAAACGTGACTTCCAATGAACGAGCCTTCTGAGAGGTCGTCCCCACCCCCTTGGTTGGTAATTGTATAAAGCTTAAACGATTGATGCCGTCGTTCTGCTCGGTGTTCATGAAACTTCCGCGGAATCTTTTGATCCGAGATCGGCTGTTCCTATCGGAGCCTAGCCGATTAAGGTGGTCATAACTGACCGTAGGGGGTTTCCAATGACGGTCGAACCGTTCGAAAGCTGACCAGAAAACACCTCTCAGATTAAAATTTCAGCCCTCAAGCGTTCCCGCGAGGGTAGTTACAGGATAAATTAGATTTCGCGCTTTTCCATGCATTTTCCGGGCAATTATCGTTCTTGTGACATATTTTGGATCCCAAGGCGCATTTTAGAGAATTTTTTCCGATTTTTTTGTTACAAACTGTGCTCCTAACAAATGGAAACCCCCAAAAATTCGGTTTTTTGGATAAAATGTGGTTGTTTAACAGGTTCAGAATAATGTAACAATTAGTATTCAAAGGAAGAAGAGACGGGTCATAAAAGAACAAAGAAGAATGAGTAATAAAATAATGAGGGTGACGGAAAGGTTGCTTCAGGGAAATCGATCCGAACGAAATTGTTTGAAAGAGCAAAATATCGAAGGGAATTACGGTTTCTGAAATTCACACCTTTTTTAAGGACCACTTCTGCAAGGCGGGGATCGTAAAACAATGATGAAAGAATAAAGGGTAACAAGTTGTAAATTAATGAGAGAGAAATGGATTTCGAGGAGGTTTTAAGTATCGTAGAGGATCGCGTGGAAATACGCTGTAAGCCTCAAAATGAACAAGAAGAAAATAATACGACAAATGCTGTAATGATCTTTTTTTTTTTGAAAATTATGCACAACGGATTAATACAGGATTTACACAGGATTTAAGTTAACAGGACTCACGCTCCGCGAAGCTTTTGTGCAAAGTAGCAAGACGTGAGAAGAATAATGTTGCGAGCAGGATAAGTCTGATAAGTTTGAAAAATGTTATAATGATGAAACTGCGGAGATAATCCATTGTTTTTACATAATAACCACAGTACGGAGATACTACAATTTAATGAATTTTCAATTATACTTGCACCCACACGAATATCTAATTGGCACAGTAGTCTAATTACAAATTAATTAAACAAATTAAGTATAGTTATAAGAAACAAAGGGTATCAAATTTCATATTAATTTTGTCGTTTTATTGCTATGAATACACTCAATTACGAATTTTGAATGCTGTCAACATACTTTCCGCAATCGATAAATAGTTATTTAATTTTTTCATCTTTGGTGCTACACATACCAGAGTTGGGCAAAAATTCTACTTCAATCGTTAATCGCAATTAACAATTAATCTCCTCGTTTAGTCGTTAATTGTGGATAAGATTAAATACTTATTAATCGTTAATTGCGGTTAACGATTAAATTTCTACTTTAGTCGTTAATCGCGACTAACGATTATCAATCGTCAATCGGATGACCGATTAAATGCCCAACACTGACACATACTAGTTTGTACTATATTAAATAACATACATAATATATATTTTCGATGAATTCCTAAATTATTGATTTCAAATAAAAAGTATGCATTTTTGAGATGCGTCAACATACTTCCCGCGGCGACTGTATGTTAAGGTTTGTTGTTTCTCATTCAAGGCCCACCCAGATCCACGTGATTACAAAGTTTAGCAGTTAAACCGCGAATCCGTCGATCTCTCCGCGACAGTGTAATTATTTTTTCCGCGAGCCTCCGCGTAATTATCATCGGCTCTAATGATCACGTGTATGTGGGTCAGATTTCAGATCCGAGAGAGCGAGCGGAAAAATATTCGCAACGCGCAGTGAAACGTCGTGCGGGCAATGAAACTTTTAATTCGTTCAAAATACGAAACTGGGAAAACGGCGGAAGAATTATGGGCACAGTCTGATTCATAAGAAAAGTGATACACCTCGAAATATATTTCTAAAAACGGTATAACAATAAATAAATCGTGGTGTACTTTTTATAACTAATGTGTACACGACAATTCATCCAGTATCTAAATAACAACTAATTATTTAACATTTCCAAGTTGCTGGTATACAGTAAAGAAATTGTAAAACTTCTCTTCAACAAAATTACCTTTTTCTCGACTTGTATCACTTTTCTTATGAATGAAGAAATTCTCCAACCTGAAAGTTTCCTCGCCGAAAGAAAAGTCTGGCAATTCGACGGCAAAGTGGCATCTTCGTTTCATTCCCCTAAAAAATAAACAAACCCGAGAGCCCACAATTTCCACCATCCATCTCGGAGCAACCCCAAGGTATGTCGACAAATGTCCAATTCGAAGTTTCGAACTGGGAGAGCACAGGGTGTCCCCTTGAAATCCCCCGAAAAAACCATGAGACCGAGTGCTCATCGCGAACTCGGTCCACGTCGTCTTCGCGTTCCCCTGCGAGGAAGGGCGGGGGGAGTCTTATCATCCCCAAAGGGGTTGGAGAAGGTTGTAGAGGGGGGCTGTGTACCGTACAATTTATTTCTCTTTGCGTCTCATCGTCCCCGTCATTTTTCGCACGAGTCTGACGCTATTCGAGGGTGGGGACCTCGGGGGATGAGGGATTGGGGCCGGAAGAAAGGAGAACGAGGGATAATCCGTCGTTTGTAGGCGACTTTATAAGGCGGCACGATACAATCGGATTCCCGCTGCTGCTTTGAGGAGACAGAGTCACTCCAAAGAGACTAAGAGATTGAGAGAGAGAGAGAGAGAGAGCCGGCTGACGTTGCGATCAGCCGTCAGATGCAGTTAATCTGCTCTCCCTTCGAGGGGAGGCTAATTTCCGACGACTTCGAGGGGTTTGTACACCACCCACGCCCCCCCATCCCCCATCTTTCAAGGTAAACGGGGACACCGGGACTCGCTTTTTAATGAATTTTTCTGTAGAGGCCGGTGAAGTGGGCCGCCCGCGTTCCTGTGTACCTCTTTTCAAGCTTCCTTCTTTGTTCTGACGAACCATTGACGCCGGCGAATCTAATGTCGGAATTAACCGGCGGATTCTCCGGTTTACAAGCGAAAAATCATCGATCTTTTTCAACGGCCTCTGTTTATCCCGAGAATGTTCCCAGTAAGTGGTTTGCCGAGATGTTTGAGATTAGTGTAGTGGGATTCAGAGGGTCCCGTTGTCCCGTAATAAATTCCGAAAAATTACCTGCTTCTACTACATGATTGGAGTAAACGTGCTCTTAATTATAAATCTGTGGACAACCTCGAGAAGGGACTTGAACATCGGCGGAGCTAATGAAAGGAGAGAGGTGTTAGATGATAGAAGGACGCATCCAATTTCTATAAGAACATGATTTGCGAGAACCAACTCGGGTTCATCTTACAGTTGTCGTTTCTCTAGAGCCTCCGGAGTTATCTCGTCGGAAGAAACCTCGTTTCCGGTAAAAGGATCCTGTTTCTTGCGCCGCGGCAGATCGCCACCGTGTCGTTAGAAGTAACCGGGCGAGCGGCTGGTGAAAAAATTTTAACCGGCTTAACACAATAAAGCAACGTATAACGCGGAAGTAAGCCGCTCGGGGCACAAAGCACGTTTCTTGAGCATCTAATTTTCCCGACTTTGTAACGGGTCACAGAATAACTGGCACTCTTCGCAGCTGCTTCATATTTTCTTCACATTTTTGTCCATGCCACGGACAAACACTAGGAAGAACAGTGGAGAAAACCAGGACCAGGTCAGAGGAATTTTTCGTTCAACCGCGCGTCGAGAGAAGCGATTCGCTTTTTAGCTTTTTATTCCATCATCGGCTCGATCTTTATCAATCTCCGACGCAGATTGCGAAACACGCGTCCACCGTTTTACTTATTCATGCCGTTTGTTTCGCGCGTTTCTGCCTCGTCCCATCCGCTAACCCTCCACCCGGATTGTTCGAAGTTATACTATTCGTTTTGCACCGCTCTCGGCCCGTTTCATCTTCATTTATCCGGTGAATTCGCGCGTTTAAACGGTTAACCGAGTCGTCGCGCAGTCAAAAATCAACCGGACAATCGTCCTGTCGAATTAAATCAGCGCCGGCTTAATGAACCGCGCGCACTATTATTAAAAAGTAATATCGACGCGATAATCCGGCCGCTCACGTTCCGCGTGATTTTTAAATATTTACGAAGGAACACAATTTTTAACTTTGGGTCCTTGTTTGGACTAGTTACGAGGTAAACATACTAAAAGTCCCCACTCCTAGAAGGTCAGCGAGGTGCAGGGGGCACAGAAGGTCCCCTTTTTTTCGGTTTTCAATGTTTGTATAATAAATAATAAAGAGAATTACAAAGCATTGTTATTTAGATCAAAGTTTTGATTGCTACTTTATCAATCAGAATTTCTTCAAATAAACAAACTTTATTAATAGGTACACACAAATGAACAAAAATCATAATATTTACCTAACCTAATCTATTTTTATTTTTATTTTTCGACCTATGCGCTGCCAGGAACGCGCAAAATAATTCTTTTCGTTTCGTATTACCCTCCTCCCCCCCTCACCATACACGCCTAACACCCACCACCGCAGGCGTTGTCACTATACTAAACTTCTGCCAAAAAGTGGTGTCGACGAAAGTTAATGTCGGTCAAATCGTGTCGATGAAAACAATGTCGGTGAAATGAGTTGTTGACGATCCCAGGGTAACCTATATTATACAGTTCGACGAGAAAATGATTAAACTGTACATTCTAGTGGATCCACTCATCCGCTGCTACGTCGCCTAAATTCAGCGCAAATATGAGCTAAAACGCAGTGAATATTGCAGAGGATTCCTCGCAGCAAAATCCGCGGAAAAGTGAACGAGTGGACGTGCCAACGAAACGTGTTGCCTTTTGTGTTTCGACTGTCTCGCGGCCGGAATAAGAAAAATGAAAAAAAGGAAGAATCGTCGAGGAGGACAGAGGATAGAGAGAAAGAGAGAGAGAGGGTGGGAGACAGAAGAAGGGTCGAGGGGTTGGCTCCTCTAATTACGACGCTGTCATTAGGACACCGAGTGCTTAATGGCACTTCGGGATAAAGTGGGCTCGGTTCGCGGACCCATTCGCCGGCTGATTTTGAAGGCGATTAAACTCTCCCCCTCCCCACGGGGAAAACAGACGTCCCCTGTCTTCGAGCAACGATCTTCTGAGCCCGGCCATCGATTATCGTCTCTCTGCTCGAGGCTTTCTTATCGGTCAAGATACCGACTACGGGATAATTCAGCTTTACGTTCATTCGACTCGTAGTTTTGTTCTACAACAATTTCTGATGTATTAGTTTCAGCTCAATAAAATTGTTAAGAGGAGAATTTAAAATTTTCGTCTGTCAGACGAATGAAAATTGCTTGCCTACTTAGAACGAAAGCGTAGTTACCTCAGAAATGTTCGATAGCGATTCGACGGCGTGAAAGGTCGCATTTCTCTGTCCGATTGTTTCGCGAGCTCGGCGTGTTTTCCAAGGGGCACTCGGAAGCACTTTTTTCTCGAAGAAAGTGGCGCCAATCTTTCTCCCTCCGCCGTAGCGGCGTGCACTAACTTATAACGAAACAATTTGCAAGTCTTATGAGAGAGGTCGACCGAGAGGGCCCGAGCGGCAAGAAAGCTCGCGGAAGAACGAAAGATGGAGATAGATCTTGGGAGACGGGAATGGTGGGGGAGAGAGAGAGAAAGAGAGGGCTTTTAAAGACTTTTATAATTCGAGAGCGAAATGCCGGGCCGGTCCTTCGGCGCAGTTTAAGAAAACGCCATTGCGACGTAATAAAACATGCTTAATTACAGTATCGGGCGTGAAGCTTCGAGGAAGTTTCACGGGCCGGCGAAAGTGGAATTTCGAGAAGATCGAAAGTGTGGGACGCGTGTCCGCGCTTCGAATAAATTGGCTCCAACAGAACAAACATGAAAAAGGTATTTTTAGTCAAGCCTGTTTGTTAAATTAAAAAATACGTCCTCTCCCGATTTTTCGGAACTCGTATATTTCGTTGTAAAAGCAGAACTAGGAATGTGTCGTTTCGAATTTATACATTTTTTTCCGTCGCTGGAAACGAGACTCCATTGTCTCCCAGCCTTGTCTCCACTGTTATTTTGGGAAATTCGTGTAGTGCTTTTTTGTTTTGGAGCTTGTATTTCTTTGTCAAAATCGAATTTATCGGCCGGAAGTCGCGTAATGAATTATCCACCAGTAATCTTGAATTCATTAAGGCGAACAGCTTCGTAGTAATGAATAAAGTATCGTTAAAGCCTGCTCGAGTAGACTATTAATTCGTCAGTTCGAAGTGCAATCCACCCCTGCAATATTAATCCTCGATTACTATTACTATTAATAATCCAGCCAACCCGTTAGTAATTCAACAAACCATAAACATAATGAAGTGAATGCGCATTCCAGCATACTGCTAACGTAATTGCTAAGACGTGTAAAACGAAGTGAAGCGAATTTTGTAATCCATTATGAGACGTCGCGCGATATTAAACTGCTTTAATTAACCGGACGAACCTGGTCGCGATAAGTATTACGAAAATTTTAATAAAACCATACACGCGACGGCACGGTTTGTCGCATTCCCCCGCCGACGACCCAGTTTCATTAGAACGTCCCACATAAATTAGGGTGAAATTAGCTGGCTCCGGGAAATCGATAAACAACCCGATAGAGGGAATGGTTGAATTTCCTTAATCGAGCGAACTATGGACGACTTTCGCTCGTCCGGCGCATTTTAATTGATTACTATGACCGGGCTGTTGCCTTACAGGGGCGTGGTTCCAACATTCATCCTTCACTGACATCACCATCTGTCTTTGTACAGGGTCATTCGAATTTAATCGCTGTAAAAGTCGCTCCGGGAGACCGGGAACTTTCACGACACAGAAAATGTCTAACTGTGATGTTACGATTGAAAAATGCATTAAACGCAAGGTAATCAAATAATCAATGTACTTTTCATCGAATTTAGTGTATTCTTCAATCGTATTCTCATTTCAGGAGAGATGCACCACATTTTTTTCTCTGCTTATAAACATTTTATTAAAAAGAATTGAAAGTGTTGACAGGCATAGTTGCATTCGTTATTTAAAACCCTTTTATAAAATATAACGTTACACGAGTAAAACTTTTATATTAATATGTTAATATCTCCATAATTAACCCACATTCTGCAGTTTCAGCTTTAGTTTTAAAAAAATTTCATCGCTCTATCTCATTTCTATCGAAAGTTCTTTGATTTTGACGTAGATTTGACGTGTACGTGCGACTGATGTTTACAATATTGAATTTTCTCGGAAACGAAACCTACCATGCAAATCCGTAATACTCGATTTTCGTCTTATTTCTAACTATAAAATCTACCTGACCCAATTTGTACCATAAATTATGAAACACCTTGTATTTAGGCACAGTGTGATAAAATAGTTCTTTGTGTTTAATCCTTATGATAATCGGGCCGAAACGCTTCGAAAAAGTAGCGAGAGACACGTCAAAAGGCATTGAATCGAGAAGCTCGCAGTTGTTGAAAGGATTTTAAAGAATTCGCATCGGAGACAAAGCGGTCGTTCGAGGGGGACGAAGGGGATAAAAAAAAAATAATCGCCAATTGCATCTGAAAGAGGGATGGGGAAAGCGAGAGGGTGGAATTTACTTACCTCGAACTGCTGCGCGGACAAAAGGATGGATGCCTTTTTTTTCGTTCCGACGTCATTGTGTCTCATTTGTAAAATAGGGATGAAAAAAGCTTGGCGGTAGGAGAAGCACGAACGGAGGGGTGGTAGAAGAAGAAGAAGACGAGAAGGAGAAGCACAGGCGGAATAGACATGGGAGAAGAGGGGGGGGAAAAGTGGGGACAAAGATAGCGTCGACCCGCGCGTCGCGAAAACCCCGAGTGGTAGCTTGAAATAAAACCGAGACGAGAGAGAGAGAGAGAGTAAGTGCCGGCGTGATTAAAACAGAGCACTGTAGTTAACAATAGGATTCGTGTATGCGTTTTGTTGCCGGAGCTGGAAAAAAAGTGGGAGCGTGTGAGAGAAAAGGATATGCGACTTGCAGCGTCGCGTTTCTCCACTGCTGAAAGACGGAGAAAACGTCAAAGAGGATTTTCCGGTGTTTGCGTCGGAAAAGGAGAATATTACTTTCGACGGTTCGAGAGCGACAGCCGTGTCGAATTTCACTCGCAAATGGAGCGTGAAAACAACTGCCGGCCCCGGTGACTCCCGCGGAACCCAATTAATTTTTGCGGATGATAACCGCGCGTTTTTTCACTCGCCAAGCACCGATCCGTCGTTTTTTATCGTCGACATTTCGCTCTTTTTCTTTCGTTTTGGTTGTCACGTTTTACAGGCTCGGTCGAATTTTAACCGGATTTTGGATTGTACGACAGCGTACTTATTCTAGTCGGACATGACACTCGGTCTACGTCGAGGGCTGTTCCACTTACAGTGAGCCACGAAAATATTCGAACGTCCTTTAAAACAGAATAACTTTTTTGTAATTGTACCAAACGACCTCATTTTTTATGATCAGTTAGAAGCATTGGTTCACGAAATGACATCCAAAAAAGATTTTGCAAAAAATGATAATCAAAATCAATGTTTCATGTGACATCTGTCATTTGTTTTGACACATCTTTCAATTTTTAGGTTAACGTAATTATTACGAATTATAAATATTTTTCTAATTTCATTCGCTGATCGAAATCAATTGTTTTATTTCAGTTGAATATCAACCCATTGTAAAAGTAAGATGAAAAAACCGTCGCGAAATAACCCTGACAGTTAAGAAAGCGACGTAAAATAAATAATAAAAAAAAAGATAAAAAACAAATTATGCTGGAAGCAATGAAGAACTCAAATAATTTTATGTTCACGCATATAGGAAAAGCAAAGCTAAGGGATCCTACCTACAAGTTTCAAATGCAGTAACGAAATTATTGAAAAATCCAGAAGCTATCTGAACACTCAAAATAAAAATTAGGAGCAATATTTTTAATTTATTAGAATAAGAAATAAGAAATGTGTCGCGTTCTATATTTATTTTCTTTTACTACTATTATTATGGGACAAATTCAATGCATCAACTGCTACTGTTATTACAGGCCAGAGGGAGTAATTTACAAGGTTATATGCAAAAATTTTTTAAAACTTTTTTATTTAGGACCTTAATGAAAAAATTTAGAATATATGTTTTGTAGATCTATGTTAGTTCTACACATGCCGAAAATTTCATCGAAATTGGCTGACGCAGGAAAAAACGACACGCATCGAAAGATGTACGATTCTGTTGATTCTAAGCACAAACTGACAAAAATCGTGTAAAACTACGATTTTCACCATTTTTAACCGCTTGTAGCTCATGTGTATGTTAATCGATTTCGATGAAATGTTCAACATGTGTATAACAAACATAGATTTACAATGCATATATTTTAAATTTTCATGGAGGGCCCAAATAAGAAAGTTTTAAAAAATGCCTTTTTCATTTTTGCATGTAACCTTGTAAATTATAATTTTTGGAAAACCTCTTTTGCATATCATTTCATAAACCAATGCTTCTAATTGATTATAAAAAATCAGGTCGTTTGGTACAATTACAAAAAAATGATTTTGTTTTAAAGGGCGTTTGAATACTTTCGTGGCTTACTGTAAGTGTTTTCTGGATAAGGGGGAAATAAAAATTGTCCACATTTAATTCATACGTTTCTGTCCTAAAAGTGTGTGATCCGCAATCTATTGATAAACACACTGGCGTGTAAAATGAAATAGGGCTTGCTCAATTTCCAGTTATTTTTAACACCACTCCTAACACCGCTAATTAACTCATTAAACGCTCAAGTGCATCGAGCGGAAAGTTTTCGAAAAAAAAAAACGTACAAAATTCTAGTATCGGAGGGAACGTGAAAGTTCAGCTGCTTAGGATTCCGTTTCCCGGAGCCGTGTAACATAATTGCGAAATTGAATTTTCGCCCAAGGAAGAGGTAATTAAATTTGTTATTCATGCGTTGAATTTTTCCTCGTCCAACAATCGTCTCTGTAAAAAGAGAAAGAGAGAGAGATGGATTTCTTTTTTTTAGTCTTTTCGAACCAACATCTCGCCGTATTTAAAATTCACCGGAGAGGAAAAACCTCAAAGTTCCCATAAATTCGCGAACTTCTTAATTGGCGTATTTTATGTATCGACTGGAAAACATTTCTCGGTTTTTAAGGGTCTTGTTCTTTCAACTTTCCCGCGGAAAACTACTCAACTTTCCCACCCTCGTATCTTTGCGCTCGAATTTTCCGGGCGGCCGCGGCCGAACACGTCTCGAGAATAATTTGTCAATTAATAGAAATTATGGAATGTATTAGTCGATGATACTTTATTACAATTACGGTGGCGGAACGTTTATTGAACATGTAAAGAGTCTGCGAAATTTTCCGGACGCCGCACAGTGCATCGGCCAAGAGGGCAAAAATAAAAAAATCAATATTTTTAAAATGTACATCTGTCTACATGAATTTATTTTGAAAATACCATTTATTCATGAACATTCGCCAGAAAAAAATCGGAACATCGATGGATACAGAACATGTTCCTTCCGTCATAATCCGACACGTCAATTTTTGTTGTGTTATAACCTGAAGTACGCGCATAACGGGAAAACATTATACAACATATTGTAAAGCGAAGAATTGAATAATTTGTGATGGATCATTTAGTTCAAGGTGTGTACTAGTTATTTTGGCTCCCTAGCGGTTTTTACAATTATTATTTATCGTATTTTATTGATTCAAAGTGATCCGTTTGTTAAAATGCGAAATCGAAAATTCTTATAACTTTAACTAAGCTTTTCGTAAAAAAGCTAAAACATGTCTTGTGATTTTTGCTAGAAAATATTCGTAGGACTATTCTCTGCCGAATTCTATCAAAATTTTCTGCTCAAGCTTGCACCCCTAATTTAAAAAAAAATATTTAGGAAGACACCCAGAAACCACGTGCGCATACATTTTCGAGAAATGGTTATTATTATCATTATTATTTATTATAAAATCGTACGAAAATAAACACGTTACTAAACAGTCGATTTTTACTTTTGTTTCACATGTATACTGAGAAAAAAAAGTAGTTACTTCAATAACACGCGTGTTATTGTAATTTTTTTACTTCGATGATTATCAATGTATTCTTTTCAATAGTAGGAAATTTAGAAGCAAATCGTGATGTATTTGAATTGTCGATCATGAAATGATTGAAAATAGTATTTGATTCAATACCGTATATTATTATTCGTAATATTTCTTTTTTTCCTTTAATCAGATATGTTGTTTAAAAAATTTGAGAAATGTATTGATTTATACTGGAATTGATTTGAGGCCATATCTTACTTTTTTGAAAACATTGATGGTCAAGCTATTGACTTATATGATTGGCGAAAATGAGTTTTGCTATTGAAATTCAATAGTATTAAATATTAAAACAAGTTCATATGATATTGGCACTATTCAATAGTACATCTTATTGAATCAACATATATTTTTTTTGTTTCGACAGGATTTTTTTCTCAGTGTAGTAATACATTATAATCAATACCGCTATAGACGGTACGCCAACTTTGGATGCTTATATCTGGACAACGGTTCATGCAAAAATAATGTTTTTGTAGTGTTTTAAAAATGTCTTAACCTCACCTATTAGAATACATGATCAAAAATGTATAGGATGTATGAAAATTACATGTCACGACCACCATAGCGCGATTCTACACCTCGTGATCGGTGAAGATCTGTTAAAAAAAGTTTCCGCAAAATTGTCCTTGACCTTGAATTTCAGGGTAAAATTTTGTTTATTATTGCATTGTATTCTACGCATCACGGGGATAAAAAGGGTCAAAGGAACCGTGGGTCAAAACTCAACCGTTCTGCTAGAAATTGATGCACAAGTTTTGTCGGCTGTATGATGAATCCTCCTCCTTCATACCCTACAATTTTTATTTGAAACATTTTTTATATGACTCATAGTTTTTAGGATATGGAATTTTGTCCAAAGAACGGGCATTCCGACGCACTGTGCGCCGCGCCGGAGAGTTAATAAACTAAGAAACACATATTGTGTTGAATAACAAATGTTCCATATTGATAATTGGGGCGGACTGGGACGCTCCGGATTTCCAGCATTAATGTTTAATTTGTTGCAATAAATGTGGTCAGCGGGAGACCGGTGAATCCCATTTCCTTCTATCAAATTACTGGCGGGGGTAGTGAAGTTTCGAAAGGAATTGCGAGAGAGGCAGGGGGTTCAAACGAGAGAAAGAAAAAGGGGGGAAAAAGGAATATCAGAGATACGGCGGCGAACCGGTGTAATTAACGTCGTAAAATTCCGTGCCGTCGGTGTCTCGAGGAATAATCGTAGGGAACCAGTCGTTGGCCGGAGTTTCGTCATTAAATGGACGATTTCCCCGGAAAATAACGTTTTCGCGGGGGAGACGCGTACCGCGGGATGGAATTGCATGCAGGTGAATAACGATGACGTCGGGGCGCGCCGAGGCAAGAATACACGGGAAGTAGTGAAAAGATTTGCTCGTCTCTAAAGACGTCAGCCGGCTCGGAATTTAAAGGGAACCGTCCACCGGAATACGGCCCCTTTCGCCGGCGGAAAATTATGTCAAGGGAAGCCAATTTCCCCGCAGCTATATTCGTATCAGGATCGTTAACGATAAATCCTCCTCTAATGGTCAATTCTATTTATTTTGCAAATACTAACTGCGGTAAAGTGCGCGGTTCACGGAGCCTGCATAAATTGCTAACACGATCTCGCACCGTCCTCGTTGTTATTTAAATTGTTACTTCACAAATTTATTCATATCAACGCGACACCTGTGGATAACTTAAAATTCCGGACCTCGTTCGTTTTAATATGAACGCGACGAGCGGTTCATTAACTTCGCCTCGTTACTTATTTACGTCAGCAATAGATATTGATTGAACGACAAACGGTAAACTGTTTGATATTCGTGTTATTTGACATTATTGTTACTATTATCAGTGCCGAACGCGCGAGACTGTTCTAAAACGCACATTAATGAATAATGAACCTTTTCATTAAACAAACCATTAATTGAAATTCCATTACTACAACGTAAAACATTTCGAGTCTCGTTAACAGTCATTTGCACATTTGTACGAAATTATTGATTAATGTTCCCTACAGATTGTTAAACAATCAATAAACGCTCGTAATTAATTCGTTGCGTACAGCGGGCAGCTTGTTAAAACATGTTGCGGCATTGTAACTGGGACAATCTATGCAAGCTCTGTTAATCACCACAATTAGTTGAATAGCAAGCAGAGGATCCACGTGATGTGAGAAGAACGAGCGGTAGCATAATTTTGTTGAACTAGGGTAAGGTGCTCCTTTAGCAGCGATCGAGAAAATTTTAATAAGTTCGAAAGAGGGATAAGACGGATTCGCGACGCGTGTTAGGAAATTGAAGCGAATTTGCAGAGATGGAGCATATTCCACCCCCTGGAATCGTTCGCGAACGCAATCCGTTCTCTTCAACAGTGTCGTAGGGATAAAGGGTTCTTACCTTCGATCTGCCCTCGACACGTTTCTCTTGATTCAGTTGGATCCAAGCGTCCCATCGGTGCCTGTAGACAGTCAACGTATTCCATTCGTTCAGCTTAACAGTTTGCGTGCTCCTGACGGTGCCGACGCCACTGCCACAGTCGAACCTACGAACAAATGCCAAGGCTACGTGAACTTTCCTCGTGAATGCCACGCTCCGAAGATTTATCACTCGCTTTACATAGCTTAGGCAGCTTCTTCCGGATTATAAATTGATCTTTCTTGCTATCGTTAACACCGTCGCTCACAAAAATTACGAATTTCCATTCATAATTCTCTTTACATTCATAAATTCATAAGATTCTGACGATGAGAATTTATCACTACAAAACTAAGGAATGTATATTAAGGGGTTAATAACACTTTTCGCAATATTTTCGAGCACGATTCAATATTCCAGGAACATTTTCTATCGCACCACTATATGCAATGGTTTTTATTATGTATGTTAATAAAGGGGAACACGTTCAATCAATTTTAATTTGCAGCTAGCTTGCAGTACCCAGCAGGAAGGGTACAGAAAATTTAATCAAGCCATATTACAACAGCGGTGAACGAGATTTTAGATTGCAAAAAATTTTTTTATTATCTCCCGGCGTTGTACTTCAGTCGCGATTAAGAATATCTGCATAATGTGGAAATGCTCCGAGTAATAAAATTAATATTGCGTTTCGCGAAACTACCCTCTCGACGAATCGTACGGTGCGGATTGTCTGTAGAAATTCATTAGAGCACTGGATTCCGCGAAATAATTAAATATCTGTAATGATGTATTTATTTCTACGCGGGATGTTTTTGTTTGTTTTTTGGATCATTAATTTTGGTGTTCCGCAAATTTTTCATATAATCACAAGTGTTCCCCGACTTCAGAAAGGTTAAGAACCAAGGACCAAAAATAACAGTTATTCTAAAATTTCTTACGATAAAAATCATTAATAAACAGTTGATTATCATTGAAATTTAAGATAATCTACACAAAATATACAGAAAAAAATTCGAAGAACAAAATGATTATAAAATATCGATTTTTATTCTTTTTGGTTACAAGTAACAGTTATCAGTGTCCAAAAAATTGGATCCTCCTCGATAACTGTTAGCGATGAAGAAAAACTGTTTCGATTGCTGGAAGCAGTTATCGATGAGTGAAGTTCATTTCGATCACTCATAACTAGACTGCGGATCTTTATGCAAAATGAAAGAGACACAGGAGGCAAATAAAAATTTCATTCCTTTTTTAATTATCTTATTACTGTGAAACTAATACACTGGTGGCGTTAAATCTTTTTAATACCTCCACTATTTTAAATTGTACGTATCCATTTGTGTCATAAATGCATAAAATCCGCAGTCTAGTTAATTACAAGTGATCGAAATGAATTTCTCTCATCAATAACATTTACCAACAGGAGAAAACATTTTTTGTAACCAATACGATTTTAGTCGATGAAATACTTGTTACTCCATGACTTTTCTTCATTTTGGTTATAACAGTTAGGGTCCCTGTTAAGCCCTGTTAACCACTGCGTTACAGGGACATTAAAAGAGATGGAGTTAAACATCTTTTTGCGATATATTTTTTTGATATTTATGAAGTAGGTAATCAATTTGTGAAGCGATCCATTTGAAGCGGCATTTGTAAACGCGACCAGTTCGAACTGTTTGACGGAGGAGAGTATCCTTAATTCAGCGACGCGCGGCTCCGGTATAGTTCGAGTTCAAAACACGAATAAATGATGCATGGCCTCGTCGATTTCCGTCGGCGCGCCGCTACCCCATTATTCATCCCCTTGTTTTCTTCTCCGGTATGTTTCGCCGTTCTCCCGAAACGATTCAGCACGGAGGAAAGACAGAAAGTTCCACGCGAGGCGTGCTCAACCGCCGCGGCAAGGGTCGGATCCTAAGTTGCGGCAATTATCACTGTCGGGGGTAAACGACATGGTAATGAGAAATTTTAACGAGTTGCGCCGAGTGCACCGTAAATCCTGCACGGTCGAAGTACGTAATTAATAGCACGCAGACAGCGGCACGCGTGCAACTCCCAACTTTTCTGTCGCGTTCTCCTACTCACCGACCGAAACTATGACCCGACGAAATCTTCTTCCATAACCAATCAATTGATCCATCGACGAGAAATCCGTATGTTCCGTACGTTTCGAGCACGCATCAATTTTCACTGGCTATTTCATCGAGATCGAAAAGTACGACTTAAATCGACTTTCTTCGATTTTTTTAGGACTTCTCGAACATTCTGCTTCCGTGAAGCGGCCAAGATTACCGGAGCTCGAACTTTTATGCTTGCACTTCGGCCTTCGACTTCGAGTTCTGCCTCCAATCTTCGATCTTCGTGCCTCGAAATTTAACTTTCGAGCTCGAACTTCTCCGCCCTCTGATCTCCGACCTTCTTAATCTTCGATTTTGTACGGCGTCCCCTGATTCATTAAGTTGCTCGACAAAGTGCCAGGTATTCTCGACATTTTCCTCTGAATGTCAATCATAATTATTGATGTTCATGAAAAATTTGAAACGAGTCAATTTTTCCACGTGTCAAAAATTTTAACCAAACTCTAACACTCGGTATTTCATTCTAAAAGTTCATTTTTAAGTTTGTGCGAACATTCGGCAGTCGGTACTTGAAGAAGGGAGATTACAAGGACAGTTTGGAGTGGCGGAATGCAGCAGCGGACATATTGGTGTCACGGCGTGAAGATTCCGCAGCTCGAAAGCTGTTCAGTTCCACGAGGTAGTCCCATTTTTCGGGGAGACCGAGCGAAATAATTAAGAGCTCCCGGGAGCGTATTGCAAGATGCAACCCTGACCTTCTTCCAGTCGCACTTTTTTCCGCAATCGCAACGCCAGGCTGTAACTGCACTTGACATTTCCACGACGTCGATGATACACAACGCGACTGGAATAAAGTCACGTTCCAAGGCTTAATAAAGCCCTGGCTGCGACTAACCAACGACAATTGCAGATTCGATAATGAGCGCAGCGCCTGAAATCCCTCTGCCTTTTGTGGAACGCGAAGGACAAAAGGAATCCTGGAACAGAGATCTTCCCAACGACTAAAGGAGATACCCCGAGAAATAATAATAATAATATTTGTAAGCGACACGATTCTGCGTCCAGCCATAAAAATTAATTTTTGATCCGAACGTTTTCGGAACATCTTTAACCCTTTACACTCGGAGCTATTGGATGATTCCATAAGTTCGTGCCCGATTCGAAAATAAAGTTCAATCGTTAAATTTTTTTGAATGCAGTTTCATTAATCAATTATATAATCTCCATTCTTTTCGACAATTGCTTTCCAACGATCTACAAGCCTGTCGGATTCCAGTTTTGTACAAAGCAGCTTGATTTTTTTTTGTAATGTCGCGAGGTGATTTTTTACAGCGTTCTCGGAATTATTTCCACTCAAACTATCCTGTAATGATCGGAACAGATAAAAATCTGAAGGGGCAATGTCTGGAGAATATACTGGGTGCTGCAGAACTTCTCATTTTGCAACTCCTGCCGTTTTCGTAACGTCTGTTGTGCGACGTGTGGCCTAGCATTGTCGTGGTGGAAGATGATGCCTTTACGATTGGCCAAAACCGGACGTTTTTCTCGAATAGCCGCATCGAGTCTAGTAAGTTGTTGACAGTACATGTCCGCCGTGATTGTTTCGCCGTATCGGGGAAGGTCGAAGTGAATAATTCCCCTGCAATCACACCAAAAACACGCAGCAACATCTTCATTGGGTGCAGGCTAGATTTTGCGACGGGTTCTGTACTCTCATTTGCCTTTTTCCAGGTCCTTTTCTGGTGTATATTGTTGCACAGAATCCACTTTTCATCGCCAGTTACCATTCGATTCAAAAATGTCTCCGTTGCATTGCGTGAAAGGAGAAACATGGCCACAGTCTTGCGGTCCAGTTTATTCTTTTCTGTCAAAGAATGCGGCACCCATTTATCGAGCTTGCAAATGAATCCAAGCCTTTTTTAAATGGCGAAACGCGGTCTAATAACTTGTTCATCCATGTTCATCCTCTCAGCAATCTCTTCAGTTGAAATCCTTGGGTTCTGATCCACTAAGGCGCACATAGTGTCGCCATCGATGCCGGAAGGCCGCCCAGAGCGAGGACGATCTTTCAAGTTGAAATTACCATTTCGAAATCTGCCAAACCACTTTTTAACCGTCCGGATAGCAGGAGCACGATCTAAATACATATATGCTCTGAATGTTTTTATGAGCAGTCCCAACACTCTCGCCTTTCCGAAATTCGTGCAGCATTACGTGCCGCAAATGTACCTTTTCATGCCACATCTTGTAAAATTTCTCTCACGCACAAATCGACTTATCTGAACGATGTCTCACGCTGATGTGTCACGTGACACTGCCAGCTATTCGGTAGATATACATAACCTCACAGAAACAAGGGAATTCCGCCGCACAGTGGTCTAAAACGCGAAATTTAGTGACATTTTGGTATAACTTCTAAACTATAAAAGATATCTACGTGAAATTTGGGGTGTAGGATATTAACATGTAATCTTTTTTAATAATGTATAATGTGGTATACTTTTAGTTTATTTAATAGCTTTTCGAGATTTCACCCATTTCTGTTTCAAATTATAAACAAATTTTTTCAACCCTGCTTTTAACATATTTGAATTTTCGGATGAAATATTGATTTCTTTACATATTTTGTCATGCAAAAATAGATAATTACTTAAATCTTCCGACGAATTTCTTAGAATCTTAAATAAATTCAGATTTGTACGGAACGCCTCCATTCTTAATAAATAACAAATACCTGAATAATAAAGGAAGAAATGTTGAACAAGGAAAATAGTTAACGTAATAAATGTCCAACTATTTATGTACTTACCAAATATTAGTAAAACGATATGTTTTATCACGAACGAGATATAGCAAACACAAAATATAAACACAAACACGCAATATAAATATAAACGCAATATAACAAACACAAAATATATAACAAATACAAAATATAAATTATTGTAAACAACGTATGGCTCGTGTTGAGTTAAAGTATGTTGCACTGAGTGTGTGATGATGAACGAAGTGACAACAATATAAGTTTGGAGTAGCCGTGAAATTGACGATCGGGCAAACCAATTCAACGATAGCATTTTCTTCTGAGTATTGGTGGGAGAAACGGTCGTATAAGATGATTGTTTAAAACGTATACAACGCGTTCGGAGAATTATACTTAATTCTCCTTGTATATTAATATAAACTGTACTAAACGATGGTAATACTGAACTAATGCATACAGTATACTGAGATACGCACTAAATATAAACTGCACAAAACAAAATTTAAACAAAAAGGAAAAAATATGGTATATAACGCTCAAAAAATTGTAGAATACCATAAAAATTTGAAGTGTTTAGAGTCTACAGTGTTTCTTAGTTGTCACGGAGTCCCGACGATGGATGCGAGAACCAATACTCATAGCCGCACGGGCAGCTTTAAACAATAATAACTTTTGATATAGGACGATCTAGGAAATGATTTTTGCATGACTACATAGAGGACAGTATGCTGAAAATATTCCATTTTGTCAAATTCTATGACTTTTTATGACTCACGAGATATTCCTTGCGAAGTCTTGATAATTTTGCAAATTTTCTTCCTTACATTTAGCGTAACATTTTTAATGCATTACAAATACTAATTTTCAATTGACAAATAGTAATTTACAGCTTAAAGATAAACCTTTAATTTAAAAAGAAATTGGAAGGAAAATATTAAATAGGATCGTCAGGGCATCTTAAAGAAGAAAAGCAATTTTTTCCATGAGAAAGGCTATCTTCAAAACTTCCAACTTTAATTGTTTGTTACAGAAATGGTTCTTATTAAATTTTATTAATATTTTCATTTTCGAGGTTGATGGATATTTAGAAAGCAATAAACACTCAACAGATATCTATATGACACAGTTGGTTTTTTGGGCAAAATGTCACTAAATTTCGCGTTTTAGACCACTGTGCGCCGTGAAGTACAGTTAGCGACATATGCACTCATCCAATATTTCAACTCGAAAATTAATCATTTTATGGCTATGAAATTTGTATAATACCTCGTACAATCTGCTAAGGGTTAAGAACGGAACTCTTTCATGAGATAAAAATGTTAAAATTAATGCTAATTTCAGAGCCAAAACAGGCTTCCGGTCTCTCTCCCTCTTTTCGATGCAATGGTCGAAGAGGTTCGAGGTTAAAAATCGTCTTCCGAGCCGATGGAGCTCGATTCTCAATCGAGAATGAACGAGAGAGGAGGACAGCGATACAACGGCCGCGTTTCTTTTAACAGTATCTTCTGGCTGGGTTCCAGGCCAGAATTTCTATTTCTCTCCGATCCGTGGCTGGTTGGATATTATTTCCGTTCGAAACATCCGGTCGGTCGTGGATGCAACCATAACGCGGACATCGATCGGTCTATGTGAAAGTGATTCTTCGGGGAAAGGAGAGGCAGAGAAAGAGAGAGAGAGAAAGAAAAAGAGAGAGCGAGCTCTCCTCCTCGTGGAAATACGCGGCTTACGCCGAAGAAAAGGCAACTCAGATTGGATAGCTAAGTCGGCAAACTCGGCCAGAGATTTCGTTCCGACGTTGAAAGCGAACGGTAACTAGTACTATAGCTGCTGGATCACGAAGATGCAACCCTTTCGCAGCCACTCGCTTCAGATTTTGTTTCGGCTCGGAAAAAGGCCGCTTATCTGACAATTTGAATGACTAATAACTCTGCTGTATTAGGATACTTATCGGCAAAAGAAGTTGCTCCTAAGATTCCTGATTGAGGAGCTTCAAAAGACTCATCTGGGTTTTGATCTTGAGGAGGTTAAATTCTAGAAACGTATAATGTCCACCTGTTCATCGCGACTTGGTTGTTGTTTAAACACGCTAACGATCGGTGTTTTATAGCACTGTATGCGTCATTTCGGTTCACCGTATTTATTTCCGGACGTATTAAAACAGACTATTTATGTCATTCCTTCGAGTAATTCGCGAGCGTTCTGCTTAACAGAACGATAAATCTCTCTGCCAATCGTTTAGCGTTCGGTTAATGAATTATGGAAACGACGCCGAGGAACAATGAACGATTATCCAGGCAGCATTGAATAAATTACACCAACAGTTCGAGCCGAGAGTTTCTATGGAGACCGCGTTTCGATCGCTTCATCTGGGTCATCTCGGTAATTAACTACGTATTCCTGTGTTCGAACAAATTTCCCGTGCAATGTCTTACCGGCTCACAATCAACCGGCACGATTATTCTCATTAATCACGAGTATTTCTCTGTACAAAATTTCGGATCTCATTCGCAAGACAAAACCCTTCTTCGATTTGTCGTTCGTTCTTCAGCTCTCGAGTATGCATTGTGTAGTGATCGTTTTTCAATAAATTACAGTGCAACGAGTGCCATGCAATTTAGTCTTTGAAATGAACGAGCGAATAGCACCTAATTGAATGTCTAGATTTATAGACTACTCTTCTGTACGGAGGTATTGTGTGTGTTTAAATCGGCTGTCAGCGTGCCGGCAGTTATGGGTTATTAAACTGTAAACGAAAAATTAGTTCCCGGGTGGAATTCTTAATTAATGGCCGCGTCAAAGTCCCGCCGGTACGTTATCGGACTAAAGTGTCCCGTAAAAGTTTCACGGAAAAGTTTCCGCGGCCCCTGTTAGGGAACTATACACCGTCGACCAAGTTCATTTACGCGATACTTCACAGCAGTATCAAGGCTGGCTCCCTCGAGACGCGCGGAAGAATTCATTTTGAGCCGCGCATTATAATCCACAGGCAGAGGTTGAGGACCTTCGTAGTCGTTCGCCAGACTACATTCATCCACAATCATAAAATCTCTCTGAATATGTGAACAAAAGCTTGGTTTTGTAAACAAGCGATCAACGACCACTAACCTAGCGGTGTATTGCAACTATGTCTCATCTTCTTTGGATGCTAATCTACAGGTTGACACACAATTTTCACCGATTTTCAAAAAGCTTTTGACACGGTAAATCATTCTCTTTTAATTGAGAAGCTTGCAGCATTCGGCTGCAAGGGAAATCTATTGACAGGCCTGGAAAGTTACCTTACAAACCGTTTTCAAATGATACGTATACGCAGTTGCTTATCATCTCCGATCTACCCGTTCTATCAGATGTACCTCAAGGCTCCCACCTTGGTCCTCTACAATTTATCATTTTCATTAATGACTAGCTTTCGCCGGCGGCTTCGCTCGCACAGAAAACCCTCGTTTAATGCCCTCGGAAATTGATATTGTTTCTCCATAAAACCTTTTAACTCCCCGTTCAGCCCTATAGAGTTTTAATTTTATGTCATGTCGCCATCTTTGATTTCAAAACCCCTTTTCACCCCCTTAGGGATTGAATTTTTTAAAATGCCGGAATAGGTGTTTGTTTAATTATATCAAAGAGCATTATGTCACGTCTGCTGACGTGTTGCCATAGGTTATAAGCATATATAGTTAATAAGAGTAGAATATTGTAATCGTAATTATTAATAATATTCATTAGTTATAAGTAGTCATACTTCGCTCCGATCATCACATCCGATTCTCACCTCATACCATACACCCATTCTTATCTTAACCCTTGTATAATAATCATATCTTAATGAATTATCCGTAGCAGTATCACGTAGCATTCACCGTAATCATTAATCTCGCATCTCATAACATCCGTAGCGTTATATCTAACGAGACATCGCGTAGAAGATAAGACACCTATGTATTCGACCTCACGATCCTAAAACGAGTTCGAAAAACTAAAAGTGCTTTCTGAATCATATTTCAATACAACAAAAAGAACGAACGTCGCAGCTTTTAATCAATATTTCAATAGGAATTTACATTATCGACGTGACTATTTGCATTATCGATATTATCAACATCCGCCAGTTAGTTTATTTCTATTCCAATTTATGAATTTACATTATCGATGAATTAAACTCTGTGTGTGTGTATGTACAATTTTTTTTCATATTGTGAAAAGTTGTGACGTCATCAGTGCGTCCATTGTGCGCTTCTCGCCAGGGCAACCCGTCCGGAGGGCCTGGCCACGAGCAGCTAGGTAATAATAATAATAATAATAATATTAAAACACATACTGACGCACCGGAACTATTTTCTATCCATCAGCAACAATAAATGGAAATGAAACCGAATTCGGGAGATTCAAATCGAGATCGAGCTTCGAGCATACTGTGTGTTTTCTCGCGAGACACTGTCTCACCGATGGAAATTTAACCCTTGCCGGTGTCGAGACGAGTTCCGAGAATGGGACACGTCTTTCAGCCGAATTTCCATCAGAGTTTGCCGATCGCGTCGCCCATTCCCCTCCTGTAGACGGAGGAACCGTGTATCGTGGTAAATTGAAGTAAATCGCGGTTTCGCGCCGGATCCTTTGATGTCCCGTCGCTAATGGGCCAATGAAGTTCGGCGCGAGAAACTTTGGTTATTGCCGGAAGTTGAGGAAAGTTGGCTGGCATAATTCGGCGCCGGTGACGACAGGGCCACGGTTTCCTGCAAACACTGGGCCCCTCGTTATATCGTTCCGATCGATCGGACCTCGCCGACGATTTTAGGCGAAACCCCATTTGCCGGGCCGACTGCCGATTCCGTTCGTTCTTCAGCGAACGACGAGGATTTAATCGCTGCGCGGATTTCGGGGGTCGTAGGTCGATGTAATGGCGCCTGCTCGCGATAATAGCAGTTCGGGAAACGTATTAATCTCCTCTGCGCACAATTTGGGAGACAAAGCTCGTGGCAAATTCCGTTTTGTTTCTCTTCCTTGACGATTCGATCTGATTGAACGAATATATGTGACCATAATTATGAAATATTATTATTTATTTATTTTGAACGGACCGAGGTCCATTTATACAAATGTTTACAATAGAACAAAGACTTAACATAAGTTACTAAGAAAGGACATGCATAAAAAGATAACAGAAACTATTGGTATAAAGGCACTGATATTATACGTTAATCCTGCGTAATCTTTTTTTGAAATGTTTAAAGGAACACAAGGGGAATAAGTTAGTATCACGAATCCCGACTACGAAGAGTAAATTCTCGAATCGCAGCGAGTTACCGAAAATTATTACACGAAGAAAGATTCTTTAAGAATTAATCGCCTTAAAGAGAAGATACGACTGCGCCCCTGTAACGGAGGTAAATTCATGGATCCCTAAATTATGAGCAACCTGGAAGTGATTTATGAAGAATTCATTGAATTTGTTGTTAGCGCCTATATCCTCGGAAGACTAGTAAATTTCTGTTGACTCCATGAAAAGTTATTGCCGGAGTGAACTTACGGAAAGTCATAAAATTGCATCCTCGAGCCACTTGAGTAAATCTAATATTCCATCCTATTTGTTATGCTCATTAAAGAGTTTAATCTTATAGAATAAGCTTCGAAATTTATTCCCCTCGAATCCTTCCCGGGAAAATCCTTCTACCATTTCCACTTGTAATTTTTCGGATTTCTACTCGGACACGAGCAGGAGAAAGCTATTCTAGCTGGATCTAATTAATTTCTACAGAAATGCTATTTTGTTGAAAAAATTTCTTTCCATTGAAAAAGTTCGTATTAAATAATATGAATAAGAGTTAAAAAGTTCCTTTCGATGGCACAGATTACATATTCTCGACGTTTCGCAATTCTCCGAATTTCCATATTGGCGTGCATACCTGGTAAGTGCTTCAAAGAGGGAGGATTTAGCAATCCAAAATTCGACACACTTGCGCGAGGCTTTACCAAACAGATTCTCTCTGGCTCGGTTCGAGGACGGAAGAACGAGCCCCTTCGCCAATAGAGAATTCGCGTTGCGCGTCTCTTAAGAGCCCGCTGCCCCAATTCCGAGTGACAATTGCGCCTCGTCGGTGGTTTTAAGTCGCGTCGGTTTATGACGGGTGGCATCGTTACCTAAATTCGATGAAGCCGTGATGCAATATCAAGGCCATGAAGTCACCCTGAAGATCGTCCCTCTCTCCAGCGAGCAGCAAGATACCGTCCCACGCCTCGGGCCGGAATTCCAATTCTAATTGGACGTGTTTGTAGGCAGCCTTCAGGGCGGGGAACGCCAGCCAACCGGAGCCCGTGAAACGGGGCGACCTGACTTCGGCCTCTGCAAGCAAAAATGATTAGCGTCGTTAGAGTCTCGTTATCATTACGATCGGCGCGCGACGAGAGAGAAAGAGAGAGTATCATTCAAGAAAAATCATTATTCCGACTAGAAAATTAAAACCGACTAGAATTTCAGTTGGGCATGCCTAAAAACGAATGTGGGCCTAATGCGGGAAGAATGGTGTACGCCTAAGTTGGGCATTCCTAACAGTAGCCATACGTGGCCCAAATGGGGATGGCCGAATGCACGCCTAGGTAGGATATTCCTAACAGGTGCCATGCTTGGTTCAAATGGCGATGGCCGAACGCACGCCTAAGTTAGGCATCCCTAACAGTAAGCCATACACGGTCCAAATGGGGATGGCCAAATGCACGCCTAGGTAGGATATTCCTAACAGGTGCCATACTTGGTTCAAATGGCGATGGCCGAACGCACGCCTAAGTTAGGCATCCCTAACAGTAAGCCATACATGGTCCAAATGGGGATGGCCGAATGCACGCCTAGGTAGGGTATTCCTAACAGGTGCCATACTTGGTCCAAATGGAGATGGCTGAGCGCACGCCTAGGTTGGGCATCCCTAACAGTAGCCATACGTGGCCCAAATGGGGATGGCCGAGTGCACGCCTAGGTTGGGCAATCCTAACAACCCCGCGAACGGGGGTTGTCCGTTCGCTTCGAGGATTAAGCTAGTATTGTCATTTGGTGATCATTCCAGACGTCGTCCAAATGTTTACTTTTTCAAATACCTCCTTAATAAACCTAGTTTCCGCTGATGACCACACGCGACCGTTCAGTACGGTCTCAAGGTACTGATTGTGAGACTCGCCGTTAACAGAGTTACAGCTTCTCAAATCTAGCTGTGCGGCTGACCAAAACATAGGAATGGGCAAACAAATACAAAGATTTCCCCTTGCGGGGGACTTTCAGCCGCACAGCTAGATTTGACAAGCTGTAGGTATCGTCCCACTCCTCCTTCCGGGTAGACCTCCCATAATGTTACGGGAAAGAGGCCTGAACAATCGAAGGTTTCCTGGGAAATGCAACGTTCAGCAGGAATCAATAGGGCATTTTCCCTTCTCATGGCAATCGAAAATACAACACCACCTCCAAAACTAAAAACTAAGACTGGAAATCGAGATCACTCAGTTCAATTCCTGCACTAGAACCGCGACACTGCCCAGTTCTTCGCATAGTCTGACTAGCTTTCGATCAGCTTAACGCCCTCAGTATTGCGCCTTCCTTGTCCAGCCATTGGGACAAGGCAAGTTGACGAAACGCGATTCCTTAAACACGACAATATGCTATTGCTATTGAAATTCAATAGTATTAAATATTAAAATAAGTTCATATGATATTGGCACTATTCAATAGTACATCTTATTGAATCAACATATATTTTTTTTGCTTCGACAGGATTTTTTTCTCAGTGTAGTCGGGAAGATTCAATATCATCCCCGCAAAAAAAAAGCATAGGAGATCTGCGGCCATTCTGTTCGATGTCAGGAGCGAGGGGACAGGTTTTGGTGAGCGGGGGTGGAGAAAGTGCCACGGTTTTCGTTCCCCAGGCCCGAAGCATCCGAGGAAACGAAGAAATATGGTTAAAGTCGAGGGGGTGGCGGAAGAGAGGCAGACAGGAAGCCGGGGATCGTGGATGCCAGGAACGTGCGAGGCTTAGAGAACATCCTTTACCTTTGGCGGTGCGGAGCCGACTATCAGTCAAGGGAACAACACTGTACACATGAGAAGAGGACCCTCGGTTGGTAGTACACGCGAGTATAAGGGCGGCGATAAATCAGGCCGACAAAAGGAATGGGAAAACTCACGGCCGCTCCTCCCGGAAATGGAATAACGCCTTCTGATCTGCGAATCCACTCGCGTAATAAACGTTATTCGACGAACTGCGCTATTCCAACGGGAAGGGGGACGCTTTCGGTGAATTATTCGATCAATTCATTATTCGCTATCTGTTAAATGAATTATTATGAGTATAATCAGGATTAATAAACATTCCCTAAGAAGAATATACATATACGTATGCTATATCTATTTTCCGACATGACTTTTTTCCACCTAAAATGGCCATTCGGAACACCGTGCGTGTGGCTCGAGGCGACAGCGCCACTAAATAATTTTTAACGGCCAAGACCGAAGTAATGAAAGTCAATTACACAGCTGGGGATAATTCGTCAGGTTGCCACGAAGCGCCAGCATTGAATCAGCCGCTTGGTTTTCAAGGGAAAGGTGAAAATCTCTCCGGAGAAAAGTCCGGGGTCAAGCACGGAACGCGACGGTTCCCAGAGGAGCTGGACCGACCTTGACCAGTCGAAATCCTCAGATCCAACCAACGTCGTGAGACGAAGACCGTGCAAATATCCCCGGAATCTCTCGTATGCAGAACAGCACGGCGTAACGAACCGGGAAATCGCGTTGTTTGTATTCCGCCGAGCCAAAAAATCAGCGGCATCATTCCCGAACGGAGAGAAGGGGCGCGACGTGTTCCTCGGCTGCGACGTTTTGCGGGTCAGCCTTCGTTACCACGATAAATCGGAGCTTGGCGTTTCGCATTTTTAATTGGCCGCCGCTGATTGCCTGGGGAGTCAACCCCTGGAAGGCAAAACCAGGCAGAACCTTCTGGTACACCGTGCAGAAATGGCCAGTTGGCTGAAGAAGTATTGATTAGATTGAACGTAGGGAAGGTCTGGGCTGAACTTTCACTCAAGGGGAACGTAATGGTAAATTATAAAACTTTGAATTCTAGTGCGAGGAATTCATGTTTCATTGTGCGGAGTTCACTCCGATGTTTCCATGTAGCTAATCGACGTTAAGCAACGGTGCAAGCACGAATACATCGACCGGTCGTCACGTATAACCGCAATGCACTTCCGATCGTGCCGCCGCATTTTTATCGTAGCTACTCGGCGAAATGGACACGACCCACCCCCGGCTCTACTACCCCCGGCTAGCCGGCCGCGAATTTATGCAACGGATTAGCGTGACGCGTCCGAGTACGCCGAGGTTTTATCGTTCATCCGAATTAACTTGCGAACCGGCGTCCGGAGAAACAACGACCGTCCTTTGTCTGGCTTTATAGTGCGGGTCGAACGAATACGGTCCCTTAATCGCCTGCTTCGTGATTGTGCAGCGTGATTCAAGCAGCCTATCCGATCTACAACTTTGTTTAAAATTCAACAAAATTATGTATGAAATTTTTATGCAATTTATTCGAAGCTGCTGAGAAAACGATTAAAGTAGAATCGTACAGGGCGATCCATGAAATCTATCTGATGTACGCAGGTCTCTGTGAGGAGAATATCGAATCGGATATATTTGATGAAGAACGGCGGAATAAATGTAAAGCCCTTAAGTGTATTATAAGCGTTTACGGTTCACTCGACGCGGAAGCGTGTTCGTCACACGGCATTTTCAGCTTTAATTTGATATACTCGCCCGGACCGCTCGGCACGTTTTAATAAAGAATGAAACGTTAAGAACGTCTCATGGCACTCCGGTTAATTCTCAAAGAGCGGCACTCAAGAACAAAGCTGCTTAACGGGTTGTTTCCTTCCGCGTCGACGGGATTTATGCGAATTTTGAAGCCACTTAGGTCCGCCGGTAAACAACGAACAATCAAGCCCGTAAAAGTTTCATCGGGCCACCGCGGAGCTGCTGGCAAGTATTTCGAGCTAGTGACTTTCAAAAATCAATCGACCGAACGTAATAATCGATTCGTAACCCTAATAATTAATTGCCTACGAAATTGAATGAACACAAGGCCGATGATCGAGATTATTTTCAAGACTGGAATAGATTTGGCAGTTACACAAAGATGAAATTTGCACGGCTAATAAATACACGATGCTCGCGAAGTCGACCGGAACGCGTGACCGGAAATCAATGACGCCGAAGTGTGACAAATGATCGGATGCGGTCACGATTAAGGAATTATTTACAGTTTTCGAGCGTCCCGAACCGAACCTATCACGGCCAATTAAACAACTGAGCTTGTATAACCTGTTGTGCATTTAATTACCCCCTACGGTGTAATCGGTTTAAACATGTGTTTGTTTGATGAACTTGATTTAAGTGCGCGGCAATTTATAATGAAAGTATATCAATTCCGATTTTGATTATTACCAGGATATCGTTTACACGAGAGGATTTCGCGAAAACAAGACGATCACAATCGATTTCTTGCAAAATCTAGATGCTACGATAATTTTTTCACTTTCTGGAGCCAGTTAAAGTTAGTAAAAAGTAAAATATTAGTAAAATATTAGTAAAAAAGACCATATTTACTTGAATGTTGAATAATTCGAATAAAAAAAATCGCACAATATTCAACAACCACTCAATTTATACAGGAAAGATAGCCCTTCCACATGATATTAACGCGATTTATCAAAAAAATTTGTTGCTCCCCGTGTGATGTTCCAAAGCTGCACAAAATTTTTGTTAACCGTCAATGTTGTCTTCATCTCGCTATAACTGTGTAAAAAACCAACATAGCAACAATGTGAAAGAGAGCATCTGAAACTAGAGGTTTCAGGCTTTCAAACCATTGTTTATCGATATCGATACGGCAATTTTTGACGGAGTTATGATCACGTAAAGGGTTCGCACAAGTGATCCCTTAATTCTTCCTTTGAGGAGTGTATATCCCGTCCCGGTCCCGCACACCTGTAGAAAACAGTAAACGTGTGCATTTTGTACCCTGTGGAACGTATAAGGGTTAATATAATTCTGGTAGTAGGTGGATGTAAATTTACTGGGTGCTTAGGGCTACGACTACAACCCTTCGAAAATTATAGATAAACTTTTGGTGTGCAGTAGACTTGCGAGAAGATTATTATCGCAGCTGGCAATTGGAGAAATGGGCTCGTTCGCGAGGGGATGATGATTGTTGCGGGATCGGCGACCCTTCTTTCGTTTGCGGAGTGTCGGGATCAGTCACTTTGGCCCTTTGCCAGATCCAGTTTCCTGGACGGGGCCTCAATTAACCACTCGGGGGGGCGCGATTTATCGCGCTTGAAGATTTGCAAGCCACGCCAAACAGAAGAGTGTCGCGCAATCGACAAGTTCCCGCGCAGCCCCGCCGCGTCGCGCTCCCCGTTGTGGTTCACCGAGTCCATTCCGAAAGTTTGATAGAATCACGGCAACAGCTCGATAGCTGTTACTATATTCCCGTCGTTTCAAAGCTAGACGGGCACGTAACTGTTTAATAGAAATCGCGCGGAAGTGCTACGGCCGTTTCGAACCAGCAGCCCGTCGCACCCTTATGCAATCGTAAGCTCCCTTTTTTCCGCCGATTACCGTCGCGCATTGCGAAACTCCGCGCAAACTGCCGCTTTTATGCCGGCGAATTTGACGAAAATAAAATCCAACGAAACTCCCCTTTTCTCGTTAATAGTTCCGGAAAATTAGATTAGGCTCGCCGTCGTTGCTAAGGGGCGGAGTTTATTGCCGGCTAATTAGCCCATATTTATTGGCTTGTGCTTTAATCTACAAATGAGTTATTAGGCCTGTAATAATACTGCGCAATTTTGTAGGAATTCGCGAGTGTGAAAAGAACACTCTCAAAAAAGAGTGTAAATAAAAGCAGAATTGCTTCTACAGATTAATAGAATACGTAGTTTACGCTGTGGTGAATTCTATAATGAACGAGACAAATATTTTTCAGTCGCGTTCCTGCGCAGAAATTGTAGAGATACGTACAAATCTACTGCAACGAGGAGGTAGTCCGCCAGATGGTGTAACACAGTTTGATACTGTACATCACAATAACAACCATCCCTCGATTTACACAGTGGATACGCTCCTCTGGTCGTTCTATTTCCCGTGTGGTGCGAGAGATCGAATAAATCATGTCCGCCGGTGTAAAAAAAATATAAACAAGACACGCAACAATACGAGATACAGCGTCGACGTGGTAACGAACATCGTGTGTGCACACGGACGAGAAATATGACGATCTTGTGAATATAACCAAACATTCATACCGCCTGATCCCCGACACGATTTTATCATAATTCCATCTTCCTCATTCATTTACGTTAAAATGCACGCAGAGTACGTCGAACTTCGACCCGTTGTATTTGAAAACGAAAAATGGGAATTCGGTTAACGACGCGGCTCGCGATTTGCATGCAAAGCGGAAGCTCTTGCGGCTAATACGGTCCTAGCGCGCGGTCAATTTAAGACGCGATGCAACTCGTGCTCGATCGGATCCAGAGTTCCTGGGGAGGTTGACGAGCTTTCGATCGGTGCACTCGTGCACCATGCGACTTGATTGATCGTTGAGCCTTTATGCAAACTAAATACAAGGATCAAAAGGCCTCCGGTTTCTTTGCAGCTCCGATTGCTCTCGCGTTCCGTCACGTTCCCCTGCCGCGGGAACGGTAATGTCTCTTCTTTGTCCGACGACTTTGTCATCCGCGGTCACTTTGCTTCGTCGACACCTTTGAAGTCCTTGCTATCGATCGCGACTTAATTTGCCGGGTCAAGAGAGCCGTGGCGCGATCGCTATGCGTAAATTACAGTCTTGCTGATTGGTATTACAATAAATCCTCTATAAACGCAAAAAGGCCGTACACGATAAACGCAAAAAAGTATCTCCTCCACTGTAGTAATCTATATCGGCGTGAACCGCTACTAATGCGACGCGGAGGGTCGGCACAGTTCAAAGGTCACAGTAACAATATAAGATCTTTTTTATTATTACTTATTTTTAAATGAAACTTTCATCAATATATTTGTGGCATTTCTCTGATTAAAATAAGACCAAACATGATATAATTTCAACTGTATTTAGTGGTTTAATTGACGATGAACGTTTCGGGCGCAAGGAAGGACAGCGTGTGGGAAAGAAAGAGACGCGGAGAGTCGCAGTCTCTCTCTACGTTCGGCTCGGCCTTTGAAGCTTAGAAAAATAGTGTCCGTCTACGAAAAATGTAAACGAACCTCCCCGAGGCTTTTTGCGTTTATAGAGGATTTACTGTAGTTTGTTAAATATATGGCCCGTTTATAAACATTTTCCTGAATGCACTGTAAATCTTTAATTTTAAAGATTGGTGCAAAGGGTTGGCTTCCCTGTGAACACAGCTTTACAATTACCAAGTTCAATCTCTCTCAGGCATTAGCAGTATAAATTAATTGAATCAACTCTCTGGAGGAGTCCTACCATTGATACACACTCTTTCACGTCCTGTTTTTCTGATTCACCGTTTTTGATCGCTCTTGCCATGTCTTGGTGCTTTCGTGTCTCCCTCATTCGACCCTTTCTATTAATTTCCTGGTCGAGATCTTGAGTGCTTTGTCTTGATCACCTCGTCCACGAGCTCGGGCTCTTTCAGCTTTCTATTTCCTGCTTTGGCTCGTGGACGTCCTCAGTTTTCTGCCCCGGTTTTCAGTTTTCTAGATTTTCAATCTCGACCCTCTTTGTATCAAATTGATCTTTCTGTCGCTTTCTCGCTCTTTTCATACTCCCCACCGTGTCTCGTATCAGCTCTTCAGATTGCGTGAGACTTATTTCTCTTTCTTCTTCTTTTTCTACGAGAGAGAGAGAGAGAGAGAGAAATATGTATTGGCTCGAAGTAAGCAGCATAAACGCGACAAATTCTCGAGGTACGTCTCCGTAACAGCTAACATCTCTTAAGAGATCGAGATTGAAGGAACGCAAAGGGATGAGAGCAATTTTCAGATTCTCCGTGCAGGAGTTCGCCGGGGCGAGTCGGTTGAAAGATGAGGTTGAAACGTCGGGTTCAAGCTTATTTCTAAATTTTCTTCTCTCCTTCCTGCCACTCGTGGACCGCTTTCATATTTTTTAAGCAGCCCTCTCGGATTTTTGCATATTTTGGGAGAGCGCCGCGGCTTAAACGCCGCTCTTAATCCTGAAAGGAGTCCCTTATGGTCCACTCTCGTGCTTAACAATCGCCCAAAAAAAACCCTCCGCGCCGGCGATCTCCAGATTTTTCTACAGCTCCGTTTCATCTCGGAAAGGAGCTGCTTGAAAAATCAATTTACACATTTTGTACAATTTATGCAAGCAGTCCTGGAAGTTCGCAACATGTTTCAATCAGTGATACAATTAGATCTTTATGCAGAATAAACATTGTCTACATTATTTAAAGACCTAAATGGCGTCGACGGAACCAAAAGCATCGTTTTAATACGCCGCATGATCCTCCAAAAAAGTAAAATCCCCGTCGATGCAAGTTCCCTCGATTTATCCTTATCCACGCGTGTCAAGTTAGCGAACAATTTATCGGAAAGTATTTCGCACACTATGCGGTCACCGGATACACGAAAATATGAGTTCAACCGAGGGGTGAACTTCCCCTAAACAAAATATTTCGGCTACCCCCAAAAAGAACGGTAATTGTGCATAAAAGGCCCCACCTCACCGATTTTGATAAAATTTAAATATGTTGTCAGGGTGAAGATTCTGAACAACTTTTTCCTATACATGTAACCGTCGCTCAGCCTTGGTTTTTGAGATATTTGCGAAAAAAACTATCGCCAATAATCGAACGATAGTTTTTCGCAAATATCTCAAAAACCAAGGCTGAGCGACGCTAACATGTATAGGAAAAAGTTGTTCAGAATGATGAGTTTGACAACATATTTAAATTTTATCAAAATCGGTGAGGTGGGACCTTTTATGCACAATTACCAAAAGAACTCCTACAGAAAGAAGTAACGGTAAAATCAGCTAAATACGAGACGCGAAAGTGAATACGGTCCTCTCGCAATTAATAACAGTCGTTTAGGAACCGCGTGCAGCAAAATGATTTTGTAGGGCGACGTTGAATAATTCTGCAAGAATGTCCACGGGAAATAAAACGGAGCGCGTCAACGATTAACTAACCGGAGACATTCAGCAGAAAGTGACACGTCTCGCGAGCGGAACTTGACAGTGAGCGAGGAAAATTTGCCGCGTCTTCGTGAAGTTGACAAAGGGACCGCGCCGGGGTTAACGAAGACGAGATAATCTGGCTCACGGAGGGCGCCGCGGAAAAACAGGGCATTGTTTAAATGAAATCAGGAAAATCCGAGGGGGTACGAGATCCTCGGGGCGACAGAAAGAAATTGGCTTTATTTACTGCCACACTTTTGGTAACTCCTAGAGAAGACCGGTGCCCGTTTGTTTTTCACGGTTTTACCTTGCCGGCGGGTCTTCTTGTTCGCGCGCGCATTTACATACCAGCCCGCGGTTCGTGTAATTAATTCTTCTGGATTTCCTTGATCTACAACGAATTAATTTCCCTTTATACAACATCCGCCGGGCTGCTTCCCATCCCCACCCTCACCCTCCCGCGCCTTTAATTAATCAATCGAACGGCGGTCCGCTCCTTGCAGCTAATTAACGATCGCCTCGAATACATTTTATCGAGAATATTTCTCTCCTGGAATAATGCTCGGCAATTGCCAGTTTATCAGGCTGAACATTTAAATCATGAAATTAATTATCGGAAGCCTGCGCGTGGAACTCGCCGCGCTATTAAGACGTTCCACTGTCTAGATGTTCTTTGCTTTTCTAATTGAATCGTAATTATTACTTGCAAATGTTTTCCCAGGCGTATCTGAACCCAATAATTATTACCTTATAAGTCTGACAACATCTATTAAATATTTTGTTCGAGCCGCGAGTATAAGCCGAGAAAAATACCAAAGAGAAACGGAGGTTTGGACGAGATGCAAAGCGGGCTCGAGAAAATTCCGCAAGGCAATAATGCGAGTCCCATGACGATAAAACGGACTCCGGAGGGATGAAAGTGCGAGGGCGTGAAGACGAGGGATGGTAGAGAGAGAGAGAGAGAGAGAGAGAGAAGGGTTCGGTGTTCCGAATAAGGAGATTCGCGAGGTATTCCGCGGGGGTGTGTGCAGGCGTTGCGAGCGGGGGGGTGGCCGTCGGATGGTAAGTGGCCGGGTTGCACGTGTTCACGTGTTCGCCGTGGCCCGATGAAAAATGCAGCGGCGTAAAAAGAGCGTCGGATATATTTGCAGCAGCGGTGGCGAAGGGTCGCGGGCACACGCCGTCGCGTCGCGTCGCGTCCGTTCCATTAATGGCTCCCCAGCGCAATTTCACCAGGGGATAATGGTTTTGAACACGCTCCTAGTCGGTTCGCTCCTATTCGTCCCCCGCTGGCAAAAGTGCACTTTCTCACACGGACAGCACGCCCTCGAAACATCCCTCGGGTCCTCGACTCGAGATCGATGCAGGACCTCAAGGAGCAACCTCGCACTCGATACTTATTACAATGGTCTGCGACCCTGTTCTTTGTTCCCATTTTTTTTTATTGCCGAAGGGAGGGAGGACGATCTTCGAGTACCTGGAACGATGTTTGCGGTTCTATTTGATGATGGGGTGAGCAATAATAGGATTCTTTTGATGACGCTTTCACTAAAGCGTACTATTGGATCGGCAAGAAGATAATTTCGGTATTTTCAGGTGAAATGAAAACCCAACTTTTTTATGCAAGCAATGTACTTTAATGAATTAAATATCTTTTTCTATCGGAAATGACCTGAAGCCAAATCTAGGCGAAGACAACATCGGTAACGTACTCCTCTTCTTTAGATCTATCGATATACAGCGGATAACGAAAGTATTCGAACGCCCTTTAAAACAGAATAACTTTTTTGTAATTGCACCAAACGCGCTGATTTTTTATAATCAATTCGAAGTATTGGTGTATGAAATGATGTGCAAAAAAGCCTTTTTTATTTTTGCATGGAAATTATAATTTTTGGAAAATCTTTTTTGCATATCATCTCATAACCAATCCTTCTAATTGATTATAAAAAACCAGGTCGTTTGGTACAATTACAAAAATGTTATTCTGTTTTAAAGGGCGTAAACTGCTATAAATTTGTTCTTGCTGTAACCCTCTTCACAAGTAACATGTAAGATATGATATATTCGATTGTAAACAATGTGGTTACTAATGACCTCGCGGTTAATGCGACCACATTAAAATAAATCATGAATAAATAAACAAATAGAATATTTCAATTCTATTTCGAATTCGTTCCTATTCCCTAGTTCCTATTTCCTATTCAATTCTAGGACGAAACAAAACCACCTTGTTTTTCTTCCAATAGAATAGCGCTTGGCATCTTGCAATGATTCAAACCCGAGTCGGGAACGTTTATAAAGTTTCAAATCCGAAGCAAACGTTCTATGCCCTAGAAACATAGCTATTCAAAAGTGTAAAGATTTGATCGAAACATAGCGCCGAGAAAAATATTACTATTAATTAAACATTAATTACGATCGTTAAAAACCCCTCCTTTAGAATATTTCAACGAACAAAATGGAAAGTATTTTATTGATTAGAGTTCATTGCTTGAATAAAAAAGTTGAGTTTCATTTCACCTTAAAATAGCGAAATTACTTGCTTGCCAGCCCAAAATATTTATAACGAACCAGGCTCAATGTAAAAAATTGAGGACAGCAGACCGTCGAAAGACGAACAGCCACTAAAACCGACAGCTAGTTTCCACTAATTGACAGGAGCTAACAGTTAGGCGTTAAGAGGACGGCTAATGTCTGCAAATCTTGCGACATCAATCAGAGAGCTGGTCCAGTTCGCAAGACGAGAATAATCGGGCGGCTATTTTTTCCAGGCCAGGTACTCGATTAGCGTTCCCGGGACAGTTTTTTCCACGTCGTTAGCGTCCGCGGGCAGGTGACATCCGCTCGCGCAGCCCGGACATATTAATCGATAACAGGGGCCCGTTAATTCACGGGTGATAATTCTCCGGAGAAAACGGTCTGGGTCGGTCGCGCGTCGCTTCGTCCGGTGCAGCATATGTTTCTAATGGACCATCGATTTAGCATACGATTATTGGCGGTGTCGGTGTCACTAGCCCCGGGCCCCATCGAGTCTGTTAATTGTCAGGAGCAAGTGGAACTAATTATGAGTCATTTCCTGGTCGACGGCTACAACCGGCAGTAACGTTCATCTTGCCTCCGCGCGAGAGACCACGCGGATTAAAAACCGCCGACTTCAATTAATTTCGTCGCCCGCGACACCCGGCGGATTAGCGATAATTAAAGTCGATTAAAACCGCTTAGTAGTTCTGTAGTTTCGGTGAAAGAGAAAGAGAGAGAGAGAGAGAGATAGAGAGAAAGCGTCGTCGCCTTTGGTGCTGTGAAACCGTTCGGGATCGAGATCGATCGATAAACTGATGCAATACGGGGCCGAAAGGAGATCCTGGCGGCTGGCCAGAAGGAGCTGGATTCGTTTCCGGTCAATTTGAAGTTATTTTAAACGTTTCGGCCGGGCGCGGCGCGGCGAGCCAACGCGGTGACAGAAACGAGTTAAGTTCGCCGGCCACCGTTTCACCCTTCTCCAAGTTCAACGATGATTTTTCCGCGGGAATCCTCCGGAGGAAATAGCAAAACGGCTGCCGATGAAAGTTTAATGGTCGACGGAGTTTTATGGGAACCCGGCCGAAATTGTTCGTGACGTTTACCGTCGAACTAACGGGGACGACTGATTCTAATGGCCCGCTGTGGCGGGATTTATAAGGGCGAACTCGCTGAAAGCATCCATTCATTTTGATCCGATAGGATCTTCGGTTTCTTCGACGTAACAAGCATAATTTAAATCAATCCGGCAGACAATTTCACCAATATTTTTCTACCTGCCTTTCAACTTGTAGAGTGAATTGATTTGGCGAGAATCGGAAGGGTTTCAAAAGATCGTATCGCAAGAAGCACAAGACAGAGATTAATTTCCTGTACACTATGTAAATCTAATAAAAAGAGGAAACGGTGCGTCGATATTTTTAAGTTCGTTTGATCTCTCCGCTGTCTGAAATTCCCTGTCACGAAATCGGCAGTCTACTTACGGGGACCAATTCCAATAAAAGTATCGGGCGAACTCCAAAGGGAAATGTGCACAGACAGAAATTAAACGAAACGGGGAACACACGGTCTACGGATCGCAGCGAATCGTTAAAAGAGGGCAGGGTGTAGTCGAGCGTCGCGTGTTCGAGCTCTATCGATTTTATAATCAAGAGAAAAGGTGTGCGTTTCAGGTGCTGTCGTACCAACATCCCCGAAAGGCGTCCCTGACATTACCGGGTCCTCGTGTAGGTGTCACGCTGTCCACGTGCTGGTTATGTTCCGCTTAAAACACGCGTCGTCTGCTTCCTCTGGATAAAAAACAAACCCTTCGACAGAGCTTCCGGGGATGCATTTCGCGATTTAATCTTCCAATCATCGGAAATACGAACGTGAAATTTTAATTACCCTTTTCCCTTTAATAGGCTGTTAACACATTACCTACCGGCAGTTATTCCATAATTTTTTAATATCCGTGGTTCATGGATAAGGGTTTTTTAATATTGGGTTGGAAAGAAAGTTCGTAACGTTTTCAAATTAACAATCAAAAATAAAATTGAGGTAATTTATTAATAATGTTTATTCAATAACACGAGAAGTTACCTCGAAAATGGCAAAAAGTAATAGAACAGAATGGAAAATATGTTATTGAATAAATCTATGAATAAATATCTGAAATTCAGCTTTCAATTTTACCACATTTTTTTTATTAGCTCGCTTTCTTGTCTGTCTGTTCGGTACAAATTTTGCAATTGATTTTAAACTAACTTCCCGATGAGCTGGAGACTTGAAATGTTAAACATATTATAGCTCAGAACTGGATGACAGTGCAATATTTACCTTTACCTACCGGAAGCCTATTAATAGGATCATTCAATAATTGTGCTGTACCAAAAGAAAGCATAGAAATTTTCTTTTACATTGCAATCTTTAATGAAACTATTAGATGACGTTATTGAGGGTGACTTGTAAGTTCACAATGAAAATTGTTGTTGCTATTGAAGGTTCCAGTAAAAAGTATTTACTCATGCACATGTTTTTGGTACAACAGAATTTTTGAAAAGCCTATTAATAGGCTTCCGATAGATAAAGTGTTAATCAAAAAGATTCGAGCATCGTTTACTAATGAGACAGTTCTTCCTGTAGTTTCTAGGCGAGTCTCCCCAGTGGTGGGGAGAAAATGTTCACAGTTACGGCAGAGATCTTTCGGACAGTTCCGGAGAGAATACTGTACAGCTGCATGCGCGAGCCAACCATTTCGTCGGCAGTTTCTGGGGTTGGACGTTGTTCTTCCTCGTTAAGCATAACGAAGGGCGGGTACGAGAGCTCGACACCGCAACAGTTACTCGGCTTTGGAAAAAGGGGCTACGAGGGAAACTTTCGGAACAACCGGCCGTGTTTTCCGCCGGTTCTTCCGCGCAAACTTCCCCGGTAAACGATCGCAAACGACGCAACTGGTGCACAGTTTCTTGGCAGGATACGTTCCGGTTTTCGGTGTGCTGCGCTGGTTCCCGCGCCTGCGAAACGGAACGGAACGGAACGGAACGGGAACTGTTACTCGCGTTCGTCCAGGATGAAATTAGCGTTCTCGGGTGTTCGCCGGGCGTCGCGATCGTTGTTCGCAAATTTCTTTTGATTGCCCGACGGGATACCGACATAGTTGGCACCGGGTTTTCGCGATAGAACCAACTGGAATGGCCAGCGACGGCTAATTCTCCTCGATGATCATTGGCATCCAGCCACCGGCTTGTTCTTATGTTTCTTCTCTATTTCCCTTTCTTAGATTCGTTCTCTGACTCTCGCGCTCTCGGCGAGTTTTTTCCAAGTACTGATGTCTTACGGAGCTCGTTATCGTGAGCACTATTTATTTCGCGCGAAAGAAGACCGCTGGAGGGGCTGGCTCGGTCTCGGAACCGTGAAATCGTTATTGCGGTTCTTTCGGTTATAACGACGGCTCTAAAAGCGCGGATGTTTTTAATTCCTCGAGCCAAGCTCAACTCGGACATCCTGCACCGATGCCGCCGCTCTTAATTCCGGCTGAATTTCATGCTGTTGGGCTTTTTAGCCGTGTCGTGAACTGTAATGTCTTGCGCCATGCCGAAACAATTCGATTACCGACTTCTCTTAGCTCAGTGACCCGAAAGAAATTTTTCTACTGGTGCGGTCTTATGATTTCTGGTTGTGTAAAGTATTCTTGCGAATTCGGAAATTTGCTGCAACATTTTTGGGACACTCTGTATATACAGTGGCCCACAAAAGAGTTCGTATGCCCTTTAAAACAGAATAACTTTTTTATAATTGTACCAAACGACCTGATGTTTTGTAAGCAATTAGAAGCATTGATTTATTAAATGATGTGCGAAAACAATTTTCCAAAAATTATAATTATAATTTATAAAAAGGGCATTTTTTAAAACTTTTTTATTTGGGCCCTTAATGAAAATTTTAAATATATGTTTTGTAGATCTATGTTGGTTATACACATGCTGAACATTTCATCGCATATGTTTGGTAGTTAATCTTGCAAGTAAATTATTGATAAAATCATGTTCCTTATTAGATATAAATTTAGTAGAATTTATATAATCGCGTGGGATAAAATAACTGACTACGTGCAGGAAAATGAATAAAACAGTATATATATATATATATTATTGTTATATATATCATATATATTAATATATATATTATTATATATATTATTGTTATATATATATTATTGTTGCTTAATTGAATTCTTAGGTACGACTTCGGAAACCGGTTCCTTTAGTCATACCGATGTAAGTTTTTAAAGATTTAGTTTATTTTACGTGAAAGCAGACGGATTTTCTAATTTCGTTATAATAAATAACAACAATATTAACACAAGTTTAGAATAACACATTTAATTCCTATTTATTTGATAAATCCTGAGTTTTATACGGTTTCTTTCTTAAGGCGTACGACTTGAACAACCTTACTCTAACCTTGTAAATTATAATTTTTGGAAAATTTCTTT